>CAMZMU010000043.1:78692404-79065866 GCA_947311845.1 Poa pratensis | reverse complement strand
GGGTCCGGACGGCAAAGTTCTCAAGGTTTTACCTTCACCGTGAACTCTGCGTCGGTAGTCCACAGTGACGCGGCCGTCACGGTACCTGAACTGCTTGGTCACAAGACGTGATTGGTACATACATGATCTAAATAGCCCCCCTAACTTTCTATGTGCTACTCATGTTTTGATCGGCTCATCTGGAGGGTGGGGTGGCCACATACATCTTCGAAGGAACTGTAGGATTTCACACCGAAACGAACGTTGCTCTCTAGCTTAGCACAAGCGAATGTTAGAATAATCTCCATCAGGCCATTTGTAAATCTGCTTTCTCTAGGGTGGCATGTCATTCTAGAGCCATGAAAAAAAGAACTAGCTCGATCGGGGTCCGGACGGCAAACTTCTCAAGGTTTTACCTTCACCGTGAACACTGCGTCGAGTCCACAGTGACGCGGCCGTCACGGTACCTGAACGGCTCGTCACAAGACGTGATTGGTACATACATGATCTAAATAGCCCCCCTAACTTTCTATGTGCTACTCATGTTTTGATCGGTCATCTGGAGGGTGGGTGGCCGCAGACATCTTCGAAGAAGTGTAGGATTTCACCGAAACGAAACGTTGCTCTCTAGCTTACGATAAGCGAATGTTAGAATAATCTCCATCAGGCCAATTTTGTAAATCTGCTTTCTCTAGGTGTGGCATGTCATTCTAGAGCCATGAAAAAAAAATCTAGCTCGATCGGGGTCCGGACGGCAAAGTTCTCAATTTTACCTTCGTGAACTCTGCGTCGGTAGTCCACAGTGACGCGGCCGTCACGGTACCTGAATGGCTCGGTCACAAGACGTGATTGGTACATACATGATCTAAATAGCCCACCTAACTTTCTATGTGCTACTCATGTTTGATCGCTCATCTGGAGGGTGGGTGGCCGCAGACATCTTCGAACGAAGTGTAGGATTTCACCGAAACGAACGTTGCTCTCTAGCTTACGAAAGCGAAATTAGAAAATCTCCATCGGCCAATTTTGTAAATCTGCTTTCTCTAGGTGTCATGTCATTCTAGAGCCATGAAAAAAAAACGCTCGATCGGGGTCCGGACGGCAAAGTTCTCAAGGTTTTACCTTCACCGTGAACTCTGCGTCGGTAGTCCACAGTGACGCGGCCGTCACGGTACCTGAATGCTCGGTCACAAGACGATGGTACAGACATGATCTAAATAGCCCACCCTAACTTTCTATGTGCTACTCATGTTTTGATCGGCTCATCTGGAGGGTGGGTGGCCGCAACATCTTCGAAGGAATGTAGGATTTCACCGAAACGAACGTTGCTCTCTAGCTTACGAAGCGAACTTTAGAAAAATCTCCATCGGCCAATTTTGTAAATCTGCTTTCTCTAGGCTGTGGCATGTCATTCTAAGCCATGAAAAAAAAACTAGCTCGATCGGGTCCGGACGGCAAAGTTCTCAAGGTTTTACCTTCACCGTGAACTCTGCGTCGGTAGTCCACAGTGACGCGGCCGTCACGGTACCTGAACGGCTCGGTCACAAGACGTGATTGGTACACATGATCTAAATAGCCCACCCTAACTTTCTATGTGCTACTCATGTTTTGATCGGCTCATCTGGAGGGTGGGTGGCCGCAGACATCTTCGAAGGAAGTGTAGGATTTCACCGAAACGAACGTTGCTCTCTAGCTTACAAACGAATTTAGAAAATCTCCATCAGGCCAATTTTGTAAATCGCTTTCTCTAGGCTGTGGCATGTCATTCTAGAGCCATGAAAAAAAAACTAGCTCGATCGGGGTCCGGACGGCAAAGTTCAAGGTTTACCTTCACCGTGAACTCTGCGTCGGTAGTCCACAGTGACGCGGCCGTCACGGTACCTGAACGGCTCGGTCACAAGACGTGATTGGTACAGACATGATCTAAATAGCCCACCCTAACTTTCTATGTGCTACTCATGTTTTGATCGGCTCATCTGGAGGGTGGGTGGCCGCAGACATCTTCGAAGGAAGTGTAGGATTTCACCGAAACGAACGTTGCTCTCTAGCTTACGGTAAGCGAACTTTAGAAAAATCTCCATCAGGAATTTTGTAAATCTGCTTTCTCTAGGCTGTGGCATGTCATTCTAGAGCCATGAGAAAAAAACTAGCTCGATCGGGGTCCGGACGGCAAAGTTCTCAAGGTTTTACCTTCACCGTGAACTCTGCGTCGGTAGTCCACATGACGCGGCCGTCACGGTACCTGAACGCTCGGTCACAAGACGTGATTGGTACAGACATGATCTAAATAGCCCACCCTAACTTTCTATGTGCTACTCATGTTTTGATCGGCTCATCATGGAGGGTGGGTGGCCGCAGACATCTTCGAAGGAATGTAGGATTTCACCGAAACGAACGTTTCTCTAGCTTACGGTACAACTTTAGAAAATCTCCATCAGGGCCAATTTTGTAAATCTGCTTTCTCTAGGGTGGCATGTCATTCTAGAGCCATGAGAAAAAAAACTAGCTCGATCGGGTCCGGACGGCAAAGTTCTCAAGGTTTTACCTTCACCGTGAACTCTGCGTCGGTAGTCCACAGTGACGCGGCCGTCACGGTACCTGAACGCTCGGTCACAAGACGTGATTGGTACAGACATGATCTAAATAGCCCACCCTAACTTTCTATGTGCTACTCATGTTTTGATCGGCTCATCTGGAGGGTGGGTGGCCGCAGACATCTTCGAAGGAAGTGTTGGATTTCACCGAAACGAACGTTGCTCTCTAGCTTACGGTAAGCGAATTTAGAAAAATCTCCATCGGCCAATTTTGTAAATCTGCTTTCTCTAGGCTGTGGCATGTCATTCTAGAGCCATGAAAAAAAACTAGCTCGATCGGGGTCCGGACGGCAAAGTTCTCAAGGTTTTACCTTCACCGTGAACTCTGCGTCGGTAGTCCACAGTGACGCGGCCGTCACGGTACCTGAACGCTCGGTCACAAGACGTGATTGGTACAGACATGATCTAAATAGCCCACCCTAACTTTCTATGTGCTACTCATGTTTTGATCGGCATCTGGAGGGTGGGTGGCCGCAGACATCTTCGAAGGAAGTGTAGGATTTCACCGAAACGAACGTTGCTCTCTAGCTTACGAAAGAAATTAGAAAATCTCCATCAGGCCAATTTTGTAAATCTGCTTTCTCTAGGGTGCATGTCATTCTAGAGCCATGAAAAAAAAACTAGCTCGATCGGGGTCCGGACGGCAAAGTTCTCAAGGTTTTACCTTCACCGTGAACTCTGCGTCGTAGTCCACAGTGACGCGGCCGTCACGGTACCTGAATGGCTCGGTCACAAGACGTGATTGGTACAGACATGATCTAAATAGCCCACCCTAACTTTCTATGTGCTACTCATGTTTTGATCGGCTCATCTGGAGGGTGGGTGGCCGCAGACATCTTCGAAGGAATGTAGGATTTCACCGAAACGAACGTTGCTCTCTAGCTTACGGTAAGCGAATTTAGAAAATCTCCATCGGGCCAATTTTGTAAATCTGCTCTTTCTAGGCTGTGGCATGTCATTCTAGAGCCATGAAAAAAAAACTAGCTCGATCGGGTCCGGACGGCAAAGTTCTCAAGGTTTTACCTTCACCGTGAACTCTGCGTCGGTAGTCCACAGTGACGCGGCCGTCACGGTACCTGAACGGCTCGGTCACAAGACGTGATTGGTACAGACATGTCTAAATAGCCCACCCTAACTTTCTATGTGCTACTCATGTTTTGATCGCTCATCTGGAGGGTGGGTGGCCGCAGACATCTTCGAAGGAAGTGTAGGATTTCACCGAAACGAACGTTGCTCTCTAGCTTACGGTACAAGAAATTTAGAAAATCTCCATCGGCCAATTTTGTAAATCTGCTTTCTCTAGGCTGTGCATGTCATTCTAGAGCCATGAAAAAAAAACTAGCTCGATCGGGGTCCGGACGGCAAAGTTCTCAAGGTTTTACCTTCACCGTGAACTCTGCGTCGGTAGTCCACAGTGACGCGGCCGTCACGGTACCTGAACGGCTCGGTCACAAGACGTGATTGGTACATACATGATCTAAATAGCCCACCCTAACTTTCTATGTGCTACTCATGTTTTGATCGGCTCATCTGGAGGGTGGGTGGCCGCAGACATCTTCGAAGGAAGTGTAGGATTTCACCGAAACGAACGTTGCTCTCTAGCTTACGAAAGCTAATTTAGAAAAATCTCCATCAGGCCAATTTTGTAAATCTGCTTTCTCTAGGTGTGTCATGTATTCTAGAGCCATGAGAAAAAAACTAGCTCGATCGGGGTCCGGACGGCAAAGTTCTCAAGGTTTTACCTTCACCGTGAACTCTGCGTCGGTAGTCCACAGTGACGCGGCCGTCACGGTACCTGAACGGCTCGGTCACAAGACGTGATTGGTACATACATGATCTAAATAGCCCACCCTAACTTTCTATGTGCTACTCATGTTTTGATAGGCTCATCTGGAGGGTGGTGGCCGCAG
This sequence comes from Poa pratensis, assembly GCA_947311845.1. Taxonomy (NCBI): domain Eukaryota; kingdom Viridiplantae; phylum Streptophyta; class Magnoliopsida; order Poales; family Poaceae; genus Poa; species Poa pratensis. The sequence continues at coordinate 79,061,383 of CAMZMU010000043.1, read as the reverse complement.
ACATCTTCGAAGGAAATGTAGGATTTCACCGAAACGAACGTTTCTCTCTAGCTTACGACAAGCGAAGTTAGAATAATCTCCATCAGGCCAATTTTGTAAATCTGCTTTCTCTAGGGTGTGGCATGTCATTCTAGAGCCATGAAAAAAAATACTAGCTCGATCGGGGTCCGGACGGCAAAGTTCTCAAGGTTTTACCTTCACCGTGAACTCTGCGTCGATGTCCACAGTGACGCGGCCGTCACGGTACCTGAACGGCTCGGTCACAAGACGTGATTGTACATACATGATCTAAATAGCCCACCCTAACTTTCTATGTGCTACTCATGTTTTGATCGGCTCATCTGGAGGGTGGGTGGCCACAGACATCTTCGAAGGAAGTGTAGGATTTCACCGAAACGAACGTTGCTCTCTAGCTTACGACAAGCGAATGTTAGAATAATCTCCATCAGGCCAATTTTGTAAACTGCTTTCTCTAGGTGTGGCATGTCATTCTAGAGCCATGAAAAAAAAACTAGCTCGATCGGGGTCCGGACGGCAAACTTCTCAAGGTTTTACCTTCACCGTGAACACTCTGCGTCGTTCCACAGTGACGGGCCGTCACGGTACCTGAATGGCTCGGTCACAAGACGTGATTTGGTACATACATGATCTAAATAGCCTGCCCTAACTTTCTATGTGCTACTCATGTTTTGATCGGCTCATCTGGAGGGTGGGTGGCCGCAGACATCTTCGAAGGAAGTGTTGGATTTCACCGAAACGAACGTTGCTCTCTAGCTAACGATAAGCGAATGTTAGAATAATCTCCATCAGCCAATTTTGTAAATCTGCTTTCTCTAGTGTGGCATGTCATTCTAGAGCCATGAAAAAAAATCTAGCTCGATCGGGGTCCGGACAGCAAAGTTCTCAAGATTTTACCTTCGCCGTGAACTCTGCGTCGGTAGTCCACAGTGACGCGGCCGTCACGGTACCTGAACGGCTTGGCCACAAGACGTGATTGGTACATACATGTTCTAAATATCCCATCCTAACTTTCTATGTGCTACTCAAGTTTTGATCAGCTCATCTGGAGGGTGGGTGGCCGCAGACATCTTCGAAGGAAGTGTAGGATTTCACCGAAACGAATGTTGCTCTCTAGCTTACGACAAGAGAATGTTAGAATAATCTCCATCAGGCCAATTTTGTAAATTTGCTTTCTCTAGGGTGTGACATGTCATTCTAGAGCCATGAAAAAAAAACTAGCTCGATCGGGGTCCGGACGGCAAAGTTCTCAAGGTTTTACCTTCACCGTGAACTCTGCGTCGGTAGTCCACAGTGACGCGGCCGTCACGGTACCTGAATGGCTCGGTCACAAGACGTGATTGGTACATACATGTTCTAAATAGCCCACCCTAACTTTCTATGTGCTACTCATGTTTTGATCGGCTCATCTGGAGGGTGGGTGGCCGCAGACATCTTCGAAGGAAATGTAGGATTTCACCGAAACGAACGTTTCTCTCTAGCTTACGACAAGCGAATGTTAGAATAATCTCCATCAGGACAATTTTGTAAATCTGCTTTCTCTAGGGTGTGGCATGTCATTCTAGAGCCATGAAAAAAAACTAGCTCGATCGTGGTCCGGACGGCAAAGTTCTCAAGGTTTTACCTTCACCGTGAACTCTGCGTCGGTAGTCCACAGTGACGCGGCCGTCACGGTACCTGAACGGCTCGGTCACAAGACGTGATTGGTACATACATGTTCTAAATAGCCCACCCTAACTTTCTATGTGCTACTCATGTTTTGATCAGCTCATCTGGAGGGTGGGTGGCCGCAGACATCTTCGAAGGAAGTGTAGGATTTCACCGAAACGAATGTTGCTCTCTAGCTTACGACAAGAGAATGTTAGAATAATCTCCATCAGGCCAATTTTGTAAATCTGCTTTCTCTAGGGTGTGACATGTCATTCTAGAGCCATGAAAAAAAAACTAACTCGATCGGGTCCGGACGGCAAAGTTCTCAAGGTTTTACCTTCACCGTGAACTCTGCGTCGGTAGTCCACAGTGACGCGGCCGTCACGGTACCTGAATGGCTCGGTCACAAGACGTGATTGGTACATACATGATCTAAATAGCCCACCCTAACTTTCTATGTGCTACTCATGTTTTGATCGGCTCATCTGGAGGGTGGGTGGCCGCAGACATCTTCGAAGGAAGTGTTGGATTTCACCGAAACGAACGTTGCTCTCTAGCTTACGACAAGCTAATGTTAGAATAATCTCCATCAGGACAATTTTGTAAATCTGCTTTCTCTAGTGTGTGTCATGTAATTCTAGAGCCATGAGAAAAAAACTAGCTCGATCGGGTCCGGACGGCAAAGTTCTCAAGGTTTTACCTTCACCGTGAACTCTGCGTCGGTAGTCCACAGTGACGCGGCCGTCACGGTACCTGAACGGCTCGGTCACAAGACGTGATTGGTACATACATGATCTAAATAGCCCACCCTAACTTTCTATGTGCTACTCATGTTTTGATAGGCTCATCTGGAGGGTGGGTGGCCACAGACATCTTCGAAGGAAATGTAGGATTTCACCGAAACGAACGTTTCTCTCTAGCTTACGACAAGCGAATGTTAGAATAATCTCCATCAGGCCAATTTTGTAAATCTGCTTTCTCTAGGTGTGGCATGTCATTCTAGAGCCATGAAAAAAAACTAGCTCGATCGGGGTCCGGACGGCAAAGTTCTCAAGGTTTTACCTTCACCGTGAACTCTGCGTCGATGGTCCATAGTGACGCGGCCGTCACGGTACCTGAACGGCTCGGTCACAAGACGTGATTGGTACATACATGATCTAAATAGCCCCCCTAACTTTCTATGTGCTACTCATGTTTTGATCGGCTCATCTGGAGGGTGGGTGGCCGCAGACATCTTCGAAGGATGTGTTGGATTTCACCGAAACGAACATTGCTCTCTAGCTAACGATAAGCGAATGTTAGAATAATCTCCATCGGGCCAATTTTATAAATCTGCTTTCTCTAGGGTGGCATGTCATTCTAGAGCCATGAAAAAAAACTAGCTCGATCGGGGTCCGGACGGCATAGTTCTCAAGATTTTAGCTTCGCCGTGAACTCTGCGTCGGTAGTCCACAGTGACGTGGCCGTCACGGTACCTGAACGGCTCGGTCACAAGACGTGATTGGTACATACATGATTAAATAGCCCACCCTAACTTTCTATGTGCTACTCATGTTTTGATCGGCTCATCTGGAGGGTGGGTGGCCGCAGACATCTTCGAAGGAAGTGTAGGATTTCACCGAAACGAAAGTTGCTCTCTAGCAAACGATAAGCGAATGTTAGAAAAATCTCCATCGGGCCAATTTTGTAAATATGCTTTCTCTAGGTGTGGCATGTCATTCTAGAGCCATGAAAAAAAACTAGCTCGATCGGGGTCCGGACAGCAAAGTTCTCAAGGTTTTACCTTCACCGTGAACTCTGCGTCGGTAGTCCACAGTGACGCGGCCGTCACGGTACCTGAACGGCTCGGTCACAAGATGTGATTGGTACATACATGTTCTAAATAGCCCACCCTAACTTTCTATGTGCTACTCATGTTTTGATCACTCATCTGGAGGGTGGGTGGCCGCAGACATCTTCGAAGGAAATGTAGGATTTCACCGAAACGAACGTTTCTCTCTAGCTTACGACAAGCGAATGTTAGAATAATCTCCATCAGGCCAATTTTGTAAATCTGCTTTCTCTTGGGTGTGGCATGTCATTCTAGAGCCATGAAAAAAAGAACTAGCTCGATCGGGGTCCGGACGGCAAAGTTCTCAAGGTTTTACCTTCACCGTGAACTCTGCGTCGTAGTCCACAGTGACGCGGCCGTCACGGTACCTGAATGGCTCGGTCACAAGACGTGATTGATACATACATGATCTAAATAGCCCACCCTAACTTTCTATGTGCTACTCATGTTTTGATCGGCTCATCTGGAGGTGGGTGGCCGCAGACATCTTCGAAGGAAGTGTAGGATTTCACCGAAACGAACGTTGCTCTCTAGCTTACGACAAGCGAATGTTAGAATAATCTCCATCAGGACAATTTTGTAAATCTGCTTTCTCTAGGGTGTGTCATGTCATTCTAGAGCCATGAAAAAAAAACTAGCTCGATCAGGGTCCGGACGGCAAAGTTTTCAAGGTTTTACCTTCACCGTGAACTCTGCGTCGGTAGTCCACAGTGACGCGGCCGTCACGGTACCTGAACGGCTCGGTCACAAGACGTGATTGGTACATACATGATCTAAATAGCCCACCCCTAACTTTCTATGTGCTACTCATGTTTTGATCGGCTCGTCTGGAGGGTGGGTGGCCGCAGACATCTTCGAAGGAAGTGTAGGATTTCACCGAAACGAACGTTGCTCTCTAGCTTACAGCAAGCGAATGTTAGAATAATCTCCATCAGGACAATTTTGTAAATCTGCTTTCTCTAGGGTGTGTCATGTCATTCTAGAGCCATAAAAAAAACTAGCTCGATCGGGGTCCGGACGGCAAAGTTCTCAAGGTTTTACCTTCACCGTGAACTCTGCGTCGGTAGTCCACAGTGACGCGGCCGTCACGGTACCTGAACGGCTCGGTCACAAGACGTGATTGGTACATACATGATCTAAATAGCCCACCCTAACTTTCTATGTGCTACTCATGTTTTGATCGGCTCATCTGGAGGGTGGGTGGCCGCAGACATCTTCGAAGGAAGTTTAGGATTTCACCGAAACGAACGTTGCTCTCTAGCTTACGATAAACGAATGTTAGAAAAAACTCCATCGGGCCAATTTTGTAAATCTTCTTTCTCTAGGGTGTGGCATGTCATTCTAGAGCCATGAAAAAAAAACTAGCTCGATCGGGGTCCGGACGGCAAAGTTCTCAAGGTTTTACATTCACCATGAACTCTGCGTCGGTAGTCCACAGTGACGCGGCCATCACGGTACCTGAACGGCTCGGTCACAAGACGTGATGTAAGGACCCCTCGGACCGAAATCCGAGATGTCCAGGATATGTAAATAGATCACGATCTCAATGATCAGTGCATCGCAATCACATAACCAACAAGGTATCAAGAGTTACATCATTCAAGTCGTACGAATAAAAGTCTTACAATACTTAATGGTCACATGACCAAGTCTGCAAATCATCGTCGCGCAGGACGGAATTAACTACGATATAGCGGAAGCTCGTGGCTAGCGTCGGCCCTCGGCTCCAATGGACGCCTTCCCACAAGTGCAGTTGACCGGAGACAGCTAAGCTGCGAAGTCGTCGACATACTCCTCCTCCTCGGTGTAGAACTCCTCGTTATAATCTGGACATTTGAATATCCAGGACACAGCCAATGAGTACATTTATGTACTCGCAAGTCACCACACCAAGGCTTAAGTTTTGACATGACAATGCAATAAAACTCCTTTTAAAAACTGGGATAGCTGCTATATACTGCTATAGGGCTTAAATTTCGCAAACGATGCTGTGAGACGTAGAGAATATGACATCTCTACATCTTTGATAAAAAAAACACATTTAGAGATAAAATTCTCTCTTGTAGAAATAGCATGTACTATTTCCACATTTTTGTACAACTTTTTGTAAAACTTTTCAAAGACACTAGGATCGGGATACCCCTTTTTCCCTTCCATGAGATTCGACTGATTGTCTCCCAGAGACCAACCATCTTCTCCCAACTTCCGTACCTCCCAGGTACCTCCTTGATGCCATCCTTGTTCCACAGAGAAAACCATTTTCCTTTGAAAGCATAAAATTGCCCGCACGCCTAGATCGGTGGCCTTTCCAACCGTCCATGACCGAGGACTCGGCTATTCGAATAGATTTACACTCTGCAGAGGTGGTGCACTTTCACCACACGAAACAGTCATTCCGCCGTGATCAGCCACGGTCCGTCATACAACCGTATGCGGGGTTTCGGATAACATGATCAAAGCTTTCCACTATATCGACCCTAGTACAGAGCCTCCTCTTCAGTGGGACTAATTCTCCCCGGCACCCAGCGAAGATGGCCATCGTATCGATCCGGTCTCTCCAAGCAACGCTGCGCCATGACAGGAGGCCCACTGGTTGCAACCAGCAGCGACCCAGACTCAAACTGGATCCCGCATTTAGATAACTTGGTTCAGGGAGCCCCGCTCCCCTAAGCAAATTTGAGGTGCTCCGCACTAAGATAAACAAGCTTCCGGCTAAGCCCTACCCATATCAGGTAGTGTGGTTGCACGGGTCAATTGTTCGGGCGGCCGCTAGGGCTGTACTTTGTTTTTCAAAACATCTCCACCTCTGACTGCTCCCAGCAGCTCGGGTTTTCACAACTCTCCGAATGCTCCCAGCACTTCGGGTTTTCATAAACATCTCCATTTGCTCCCAGCAACATGGGTTTTATAAAATAGAGCGATCGGGTTTTTCCTCCGGAAACATTTTACCAAAGCCAGGCTCCCATCCTATAGTTTTGAGGTAAGAGTATAAGGATCGACTACTCGAAAATATAATTTTCTTGATAGCGCCTTCAGAGGAAGGCTTCTCAAGTAAAGACTTATTTTGATAAAACCTATTATATACTAGTAGATACCTTTGGCCAAACAATATTTTGTAAAAATAGTTTTTGGGTGGCGAAGTGCCACAGAAGAAATAAAACATGCATTATTTATTTTGAAAACAAAACATGCTTGCATAAATAATAGGGTAGCATAGGGTGGTGAGGTGGCTTGCCTTGCTCAGCAAAGTATCCCTGGCCTTGATCTTCTTCGTAGACCTGCTCAGGCTCCACGTACTGCTCCTCCTCTTGCGGTTCTATCGTACCGGAAAAATTAAACACAACTACCGTCAAGTCTATGAAGCGGTTGACAACAATCAAAAGTAGCTAAGGCAACCAGCAAGCAGTTCAACTCACAAATGTCCTCTGGACAAGAAGTTTTAAACAAACTAACACAAACAACAAAAGTCAAACAATATAACTCACAAATGTCCTCTGGACGCTGTTTTAGAGTAAATTCAACAAGTCCTAGAATAATGCTCCAAAAATTAAACCCTTTTAAAACAGTACTGATATAAGCCATATTAAACTAGGGAATTGGATTTGCACCAAAAACATCTTCCATTTGAGAGCTAAAAATCCTGCAAGTGCTACTGGTCCTAAAACTAAAAGATTTAAAACTCTAGTTTTAGGAATCTTCTGCATGCAAGGTTAAATCCTATGGACAGGTATTGTTTTAAGCTTTCTGTAGAAATTGGATTCATCCAAAAAGGACACTCCGAGCTCCTGCTAAAAATAAAACACTAGAAAAGACACATTTCACAAGATTTAGTGCCATGCAAAATATACTAATAATTTTTGAGCAAACTCACTTCTGCATGTTTAAGAAAACACACCAGAGCACTAAAAAATTTACCCCAAGGAATTTACTCTAGCAGATCTATCACAAAATAATTAAATTAAACATGCATAATTAACAGAAACAAGAAATGGAAAAAGATCTGAAAAAAAAATGGGACTGGGCCGTGCTGGGCCAGATCCGGCCGTGGACAGCGCGGATCTGCCGCGCGGGCGAGGTGGGCCGGCCCAACTGCGCGCGCACAGCTCAGCGGGCGCGCGGGAACGGCGGGGTGGCGGTTTTGAACGTGGGCCGTCGATTTGGAGATCAACGGTTCTCCGTCGTCGTCTCCGACGCGACGGCGCGCGGCTGGACTCGAGGCAGAGAAAGGACGGCGGCGACGGCGGCTCACCTAGGCTTGCGTGCGACCGTGGAAGGGCTTGGGGTCGGTGGAGAAGGCGACGGCGTGCTCGTGGGTGACCTCAAGTCCCGCATGCACGGCCGGCATCCATGGCGACGGCGAGCTCGATCTCCACGGGTCGAGGATGGGCGCGACGTCCACGGGCAGCTCCTACGCAAGAGGAAGGGGGGAAAAGTTAGGCACTGCAGAGGGGACCTCAGCAAGCCAACAATGGCGGAAAAAGGTGGAGTAGAACGACGGCAACCGAGGCTCGAAGCCGGCGGTTTTCGCGTCGAGACCTTGGTCTCCTGGGCAGCAGGGGGCTAGGGCTCGGGCGTGGCTCCGTGGGGTGGCAGAGGAGATGCAACGGTGCGGTTTGGGAGAAGAATGGGGAGAAGGGGAGGCCGGGGTCGGGTTTTAGCCCGTGGTCTCCTCCCGGGTGGTTTTCGGACCAGGGGGTCAAAGGGAGGGGCTTGGGCAGTGGGGATTGGCCGGGTTGGGCGGTGGAGAGGGGGACAGAGAGGGGGTGGTCGGGGCGACGTGGTCTGCCCAATGGAGAGGGAGGGAGGTGAGCACCGGTTGGGCCACGGTGGAGAAGAAGGGAGTGGTGAGGGGAGAAGAGAGACTGGCAGGTGGGGGCCAGGGGAGGAGTGCTCTCTCCTCTTTGTCTCCAAGCAGGGCCCGAAGGGGGGGGGGAGAGAGAGAGGGGTAAGGTTCGGGTTAGGGTTTTGTTTTAAAGCTAACACTAAATTTGAATTTCCAAAATTCTCACAATTGTAAACCAAGTCAAACACAAGGGCTGCACACACACATGAGAGGGGTGACCAAATTGAGGTGATGCAAAGGTTTTGCAAGTCTAAAAGAATAAATGGGAAATTTCTAAAATAGAACAAATTGAGAGAAATGACCAAATGGTCACTGTTTTGAGTAGGTCTAAAACCCTAGATGGTTTTGTGTTAAAACAAGTTTGAAAAGGATCAAGCACTGCATAAACTAAAATTATAAAGCTCAGAGAACAGGTGGGTCGTTTTGCATGCCAAAAACAACCCTAGGTTTGCTTAATCTAGTGCTCTGGACTTGCTAAGTTTTAACAGACATGAAGATCCTATTTACTAATTTGCTTTACCAAAGAATTTGCACAAGGTGGCAAAATGAGGATCACAACTCACAAACCAAACAAGAGTTGTTTAAAACTATTAAAAAGTTTTTGTTGGTTCAGAAAATTTTATTTTACACCACAACTTCTAAGTTCAAAAAGTTGGGGTGTTACAGACCTTCCCCCCTTAGGAGAATCTCGTCCTCGAGATTCCGGAGTTGAAGAGGAAAGGAATCCGGGAAATTCATGCTCCAGGTAATCTTCGCGCTCCCAGGTGGCTTCTTCCTCAGAGTTGTTGGTCCATTGGACTTTCAGGAATCTGATCTTGCGTCTACGGGTCAGACGGATGTCTTCCTCAAGCACCCGAAGTGGTCGTTCTCGGTAAGTGAGGTCATGGTTGAGGTCAATGGTGCGGTGGTCCACCTCCTGATACGAGTGGGTGGCGCCAGGAACTTGCAGACACTTCCGGAGTAGAGACACGTGGAATACGTCGTGAAACTCGGACAGGTGAGTGGGTAGTTCCAATTTATAAGACACTTCTCCGCATCGACAAAGAACCTTGAAAGGGCCGATGTAGCGGGGCGCAAGCTTTCCCCGAATGTGAAAACGCTGCATTCCTTTGAGTGGAGTAACGCGCAGGTACACCATGTCGCCGGTCTTGAAACACAAGTCACGTCTCTTGGAGTCGGCGTAGCTCTTCTGTCTGGATTGGGCGGCCTTGAGACGGTCACGAATGAGTTGTACTTGTTCTTCCGCTTCTCGTAGAGTATCTACCCCCAAAGACTTGGCTGTCTCCGGACTGCGACCAGTTCAAAGGAGTACAACATCTACGACCGTACAAAGCTTCGAATGGGGCCATCTTCAGGCTGGCTTGGTAACTGTTATTGTAGGAGAATTCAGTGAAAGGCAGGCAATCCTCCCACTTGGCTCCATACGCTAGCACGCAGGCTCTGAGCATATCCTCAAGGATTTGGTTCACTCTTTCTGTCTGTCCCCCTGTCTGAGGGTCATAGGCGGTGCTGAAAAAGAGCTTTGTCCCTAGTGCTTCATGAAGCTTGGTCCAGAATCGGGAAGTGAACTGGGTTCCTCGGTCGGACACAATGGTTTTGGGAATTCCATGGAGACTGACGATACGGGTCATATATAGGTCGGCTAGTTGGTCAGAACGGTGAGTGGTGCGGATAGGAATGAAGTGTGCAACTTTGGTGAGTCTGTCCACAATGACCCAGATGGCATCATGACCTCGATTAGATCGGGGTAAACCTGTGATGAAGTCCATACCAACTTCATCCCACTTCCATTCGGGTATTTTCAGAGGTTGGAGTAAACCTGCGGGTCGTTGGTGCTCAGCCTTGACTCTCTGACAGATATCAAAGTTCTGAATGAAGAACGCGATCTCTCGCTTCATGCCATGCCACCAAAACTTTTCTTTGAGATCTTGGTACATCTTGGTTCCACCGGGATGGATGGAGTATAGGGTCTCGTGGGCTTCCTTCATAATTAGCTGCTTCAAGTCATGGTCGGACGGCACGCAGATGCGGCCTTCATACCAAAGAGTGCCCTCGGAATCGATGGTGAATCCGGGGACTTCTTCCCTTGCCATTCTACGCTTGATGCCCTCGATGCTCTCGTGACCCTTCTGTGCCTTCTTAATCTGATCCCATAGTGTTGGTTGCAACAGGAGGCGATCTACTGCTCCATAACTGACTACTTCAATGCCCATCTTGTCCAGCTCTTTCCAGAGCTCTGGCTGCCTGGTCTTGATCATGGTGTTGAAAGAACATGGCTGACGACTGAGGGCATCGGCTACGACATTGGCCTTCCCAGGGTGGTAATGGATGTCTAAGTCGTAATCTTTAATCAACTCTATCCATCTTCGCTGCCTCATATTCAGCTCCCGTTGGGTGAAGATATACTTCAGACTCTTATGGTCGGTGTAGATATCACAACGGTTGCCTATCAAAAAGTGGCGCCAGGCCTTGAGGGCGTGGACCACGGCAGCAAGTTCAAGGTCATGGGTGGGGTAGTTCTGCTCGTGCTTGCGGAGTTGCCTCGAGGAATAAGAGATAACTTTGCCTTCTTGCATAAGGACACAACCTAGTCCAAGCTTGGAAGCGTCACAGTATATGACAAAGTCCTTGGTCACATCGGGCATGGTCAGGATAGGTGCGGTGGTAAGACGTCTCTTCAGCTCTTGGAAACTCTCTTGACATTTGTCGGTCCACTCGAACTTCCGGTCTTTCTTCAGGAGTTGGGTCAGAGGTCTGGCGATGCTTGAGAATCCTTCAACAAATTTGCGATAATACCCAGCCATTCCGAGGATGGATCTCACCTCAGACTGGTTGGTGGGGGTTGGGAACTCAAGGATGGACTTGATGTGAGAGGGATCAACGGCTATCCCTCCGGCAGTAATAACATGCCCAAGGAATGCCACTTCCTTCAACCAGAATTGACATTTGCTGAACTTGGCATAGAGTTGGTGCTCACGAAGTGTACCCAAAACGAGTCTCAGGTGCTCTTCATGCTCCTCTTCTGACTTGGAGTAGACCAGGATGTCATCGATGAAAACTACTACGAATTTGTCCAGGTATTCCATGAACACCTTATTCATGAGATTCATGAAGTAGGCAGGGGCATTGGTCAGGCCGAAGGACATCACGGTGTACTCGAACAATCCGTAACGGGTGGTGAAGGCTGTCTTCGGGATGTCAGACTCTCTCACTTTCAGCTGGTGGTAACCGGTACGGAGATCGATCTTAGAAAAGACTCGAGCTCCATTGAGTTGATCAAACAGATCTTCAATCTTGGGCAGTGGGTACTTGTTTTTAATGGTCACGTCATTCAGCTTCCGATAGTCCACACATAAGCGAGTGGTACCGTCTCTTTTATCCACAAAGATCACTGGAGATCCCCATGGTGAGGCACTGGGGCGAATCAGTCCTTTCCTGAGCATATCATCGAGCTGTTTCTTCAACTCCTCAAGCTCTTGAGGGTTCATCCGATAGGGTTTTTGTGCTATTGGTCCGGTTCCAGGAACTAACTCAATGATGAACTCGATATCCCGATCGGGCGGCATACCGGGTAACTCTTCGGGAAACACATCGGGATACTCACAAACTACTGGTACTTCCTCCAGGGCAGTCTCGGCTACACTCTTGTGACAATGTCCTGTTGATGAGTGCTGCGATGAGGTGTAAGAGATCTCAGTCCCTTCAGGGCTGGTCAGGGTGATTGTCTTGGTGTTGCAATCTATAACTCCGCGGTTTACCGCCATCCAGTCCATTCCTAAAACCACTTCTATTCCTTGCTTTCCCAAAACCACAAGGTCGGCATGGAATAGGGCTCCCTGGATTTCTACGGGCACCTCTTTGCAAGCGAGGTTAGTTTTAGTGGTGGCTCCTGGAATTTGCACGAGCATGGGCCTATCCATAAGTGTGGCCTCAAATCACCTTTCCTAACAAACGGCTCTGTAACAAAGGAATGGGATGCTCCCGAATCAAACAAAACGGCAGCAGGTATGGAGTTGATAGGAAACGTACCCATCACAAGGTCAGGTGCCTCCTGGGCTTCTTCAGCGCTGATGTGATTCAGGTGTCCCCTGGTCACGGGCCCAGACTTCTTCGGGTAAGGGGCCTTGCTTCCAGAGGGTCGAACGGATCCCTGGTTCATCTTGGTCGCATTGGGGCGGTTATCAGCGGGTTGCTTGCTGGGGCACTCACGAGAAAAGTGCCCGGTTGACCACAGGCAAAACATCCACTTGCGGGCCTTGGTGCTGGCGGTCGGTTGAAGCTGAGACCGGGGTTGTAGCCACCTCTGGGGCGAGGAACAGGTGGGCGGTTGGGGTAGCTTGGACGAGGTGCATAAGACGGGGGTCTTGAGGGCTGGTACGCAGGTCGTGGCGGCTGATAAGCAGGCCTGAATGGAGGTGAAGGACGCATGCGCTGGTTGCTGCTGTTGTTGTTGCTGCCACTGCTGCTGCTGCCTTGCTGCATCATCTGCCTACGCTTGCGGTTGTCAAAGGACGCCTTGCGCTTGTGCTCCATCATAATGGCTGCGTCAGCTAGAGACTCCAGATCCCTAAATGGCATTACCACCAGGACGCATTGCATTTCATCATGCAGCCCATTCAGGAACCTCTCCATCTTCTTGTCCTCAGTATCAGTGTCGGTTGGAGCATACCTTTCCAAGGTGGTGAACTTCTCCAGATACTCTCCTACAGACATACCACCCTGCTTCAGCTGCAGAAACTTCTCTCGCATGATGCTGATGAGACCGGACGGCACGAAGCGCTTCCGAAATCTTGTCTTGAAATCTTCTCATTGGACCACCTCATTGGGAGGCAGCAGAACCTTGATAGCTTCCCACCACGCTCTAGCGGCACCAGAGAGGTAGTGGGTAGCATAGATCACCTTCTCGTTGTCGCCAACGCTGGCAACTTCCAGGTTATTCTCGATGGTGCGGATCCAGTCGTCTGCATCGAGCGGCAGCTCACTCTTGGAAAACACCAGGGAGTTAGTGTTCTGAAAGTCTCGCAGTTTGGAGCGGCCATCATCATTGCCGTTGCCTCCATAAGGGTTGACGGCGATCTGGGCCAAGTGCTGCAGTGTGGCGAGGTTAGCGGTCCTCTCGGCACGAGCGGCTTCGCGATCCTCCATGAAGAGGCGCATCAGCTGGGCCATAGTGGGCTCAGGTGGTGGTGGTGGATCTCTCGCCATACTGAAGTTGGGAAAAAGCAGAATTAAAACCCAAGCAATTTACTAGATAAAAGTATGATGGACGGAATGAAACATGTAGACACCATGCAAACATGAACAGAGTAAGAAAATGCAACCGGAAACACATGACACAAACGGGACAACTAACTCGATAATGAAGTCTCGACAATAAGCACACAAGGTTTCACACATACATGATCCAACACATCAAATGTCTACAAACATCATAGCTATCACACTCACGACAACAAGACCACACGATCGCATCATCAGGGACTCGCGACAGGATGGTCCTAACTCAAAAGATTCTACTCGAAGTAGCTACTCGTCCGCGACGGTGGTGCCAGGTGAGGAAAGTGCATCGCCGTGGAAAGAGGGCTCGTCGGGGTCCTCCTCCTCGGACACAACTGGGTCCAAGTCCTCGTCAGTGTCACCACGGAGGTCGTCGTCCTCCTGCTCGCTCTCCGGCTCCATGTCCATGTCCTCCATCGGGTCCTCGTCGTCGGGCAGGAGATCGTCGTTCTCCTTGCGCAACTCCTCAAGCTCCTCCTCCAACTCGGCAATACGGGTGTCACGAACCTGAACGGTCGCCTCGAGATCCTCAATCTTACGCGCGTGGCTGAGCTGCCAGTACCGGGCGGTCGTGAATCGGGCCTCGAAACGGCGGGTCTCCCTCCGCTCCTTCCCGCGAGCGGTACGGGACCTCCTCAGGCGCTCCTCAGTGGCTGCGAGCCTCTCCTCTGCAGTCTTCAACTTATCCTGAGTCTCCTGCAGCTGTGCCTCCATGGCCGCAGTGTCCAGCTCGGCCTCGGCAACGCGGTCCTCCGCGTCAAGGTACTGTATACGACGAAGGTCGCTCTCCATGCGACTGTGGGCTAGCTGGTCCTGAGTGTGCTCCAGAAGGATCCCCAAGTCCTCCACGTGCAGCCCGAAGATGGGGTGGGAGCGCGAGGCCATAGAGTGGCCCTGGTCGTCGCGTCTCTCGAAGAACTTGAAGCGGGTGCCGACCAGCTCGGCACGGTGGAAGTGTACCAAGCGGGCGAGCGCCAGCTGTAGGACGGTCGACGTAGCTCCTGTCTGGGTAGGCTCGATAGCCTCGGCGGTCAGCTCCTCAGCAAACGGCGGCACAAGAGGGCTCCTAAGGGTGCACCTCACCCTCCAGGACATCTCCGCACCGACTAACGGAAAAGCGCGTCCACCCCGCAGCTCCGGGAGTGGGCGCCTCACAAGTCTAGCCAACTCGAGCAACTCGGTCTGGAACAGCGGCGTCGCTCCTGGGATAGGTACAGCTCCCAGCTGGATACTCGTCATAAACTCGTCGGCCATCTACACAAAATTTTAAATGAAGGTTTAATTAGTGAACTGTGTGCAAACTTTTAAGTAGAAAGCAGTAGAATATTTAATGTAAGTATATTCCGCAATTTAGACACCTCTCCTAAGTTTTTAAGAAAACAGTATTTTGCGTGACGTCGACGCCCAACCTAGCTAAGGTCTCCTAAGGTCAACGATGGCTCTGATACCAAGTCTGTAAGGACCCCTCGGACCGAAATCCGAGATGTCCACGTTATGTAAATAGATCACGATCCCAATGATCAGTGCATCGCAATCACATAACCAACAAGGTATCAAGAGTTACATCATTCAACTCGTACGAATAAAAGTCTTACAATACTTAATGGTCACATGACCAAGTCTGCAAATCATCGTCGCGCAGGACGGAATTAACTACGATACAGCGGAAGCTCGTGGCTAGCGTCGGCCCTCGGCTCCAACGGACGCCTTCCCACAAGTGCAGTTGACCGGGGACAGCTAAGCTGCGAAGTCGTCGACATACTCCTCCTCCTCGGCGTAGAACTCCTCGTTATAATCTGGACATTTGAATATCCAGGGACACAGCCAATGAGTACATTTACGTACTCGCAAGTCACCACACCAAGGCTTAAGTTTTGACATGACAATGCAATAAAACTCCTTTTGAAAACTGGGATAGCTGCTATATACTGCTATAGGGCTTAAATTTCGCAAACGATGCTGTGAGACGTAGAGAATACGACATCTCTACATCTTTGATAAAAAAAAACACATTTAGAGATAGAATTCTCTCTTGTAGAAATAGCATGTACTATTTCCACATTTTTGTACAACTTTTTGTAAAACTTTTCAAAGACACTAGGATGGGGATACCCCTTTTTCCCTTCCATGAGATTCGACTGATTGTCTCCCAGAGACCAACCATCTTCTCCCAACTTCCGTACCTCCCAGGTACCTCCTTGATGCCATCCTTGTTCCACAGAGAAAACCATTTTCCTTTGAAAGCATAAAATTGCCTGCACGCCTAGATCGGTGGCCTTTCCAACCGTCCATGACTGAGGACTCGGCTATTCGAATAGATTTACACTCTGCAGAGGTGGTGCACTTTCACCACACCAAACAGTCATTCCGCCATGATCAGCCACGGTCCGTCATACAACCGTATGCGGGGTTTCGGATAACATGATCAAAGCTTTCCACTATATCGACCCTAGTACAGAGCCTCCTCTTCAGTGGGACTGATTCTCCCCGGCACCCAGCGAAGATGGCCATCGTATCGATCCGGCCTCTCCAAGCAACGCTGCGCCATGACAGGAGGCCCACTGGTTGCAACCAGCAGCGACCCAGACTCGAACTGGATCCCGCATTTAGATAACTTGGTTCAGGGAGCCCCGCTCCCCTAAGCAAATTTGAGGTGCTCCGCACTAAGATAAACAAGCTTCCGGCTAAGCCCTACCCATATCAGGTAGTGTGGTTGCACGGTTAATTGTTCGGGCGGCCGCTAGGGCTGTACTTTGTTTTTCAAAACATCTCCACCTCCGACTGCTCCCAGCAGCTCGGGTTTTCACAACTCTCCGAATGCTCCCAGCACTTCGGGTTTTCATAAACATCTCTATTTGCTCCCCGCAACATGGGTTTTATAAAATACTTTCTCGCCGATCGCTCCCAGCGACTCGGGTTCTTCCTCCGGAAACATTTTACCAAAGCCAGGCTCCCATCCTATAGTTTTGAGGTAAGAGTATAAGGATCGACTACTCGAAAATATAATTTTCTTGATAGCGCCTTCAGAGGAAGGCTTCTCAAGTAAAGACTTATTTTGATAAAACCTATTATATACTAGTAGATACCTTTGGCCAAACAATATTTTGTAAAAATAGTTTTTGGGTGGCGAAGTGCCACAGAAGAAATAAAACATGCATTATTTATTTTGAAAACAAAACATGCTTTGCATAAATAATAGGGTAGCATAGTGTGGTGAGGTGGCTTGCCTTGCTCAGCAAAGTATCCCTGGCCTTGATCTTCTTCGTAGACTTGCTCAGGCTCCACGTACTGCTCCTCCTCTTGCGGTTCTATCGTACCGGAAAAATTAAACACAACTACCGTCAAGTCTATGAAGCGGGTTGTCAACAATCTAAAGTAGCTAAGGCAACCAGCAAGCATTTCAACTCACAAATGTCCTCTGGACAAGAAGTTTTAAACAAACTAACACAAACAACAAAAGTCAAACAATATAAGAAAATTATATATTTTTTTATTAGCAATTATGTAGCTGTTTTAGAGTAAATTCAACAAGTCCTAGAATAATGCTCCAAAAATTAAACCCTTTTAACACAGTACTGATATAAGCCATATTAAACTAGGGGAATTGGATTTGCACCACAAACATCTTCCATTTGAGAGCTAAAAATCCTGCAAGTGCTACTGGTCCTAAAACTAAAAGATTTAAAACTCTAGTTTTAGGAATCTTCTGCATGCAAGGTTAAATCCTATGGACAGGTATTGTTTTAGGCTTTATGTAGAAATTGGATTCATCCAAAAAGGACACTCCTAGCTCCAGCTAAAAATAAAACACTAGAAAAGACACATTTCACAAGATTTAGTGCCATGCAAAATATACTAATAATTTTTGAGCAAACTCACTTCTGCATGTTTAAGAAAACACACCAGAGCACTACAAAATTTACCCCAAGGAATTTACTCTAGCAGATCTATCACAAACTAATTAAATTAAACATGCATAATTAACAGAAACTAGAAATGGAAAAAGATCTGAAAAAAAAATGGGACAGGGCCGTGCTGGGCCAGATCCGGCCGTGGACAGCGCGGATCTGCCGCGCGGGCGAGATGGGCCGGCCCAACTGCGCGCGCACAGCGCAGCGGGCGCGTGGGAACGGCGGGGTGGCGGTTTTGAACGTGGGCCGTCGATTTGGAGATCGACGGTTCTCCGTCGTCGTCTCCGACGCGACGGCGCGCGGCTGGACTCGAGGCAGAGAAAGGACGGTGGCGACGGCGGCTCACCTAGGGCTTGCGTGCGACCGTGGAAGGGCTTGGGGTCGGTGGAGAAGGCGACGGCGTGCTCGTGGGTGACCTCAAGTCCCGCATGCACGGCCGGCATCCATGGCGACGGCGAGCTCGATCTCCACGGGTCGAGGATGGGCGCGACGTCCACAGGCAGTGTAACATCCCAAAATTATCAACAAGTATTATTTGTTCCAAAAATGGGAGCCAACAAAAACTTTTGTTAAAATTATATGTGTTGATCTCATACTCTTGCTTGTGTTGTTTATTTCTTCTTGTTGGTGTGTTGCTTGCTCTAAAGACAAACATGAAGAAAAGGAGAGAAATAAAGTAGAAGCAAAACAAGAAAAATAAATGTGGCAAGTGCCACACAAATTCTCCAAGTGAGGATCTCAATTTGTTTCCAACAAAACTCAGTGGAATGGTAGTGCAAACCCTCCCATTTCATCCTTACTACTTATCTCTCTCAAATAATATTTTCAAACTAGTTTTTAAAATTCAAAAGTAAACAAAGTAAAAATAAATTAAAATGCCATAATTGAAACACTATAAAAGAAAATGTTTCAAAACATTTTATTTTGCAAAGCCAATTTTTGTGGAGCTTCTGCACCTTATGAGAAGGCCCCACAAATTTTGCCAAATTTTTCTAAATTGAATTAGTGCCTCAAATAAAATCAAGAAGTACTACTGCATATAACAGAAGGACCAAAAAGTAAATAGAAGAAAGAAGAAGGAAAAGAAGCAACGCACAGGAGCCGGGGGGGGTTTTGCAAAAACGTCGTCGTCTCCTACCTCCCCTAGCTCACTGTCGCCGTACGTGTCGCCATGGCCGCAGCTCGCTCGACGCCGTTCCCAGGCCCCCCAGGGCCCCCTTGCTCGCGTTCTCCCTCGCCCCGTGCCTCTGCACCCTCTGCTGGCCGAGGAGAGCCTCTCCCCTCGCCATTACGCCGCTGTCCCCCAATTCTCCGCCGTGGATGAACGGACGGCGCTGGCCAAAATTGGCCCAGCCTGCGGCACCTCGACACGCGATCCGCTACGTCGCGAACCCTAGCCCACGCCCGGACCCCCCAGACACCGCGCGCCGGCCTCTCCCGCCCTCTGGACGCCGCTGGACCGCGACCACCGTGCGCCGCCGTCGCGCCTATTTAAACTCGAGCCGCACCTCGCATTTCCCCACGCCCCACTGCCTCTCCCTTGCTCCACCACACTCACCTCCACTCGCCCGTGCACCACCACGAGGGCGGAGCCGCTGCTGCGAGCTCGCTGCTGCTCGTGCCCGTGCTCGACAGCCCGAGGTAGGCGACGACACGGCTGTGCCGTGCTGCTGCTTCCCTCTCACTGCTCTGGCCCGTACTCTCTTCCCCTTTGGACACCGCGCTCACCCACCTCTTTTTCCCTCTGGATCGTGCACAGAATCGCCGACAGACGCTCGCCGGAGTTCGGGAAGTTGCCGTGGAAGCAGAGCACCTCGCCGTCGACGAACCAGCCCTCCCCAGCAAGTACCACTCCGCCAGGACGTTCGCCTGAGCCTCCGCCGTCGATCTGCACCCTCTCCGCCGTCCCTAGCCCTCTCAGGTGAGCGAACCGTGCTGCTCGCCGTCGCCGGAGCCACGGCGCCGCCCGTTCTGGGTCGTCGCCGATGGACTCGTCCCTGAGCCGTTGGATCTCGATCCAACGGACGCGTACCGCTTCGATTAAAAGAAAGAGAGAGAGAGACTGACGGGCGGGCCCCGCTCGTCAGGGTTTTATTAATTCACCCGCGCACGTTGAGTCACTGACTGGTGGAGCCCACCTGTCAGGGTTTTCAACTTTATCCAGAACAGTTAGGTTTTCGAATTTCTAGTTTCTATAGAATTCAGTACTGGACCCAAATTGTAAATTCAATATCTCGAGATTTATGAATCCAAATAAATCAAACTCAATTGTTTTGAAAAGCTTATGAAAATGTTTAACCAACCCAATTGGTCTCATGTCATTTAAATAAATAGTTAAAAAGTTTTATTAAAAATACTACAGAAGGTTTAAATTCTAAACTTGTTTGTTTCTGATACTCTGTTAGTCAAAATAATTCCAAACCAATTTTTTTAGCTTAGTACTGCCTTGTATTAGCTTCCCTAATTTTGGTAGAATTAATTAAGCAATATTAATTGTTGACTTTAAGATAAACCCTTCTGGACTAAAACAAATAAATATGTTTAATGGTTGACCCAAATAAGTTAGGACCAATTTTGTTGGATCACATTTAATCATGGTTAGTTACCCCTAAAAGGATTTATTTTTAGGAGTAACAGAACTTATTTGGTAGCCAAAACTTGATTGTTAAGCTACTGGATTCAAACCTTTGTGTAGGGAGTTTGGTAACTCCAATTGATCCAAATCAAATGGGGTTGTCTTCTACACATCAGTAGCTTTCTATAGAAATTTAGTTTGTATTTTTGTGACCAACAGAACTCAAGTTGTGGAATTAAACATGTTTAACAAGTTTCTGCCATAATTTGGACATAAACAAATAATGTTTAATTCAATTATTTTGAAATCAAATTGTATTGTTTGATGTATCCAGTGGCTATTTAGAGCATTTAGGATTGTGATATTGTGATGTGGTGATGTTGTTTGAATAGTTTAGTGATTGCTTGTATTTGTTTGTTTATCGATTAGACGAGAACGTTGCTGGATTTATCGAGGAGGGGGAATTTGTTGAACCTGAAGATCAAGATCAGTCCACTTTGCCGAGCAAGGCAAGCTACTCTCTGAGCTTGCACCTAAATATATATGCATCTACTTTGATCAAATGATTTACTCTTAAAACCAATGGTTTACAAAACCTTTTCAAAAAGTGTATGGAAATTATTTTGCCACCCTATGTAGTAGTTATGAAACTTTAGGATGGAAAACAATGTTGTTTATTCAAAACTCCTTTGGAAATACTTGTGTGGTTATGGAATGCCGAGATGTCGGTATTGAAGTGGAGAAATGGAGGATGTTGATGTTTATGAAAAATGCACAGTGTCCTAGTACTATGACAACCAATCTTAATCTGTGCGACCACATTTACCCCCATATGGGAACGGGGCTTAGTCATATAATTTGCTCTTATTAGTATGGGATACCTCATCGACGGAGATGACTCCGTTATGCATGAGGGGATGGTTTGTGAACTCCCCTGACCTGGGTCCTCGCTCAAACTCTATGGAAAGATAAGGAGGAGGATTGAAGACTTCATAAATGTGGTCGCCGGGAAAAACATATGAGTCCTCACACTTAGGGTTGCCGACGGGGACCGGACTGAGTGTTGGTGGGAATTATCATATGGGTAGGATCCTATACTAGCATGAGCAAAGGAGAGGCTAGGGTCGGTGGCTCAACTTCGCATACACCTTGTATGGCGGGACGTGGCTGACACGATGAGTTACCGGATGGGTGTGGGATAAAAAGCGTGCTACCTCTGCAGAGGGTCAAAACTATTCGAATAGCTGAGTCCTCGGATATGGACAATTGGGAGGCTGTCCTAAGATCATGTGCAAGTTTTGGAAAAGCTTTTAAGTCTTAAAAGAAGATGAATTGGTGATGGTGTGACACAACTATACCAAATGGAGTGGTATGAGTTGTTGGAATAAATGGACCATGGTGAGCCTTGGTCAGGAAAAGAAAGGGTTTTGGAGAAACAAATGAGATGGTGATTTCTTTTAAAAATAGTTATAAAACTCTTCTTACCTTTTTCAATAAAGATATAGAGATATTTTAAAACAATTAAAAGTTGTAAGTTAAAATAAAGCTAGTGCATACTCATGTTGGGGTAGTTTGCGAGTACATTCAAATGTACTCATATTAGCTGCCTGTCGGGTCGTCATCGTTAGAGAGATGATTTCTTCTACGCCGTAGCTTCCACTGATATTTTGGTTTGGCCCTTGAAGGCACCTATGTAAAGACTTGGTCTAAATTACCATTTATGTAAGACTTTTTATTCGGTACTGTAATGGATGTAAACTTTGGTATCCAATTCGGATATGTGCAACGACAGACTGATCACGGGATCGTTGTGTTAAGCATAATCGGGTATTTCGGACAGCTAGTCCGGGGTCCCCACAGGCAGCTCCTACGCAAGAGGAAGGTGTCGGAGAGTGACTCCCACGGAACTAGGGTGGTCACACTCTGAAGAATGTTCGTGTAAGGGGTTGAACCACGCAGTTAAACAATCCTCAACCTGCACGGCGACGGTGCTCGTCGAGCATGAAGAGGGACACCATGACAGAGATGAGACACCAGCCCGTACCCAGGTTCACGGCCCTCTGGAGGAGGTAACACCGCTACTCCTGCTTGTCTGTATTGCACTGCGGTAGGTTACAGTACAATGAGCTTGCCGAGGGCCCTCTTATGGCAGATTGGAGCTCAAGGAGGGACTGCTAAGGTCTTCTTCCTCCTTGAGTGTATGTGGCTATGCTATGATGAAATTGCGATCCTTTGCTACGGGGTGCACCCTCTCCTTTTATAGGCGCCCCGGGCCTCGTCCCTGCGTCTTTGCGCAGCGGAAGGGTTCCACATGGCGCCCAACAATGGAGCGGGGTGCACAGCAGCTCTGGTCTCCATGGACTCGTCCATGGTCGTAAAGCTGGCCGTGGTGGCAGGTCGACCACCACCCTTGCAGGACGGCCAGCTGGTGCCGCAGAGATCCATGGGGGTGCCCACGGTGACGCCGCCCTTGGAGTGTAGCGCCGGCCATCTCCTTTATCACCGAAGAGGAAACCCTCGTAGTCCGGCGCGGGGGGACACAGCTTTGTTGCCCCCTTTAATCACCAGAACGGCAACTGCGGCTTCGTCGTCACCGCGCGCAGAGGCGCGCGTCACTCTGCGGCTGCTACAGTGGCCATGTGCGCGCTGCAGCGGTTGCTTCCCAGCGAAGCATCTCCACAGGGCCTGGATGGCCTTGAGGAGGGATTGGCGTTGACTTCTCTCCAGGTGAGAGAGTTCTGTAGAGGGGCAGCAGCACTGGGAGCCTCTTCAGGCCCTGGCTGCCCTTCAAGCCCTCGCGAGGAGCGTTACCTCGCGAGTTCTCTCAAGCGGTAGGCTTGGTCCTTAGTCGTTTCGAAGGCATCGTCAAGTGTCGTGGGCCGTGGAGCGTGTGCTCTGCACACCCTAGAATCCACTGGGCCGACAGTAGCCCCCGGGCCCATGATGGGCACGGCGGAGCCCAGTTTAGACTCAGACGAAGCGTAATGGGCCCAAAGTGTCCGGCCGGCCCGAGACACGCGTCGATCCGTCGCAGAACCGCGACGACACATTTCCTTCGGCGAGGCGTGCGTCGTGGGGGGTCCCACCACGCCTCGGTAACTTCCCCGAGGTGAGATAAAGCCTGCACGCCGGTTCGACCAGCAGTTACTGCTCCCATTCATGCGCCCGACGTTTCGTTCTCGCCCTCAGAGCTTCCGCAACCTCCGGCGATTCTCTTCATCCTTCCAGCTTTCTCGCGCTCCCCTTTCCGCCGACGATGAGTTCCAGGAGAGGAAAGTCGGCGGCCGCGGAGCACTCCGCCGACGCGCAAGGCAACGAGGTGCTCAACCCCGCCCTCACGGGCGCTTCAACTCTCTCGGAGTCCCTGAACCGCATCCGTCCCGCGGTCGCCGGGGCGTCGAACGAGCACGGCGCCATCGACATCAGGGCCGCCAAGCTCGGCCGCATCCCAAGGGGGTTCTTCCCATCTTCTTGCACACGGTCTTCGCTGGACTGGTGCCTCCGTACTCGCCTTTCCTGGAGGCGATTCTGGAGTTCTACCAGATCCAACTCCTCCATCTGCACCCCAACTCCGTGCTGATCCTCTCCATCTTCGCCTACTTGTGCGAAGCGTATC
This sequence comes from Poa pratensis, assembly GCA_947311845.1. Taxonomy (NCBI): domain Eukaryota; kingdom Viridiplantae; phylum Streptophyta; class Magnoliopsida; order Poales; family Poaceae; genus Poa; species Poa pratensis. The sequence goes on along the minus strand of CAMZMU010000043.1, from coordinate 79,037,662 downwards.
TGGGGGTGCAGCCATCGGTGGCCCTCTTCCGGAGCTTCTACGCGCTCCGCAACTCCGCGCCAGGCGAGCGTTCGGGGTGCGTCTCCTTCCGCATCCTGGACGGCATGGGGGGTGTACATCCCCATGTCCTGGACGGGCGACAGGCCCGTCACGGCGGTGGTGAAGAAGGTGGACGACTTCCGGCAACGGTGGTTCCTCATCGGCGCCAAGACACAAGGCAACTTCCTCGACGCCCCGGTGGCGCCGCCCGTGAAGAACACGCACTGGGGTAAGTTGGTCTTCGAGCACCAGAAGATCGCGACCCTGGTGGGCCGCATGAAGCTTCTCCGCGAATCTGGCCTCACCGGGCAGATGATTGCGGAGGATTTCACGAGGCGCCGCATCGCCCCGCTCCAGGCACACAAGAAGCCAATGTGGATGTACTCGGGTCCCATGGACTCGATGCGGCTCCACTACAGCGAACACAGCGATGCCGTCGTCGCCTCCATCATGGGCGCTCTCTTCATCCACCCGGACGTCGCGGTGGCCATGGACGACACCCTGAGGCCTCTTCACCAGATTTCTCTGAGCCGGCGCTTGGTCTTCCTGGAGGCCATGCCGCTGTTCACGCCGCTCGGCTTGGCTGGAGAGGAGAAAGAAGGAGAGGCGGTGCCTGTGGCGGAGGAGCCAGGAGCCACGGAGTCGCAGGCCGCGTCGGACACCGATCTAGGTGACGATGCGGCCCCAGAGCAGCCATCGACGAAGGAGGTGACCTCCGCAAGGGAGGCGCCTCCTGCTAGAGAAGTTCACGAGCTTTCGTCTGACGATGATGACTTTGAAGTTGCCCCCTCGCGCCCTAGCGCGGAGGGGGAGGAGGATGAGGGCCGCCAGGCCGTGACGGGGCGCAGGGAGCCCCGGTCTAAGGCGGCCCAAGACGTGTCTACTGGGGAGCCAGCAGGCTCTTCCCTCAAGAGGAAGGCTACTGAGCCTCTTGAGGGGTCTGGTGCCAAGACAACGCCCCTGAGGCGTGCATCTGGCATGGCGTGGGTGGATACCCGCGCCAAGAAATCTGGGTAAGTGTTTCCCTCAAGTTTCCGCTCTTGCTTCTTCCAATGTCCCCTCTCTTTCTGAGTCCTCTTGATTCTTGATGCCAGCGATCTGGTGCCTGCGAAGCGTCGAAAGCTTCGCAAGGCTGCGGACGTCTCGAGGCGCGTGCCTGCAGCCTCGGCAGACGAGGCCACAAGGCCTGGGACGGAAGAATCTGCCGGCCCTGCCGAGGAGGAGCCTCGAGTGGAGGCGCCCGTCCCGCCCCTGAAGAGGGGCAGCAGGAGGAGAGGACGGAGAGGGTGCTGACTCCGCCATGCCTTGCCACCCCTTCTGAGCGGCAGGAGGACGAAGCGGAGGCAGCACCAACCCACAGCCCGGCAAGGTTTGTGGTGGTCGAGGAGGGGGCTTCCCTGACACCCCCGCCAAGCTCCGAGGTGGGGGCGATGATCACGGGGCAGGCTTCGCCTGCCCCCGAAGCTGATGGAGTGCCGCCTGAGAGCGACGGCGCCGATGTGCGGAACGCCGGCACGGAGGAGAACTTGCCCCCCAGCCCCCAGGCCTGTCCTGAGCCTGAGCCACGAGCCTTCAGGCTTGATGCGGGTGCGTCGACCTCCGCGCCGCGCGGGGCTTCTCGTGCCCTGGTCCTTGGCGGCTGGGAGTGGAGCAGGGGGCAACGCGGAGCGGCCTTCCAGGTGGTGAGGGAGTCCCTCGATGGCCTGGAGGCCCACCTGGCCCTGGAGGAAGCGGAGATCGCCCGGAAGCACGGCGAGCTTGCGAAGGCCTGGGCAGCCTTCCACGACGCCGTGGAGGCCCGCAAGCAGAGCGACTTGGCTCTGCAGGCGGAGCGCGATGAGGCTCTCCGCTTCGCCAAGGAGGTCCGCGACGGCGCGGTGCGGGACGCAGAGGAACTCCTGGAGCCGCTCCAGGCTGAGCGGGACACCATTGCCGCGGACTTGGCCGCTGCCAGGGCGGAGCGGATGGCGATGGAGACTTCGCTTGCGGACCAGCGTCGCGAGCTAGTCGACCGCGAGGCCAAGATCATCGCCAACTCCGAGACTGTGCGGTCCTCTCTGGCCACATTCTGCACGGCCCTGGATGCCAGGGAGCAAGCCCTGAGCACGCGGGAGAGCGACCTGCTTCGGCGCAAGGAGCAGGTGCAGCAGGCGGAGATGGAGCTGTCGAGCCAGCGCGCCAACCTTGAAGCCCGGGAGGACAGCCTGGCCGGCGGCCACGCCAAGCTTGAGGATGAAGTGGCGGCCCACAAGAAATTTGTGGAGCGCTTCAACGCGAAGCTCGCTGAGGCCAAGCAGAAGGCGGAACAGGATTTCCGGGACCGGGAGAAGAGGTACCGCGCCGCTGTCTCCAAGGACTACGATGACAAGTTCAAGAAGCAGGAGAGCCGCTTCCGGAAGAGGCGTGATGAGGACAACGCCCGGATCCGCGAGCTGGAGCGGATGAACACCAACCTGAACTCCCGGCACAGGCGCGCCGCGGACGGACGTCGCCGCGCTGAAGAAGCCCGCGATCGCGTAGAGCACGACCTCGCCTCCGTCATGGCTGACATGAAGGAGATGAACAAGCAAGTCGGCCCAGCCGTGGAGCGAGCGGTGAAGGCCGCCGAGGGCGCCAAGGCGGCGCGGATGCTACTCAGCAGTGGGAGCGCATGTTCCGAGACTTGGTGTCTCGGGGCAACGCCCTCGCTGGGAAGATGGGTGCGGTGGCTCCGCCTGTTCCTGCCCAGGGCAATGCGCACGTCGCCGCATACTTGGCCTACTTCGACCATCTCTTCACCGTCCTGGAGGTCCCTGCTGCAGAGCTTCAGGAGGTTGTCGATGAGGCCTGTCGTGATCTCCTTGCGGCGGCGGTCGACTGCGTCTTCTCCAACCTCCAGTTCCTCCATCCTGGCTTCGACTATTCCACAGTGACCGAGCCCCTTGAAGGGGATGCGGGCCTGAACATCTCCAACTCGGTCCGGGATGAGGTCGCGGACTTCTGTAGCCGCTTCAAGCGCGTTGAGGTGGAGGAGGAAGATGGCGAGGAGGACGGCTCCGCAACGGCGTCTGGAGAGGAGGAGTCTGAGGAGGAAAATGATGAAGCTTCTACTTGATCCTCCCCTGTGACAGATATGCACCAGAGCGCCACGGGTTGGCAGCTTTTCAAGAACTTTTAAGTAATCATGGTCTGTAATATACTTTAAGTAGTATGCTACTACGCTTTAAGCGTGTGCCCCTCGAAGGGCCTTTTGTCCTGATTTCATACCTTTGGTTCGCTCTGCGTCGTTTGGACCCTTCTCCTTGCGCTATGACTCTGCCGCTTCGGTATGCGTGAGCAATGACTCAGCAAGGCCGGGGAGAGTTTAAGGCTTAGAGAGGTAAGAGCCCCCGAGGCGCGATGCTTGGGGACTCCCCTTTGACGTACAAGCAGCTCATGAAATGCAAGGGAAAAGAACAGCTCGAGGGCGACAAGTACTCGCAAAAGAGTTACGAAGAAACTCTTGAGCGTGAGCGCCAGACTTAGCTTTGAAGGGCTTCTGGTCCTGTAGAGGGTGTTGCCTCCTAGCGAATGCGCTTTCTCTTGAGGCTTGTCTTCAGCTTTGCGAGCTTGGAGGGACCCTTGTTCCCTGTAGATATTAGAGACGCAAACCCAAACGCTGGTGCATGGTATTGAGAACTCATGTGCGCTTATAGGTTTCCTCATGTGTATCTCGCGAGGAGAGTAAGTACCAAGGTTCTTGGTGAGGTGGCAGTGTTGGGAGCAAGCCCTTTAGCCAGAGCTCGGATCCTTTGGATTTTGCGGTGCTGCTGGGGTGCTCTTGAGGCACAGGCACCGTACTCAGCCCCCGCTCGCGAGGTGCGCATGGGAAAAATATGAGCGCAAATGAAAAGGCAAATGAAGAAATGTTCCCTTACTCTTACATTGCGGCGCCTCAGCGCATAGTTCCGCTTGGGAACGAAATGGTTCATTACACTTGGCATTGCCAAGATAAAGTTTTTTCCATGTCGAGGCATGGGGACCACATTCTGTGGCTGAGACTCTCTACGGCCTGTCGTGGCACGTTAACAGGAGAGCTCGGAGGGACTGGCCCTCAGGAGGAAGCTTTGTGAAGCTTGGAGGTGAAGTTGCGTACTTCCCTCTAGAGACAAAAATGCCTGGCGTGATCATGATCACGGGTAGAACTTGCGTAGATGCGCGATATTCCACGGGTTCTTGACGGGGTGCCGTCTTCTGTCTCAAGGCGTACGGCGCCAGGCCTGGCGATGTGAGAGACCTTGTAAGGGCCTTCCCACATAGGCGACAGCTTGTGGAGGCCTTCTCTGGAGAGGATTCGCCTGAGGACGAGGTCGCCTGCCTCCAGAGTGCGTGAGCGCACATGGCGGCTGTGGTAGCCGCAGATCTTGCTGGTATTTTGCGGCTCTTAGCGCGGCACGGCGGCGCAGTCCGTCGAGAAGCAGCAAGTCGTCGTTGTGGAGATCTTCTTGATTATCTTCGTTGAAGGCGAGGACCCGTGGGGACCCATGCTTGATCTCTGTGGGGAGGACAGCTTCGGCTCCATAGACGAGGGCGAATGGTGTTTCACCAGTGGGCTTTGTGGGAGTGGTACGGATGGACCAGAGCACAGATGGGAGCTCGTCGATCCACCCTTTGCCATGACCCTTGAGGATGTTGAAGCTTTTCGTCTTGAGACCCCTGAGGACTTCCGCGTTTGCACGCTCAGCTTGACCATTGCTTTGTGGGTGAGCCACCGAAGCGAAGCAGAGCTTGATGCCGAGTGTTTCGCAGTAGGACCTGAAGATGCCGCTTGTGAATTGCGAGCCGTTGTCGGTGATAATGCGATTCGGCACCCCGAAGCGGCAGACCAGGCTTCTGATGAACTTCACTGCTGCCCTGGCTGGTATGCTGCGTACCGCTCGACCTCGGACCATTTGGTGAACTTGTCGACAGCCACGAAGAGGAAACGGTAGCCCCCTTGTGCCCTTGGGAAAGGGCCCAAGATGTCCAGCCCCCAGACCGCGAACGGCCAGGAGAGCGGGATGGTCTGGAGCCCCAACGCCGGTTGATGGATCTGCTTGGCGTGGAACTGGCAGGCGTCGCAAGATTGGACGATGGCGACCGCGTCTTGAAGCACTTGGGGCCAATAGAAGCCGCTTCTGAAGACCTTGCCTACGAGAGTGCGTGCGCAGGAGTGGTGGCCGCACTCTCCGCTGTGGATGTCCCTGATCAGCATTCGGCCTTCTTCTGGAGGAACGCACTTGAGAGCGATGCCGTTTGGGCGCTTGCGGTACAGGTGTCCCTCGAGGATGTAGTAGGACTTGGCTTGTCGAGCAATTCGCTCTGCTTACGCATCCTCTTCAGGGAGGACCCCCTTCATGAGGTAATCCTTCAGCTCATCAACCCAGCCTGTTTCTTGGTGTGCCATTGTCAGCATCAGACGCTCCCCTGTATGAGGGACGCAGTTGGGCGCTCCAGCCTCGGGAGGTGGTGGGAGCACTTCGTCTGTGCTTGCGGCAGTGACTTCTTGTGGCTGCTTTATGGACGCCTTGGTGAGCCTTTCTTCAAAGATGCCTGCTTGTTGGGCTTGCCTTCGTGACGCACGCTTGGCAATGTCGTCGGCCTCCTGGTTCTCCTTTCTCGGGATGTGCATGAGCTCCATGCCTCTGAAGTACTTCTCGAGCTTGCGGACCTCTTCAAGGTATGCGGCCATGTGGCTGTCCTTCGGCGTGTAGCTCTTGTTGGAGAAGTTGACCAGGAGCTGGGAGTCGCCCTTGATGAGCAAGTGCTTGACGCCTAGGGCGATGGCGGCCCTTAAGCCAGCGAGGAGGCCTTCGTATTCGGCGATGTTGTTGGAGATCTTGTCGATTGTGAAGCACAGCTGGACAGCGTAGTAGAGCTTGTCACCCTTGATGACTCTTGTGGTGTCGAAGCGCAAGTTGAATGGCTGCAGCTCGATGTTCCACCCTGCGACGCGGTCTGTAGCGTTGGGGTTGCGCAGGATTTGCTCCAGGGGAAAGACGTGACCACCGTGATGGGGTGGCCCTGGAAGTAGTGGCGTAGCTTCCTGGAGGCGATGAGGAGCTTCTGCTGCATTGGATACCGTTCCCGAGCATCCCGTAGTACCGTGCTAACAAAGTAGACAGGGTGCTCGACAAGGGTTGTCGACGGTGGTGCAGCTTCGGCTCCCTGTGGGGGCTCTTCAGGGTCCTTGCCGAGACCTGCCTGTGGAGAAGTTTCGGCAGGGGTGCTTGTCGCAGGCTCGACTTGAGGCCGTGGGCCTGGCGGTGGGCCTGCAGAGACTGCTTCTTTGTCGGCGGTGCGGGACTTGGAGTGGCAGTGCTTTTCTTGGGGAGGACTGGCTCTTCCCTTTCTGCCACCAGGACGGCGCTTGCGGTCTGAGGAGTGGCTGATAAGTACAACTTCAGATGTTCGCCAGCCCTGGGGGCTACCATGACTGGTGGGCTAGCCAAGTATTTCTTTAGGTACTCAAAAGCCTTGTCTGCCTCTTCAGTCCACTTGAAGGTGCCGGACTTCTTCATGATCTTGAAAAATGGCAGTGCTCTCTCGCCGAACTTGGAGATGAAGCGACCCAGGCTGGCCATGCAACCTGCTAGGCGCTGCATGTCCTTGAGCCAGCGAGGAGGTTGCATGTCTTCAATGGCCTTGATCTTGTCTGGGTTGGCTTCTATGCCGCGGTGAGACGGCGATGTTAAGTGGCTTGCTTCTCAGGGGCTTGTTTCCTTGCTTTCTGCTTGACGGGGCGTGTGTCTGGACACACAGCTAAGTGGTGCTCGATCACCTCCCTTGGGACACCGGACATATCTGACGGAGTCCATGCGAACATGTCAGAGTTTGCCCGAAGGAAGGCGACGAGCGCGGTTTCCTATTAGGGAGGCAAACCAGCGCCTATGGTGACGCTAGCCCCCGAGCCCTCAGCCCCCGAGCTACTGGTGCTCAGAGACACCTTCTTTGTGGATGCTTGTTCTTGAGAGAACATCTACTTCTTCTTCTTGGGCCTCTCGAGAGGCTCCATGTCCTCGTTAGCTGGGAACGCCATGGCAGCGGCCTTGTAGGCGCTCTCGATAGCGCGCGTGGCGTCCAGGATGTGACCATTGATGGCGATGGTGCCAGCGCTGCTGGGGATCTTGACCATGTTGTAGGCATGATGCGTGACGGCCATGAACTTGGCGAGGGCAGGGTAGCCGAGGATGGCGTTGTATGGCAGGCCAATGTGCGCGACGTCGAAGTCGATGAGCTCAGTGCGGTAGTTCTTCTGCGTGCCGAAGGTGACAGCCAGCCGTACTTGCCCCAGAGGTGCGATTGAACCACTGGTAACCCCAGTGAATGGCCTGGAGGGCATGAGCCACTCATATGGCACCTGAAGCGTCTCAAAGGTCTCGACAGAGATGACGTTCAGGCCAGCACCCCCGTCAAAGAGCGTCTTGGAGACGGCGATGTTATTGATCGTGGGGGTGCAGACTAGGGGGAGCGTGCCAACAGTTTTGGTCGACTTGGGGTGGTCCTTGGCGTCGAAGGCAATGGTGTACTGAGACCACTTGAGGGGCCTGCCTGTTTCAACACTTGGGAGTGCAACATTGAGTTCGCGAGCGAACTGCTTGAACTGGCTGTTGGACTTGGGCGCTTGAGCTCCGCCGAGGATGCAGGCCATAGCCCCCTTGGGGGCCTGATAGCCTCCATCTTCCTCGTCAGGGAGGTTGTTGTTCTTCTCAACGGCGTTGGCTTGAGTGCCCTGAGGCTTTTGGTAGCTGTTCTTGCGCCCGCCTTTACGGTAACTGCGGCCGCGGCCGCGGCCACCGCTGCCTTCTTCATGTTCGCGCTTCCTGCTCAGCTTCTTGAGGTCGAAGCAGTTCTCGGTGGCGTGGCCACGCCTGTTGTGGTAGACACAGAACAGACGGTTGTCCTCTTTCTTCTCGTCAGGCTCTGGGGAGTCTTCGCGGGGTACTTTGTATCAGGCTCAACCGCTAGAACAGCGGTGACCTTGCGCTTGGTTTCGTCCCGCTTCCTGTGACTCTTGGATCCCTCGGCCTGATCGTCCTGCTCCCTCCGCTGGTTTATCTTCTGGAAGAGGACACCCTCTTCAGCCTTGGCGCATTTGTCCGCGATGTCGAACAGCTTTACCACAGAGGTGAGCTTGTCGTGGATGCCAAGCTTCTCGAGCATCCGGATTGGTGACGCCCTCCTTGAAGGCGGAGATGACGTGCGAGTCCAGGATGTTCGGGATTTTGTTGCGCACTTGGCTGAAGCGCTGGATGTACTTGCGGAGGGTTTCGCCCTTCTTCTGGGTCACAGCGCGCAGGTCATTGAGGGTGAATGCGCGCTCATACGTGCCCTTGAAGTTGGCGATGAGCTGCTTGCAGAGGTCCTCCCATGATTCGACGGAGTTCTCGGGTAGATTGAGGAGCCAAGACATCGCTGTGTCCTTGAGCGCGTGGGAGAACCAGTTGGCCATGACCTTGTCGTCTCCTCCTGCAGCTTGGATGGTGGTGGTGTAGAGCTGCAGGAACTCGAGGGGTTGGTTGAACCGTCGTATCCCTTGGGAGGGCCGGCCTGAACTTCTGGGGCCAGACCACGCGGCGCAGGGAACGGGTGAAGGCCCCGCAGCCAATGGCGTACGTGGCGGTCCCGCCCTGGAGGGCTTTGTGGTTCTGCTGCCCCGCCTGGCCGATCTCTTCAACCAGGCGGTTCTGCTGGTCCCTCTGGCGCTCCATCTCCACCCGCAAGTCCGGCGCGGTTCGCTGCACGATTAAGCAATCGTTCGGCGAAGTCGCATGAGAATTGACCTTCTGCGCCCCCGCCGGGGGTGGACCCGGTGGCGGAGGTGGCGGAGGTGCCCCTTGCGCGGCTGTTCCAGCGCGGCCAGAGTGATGCACCAGGGAGCGCGACTGCGCTGGGCGCGTGTTCGCGATGTTGACCAGGTCGTGGAGACGGTCGAGCCAATTGTCGACGGCCTCTGGGTTTGGGTGGAAGCGGAGAAGTTCTTGGGCCATGAGCAGCGCAGTGTTGGGGCTGGGCGCTGGGTGTCCTAGGGAGGACGCGCTTTGGCGCTGAGATGGGTGCGAGGATTCTTCGTCCTCGCGATGCCCGGGGTCGACGCCTTCGTCGTTGCGGCGGTTGCCGTCTTGGTGGTCCTCGCTTTCGGGCTCTTCCACGCGCGGGCTGGTGGTGTTGGTGTGGCCCACGGTCCGGCTGCCACGAGGACGGCCGGGCGGCCACGGGTGGCGTTGGTACCGGGCTCGGGCTCGGTGTTGGCCCTGCCAGTGGTGCGCCTGCTGGCGCGGCTCGCACGGGTGTCCGCCATGGCGCGGAAGCCGGTCGAAGATTGAAGACGCGCCTCAACCCCCTACCTGGCGCGCCAATTGTCGGAGAGTGACTCCCACGGAACTAGGGTGGTCACACTCTGAAGAATGTTCGTGTAAGGGGTTGAACCACGCAGTCAAACAATCCTCAACCTGCACGGCGACGGTGCTCGTCGAGCATGAAGAGGGACACCATGACAGAGATGAGACACCAGCCCATACCAGGTTCACGGCCCTCTGGAGGAGGTAACACCGCTACTCCTGCTTGTCTGTATTGCACTGCGGTAGGTTACAGTACAATGAGCTTGCCGCGGGCCCTCTTATGGCAGATTGGAGCTCAAGGAGGGACTGCTAGGGTCTTCTTCCTCCTTGAGTGTATGTGGCTATGCTATGATGAAATTGCGATCCTTTGCTACGGGGGTGCACCCTCTCCTTTTATTGGCGCCCCGGGCCTCGTCCCTGCGTCTTTGCGCAGCGGAAGGGTTCCACATGGCGCCCAACAATGGAGCGGGTGCACAGCAGCTCTGGTCTCCATGGAATCGGTCCATGGTCGTAAAGCTGGCCGTGGTGGCAGGTCGACCACCACCCTTGCAGGACGGCCAGCTGGTGCCACAGAGATCCATGGGGGTGCCCACGGTGACGCCGCCCTTGGAGTGTAGCGCCGGCCATCTCCTTTATCACCGAAGAGGAAACCCTCGTAGTCCGGTGCGGGGGGACACAGCTTTGTTGCCCCCTTTAATCACCAGAACGGCAACTGCGGCTTCGTCGTCACCGCGCGCAGAGGCGCGCGTCACTCTGCGCGCTACAGTGGCCATGTGCGCGCTGCAGCGGTTGCTTCCCAGCGAAGCATATCCACAGGGCCTGGATGGCCTTGAGGAGGGATTGGCGTTGACCTCTCTCCAGGTAGAGAGTTCTGTAGAGGGGCAGCAGCACTGGGAGCCTCTTCAGGCCCTGGCTGCCCTTCAAGCCCTCGCGAGGAGCGTTACCTCGCGAGTCTCTCCAAGCGGTAGGCTTGGTCCTTAGTCGTTTCGAAGGCATCGTCAAGTGTCGTGGGCCGTGGAGCGTGCGCTCTGCACACCCTAGAATCCACTGGGCCGACAGAAGGGGGGAAAAGTTAGGCACTGTAGAGGGGACCTCAGCAAGCCAACAATGGCGGAAAAAGGTGGAGTAGAACGACGGCAACCGAGGCTCGAAGCCGGTGGTTTTCGCGTCGAGACCTTGGTCTCCTGGGCAGCAGGGGGCTAGGGCTCGGGCGTGGCTCCGTGGGGGGTAGAGGAGATGCAACGGTGCGGTTTGGGAGAAGAATGGGGAGAAGGGGAGGCCGGGGTCGGGTTTTAGCCCGTGGTCTCCTCCCGGGTGGTTTTCGGACCAGGGGCTCAAAGGGAGGGGCTTGGGCAGTGGGGATTGGCTGGGTTGGGCGGTGGAGAGGGGAACAGAGAGGGGTGGTTGGGGGCGACGTGGTCTGCCCAATGGAGAGGGAGGGAGGTGAGCACCGGTTGGGCCACGGTGGAGAAGAAGGGAGTGGTGAGGGGAGAAGAGAGACTGGCAGGTGGGGGCCAGGGAGGGGTGCTCTCTCCTCTTTGTCTCCTAGCAGGGCCCGAAGGGGGGGGGAGAGAAGAGAGGGGTAAGGTTCGGGTTAGGGTTTTGTTTTAAAGCTAACACTAAATTTGAATTTCCAAAATTCTCACAATTGTAAACCAAGTCAAACACAAGGGCTGCACACACAGAAGAGGGGTGACCAAATTGAGGTGATGCAAAGGTTTTGCAAGTCTAAAAGAATAAATGGGAAATTTCTAAAATAGAACAAATTGAGAGAAATGACCAAATGGTCACTGTTTTGAGTAGGTCTAAAACCCTAGATGGTTTTGTGTTAAAACAAGTTCGAAAAGGATCAAGCACTGCATAAACTAAAATTATAAAGCTCAGAGAACAGGTGGGTCGTTTTGCATGCCAAAAACAACCCTAGGTTTGCTTAATCTAGTGCTTTGGACTTGCTAAGTTTTAACAGACATGAAGATCCTATTTACAAATTTGCTTTACCAAAGAATTTGCACAAGGTGGCAAAATGAGGATCACAACTCACAAACCAAACAAGAGTTGTTTAAAACTATTAAAAAGTTTTTGTTGGTTCAGAAAATTTTATTTTACAACCACAACTTCTAAGTTCAAAAAGTTGGGTTGTTACACATGATTGGTACATACATGATCTAAATAGCCCACCCTAACTTTCTATATGCTACTCATGTTTTGATCGGCTCATCTGGAGGGTGGGTGGCCGCAGACATCTTCGAAGGAAGTGTAGGATTTCACCGAAACGAACGTTGCTCTCTAGCTTACGATAAGCGAATGTTTAGAATAATCTCCATCGGGCCAATTTTGTAAATCTGCTTTCTCTAGGGTGTGGCATGTCATTCTAGAGCCATGAAAAAAAAACTAGCTCGATCGGGGTCCGGACGGCAAATTCTCAAGGTTTTACCTTCACCGTGAACTCTGCGTCGGTAGTCCACTGACGCGGCCACACGGTACCTGAACGGCTCGGTCACAAGACGTGATTGGTACATACATGATCTAAATAGCCCACCCTAACTTTCTATGTGCTACTCATGTTTTGATCGGCTCATCTGGAGGGTGGGTGGCCGCAGACATCTTCGAAGGAAGTGTAGGATTTCACCGAAACGAACGTTGCTCTCTAGCTTACGATAAGCGAATGTTAGAAAATCTCCATCGGGCCAATTTTGTAAATCTGCTTTCTCTAGGGTGTGGCATGTCATTCTAGAGCCATGAAAAAAAACTAGCTCGATCGGGGTCCGGACGGCAAAGTTCTCAAGGTTTTACCTTCACCGTGAACTCTGCGTCGGTAGTCCACAGTGACGCGGCCGTCACGGTACCTGAACGGCTCGGTCACAAGACGTGATTGGTACATACATGATCTAAATAGCCCACCCTAACTTTCTATGTGCTACTCATGTTTTGATCGGCTCATCTGGAGGGTGGGTGGCCGCAGACATCTTCGAAGGAAGTGTAGGATTTCACCGAAACGAACGTTGCTCTCTAGCTTACGATAAGCGAATGTTAGAAAATCTCCATCGGGCCAATTTTGTAAATCTGCTTTCTCTAGGGTGTGGCATGTCATTCTAGAGCCATGAAAAAAAAACTAGCTCGATCGGGGTCCGGACGGCAAAGTTCTCAAGGTTTTACCTTCACCGTGAACTCTGCGTCGGTAGTCCACAGTGACGCGGCCGTCACGGTACCTGAACGGCTCGGTCACAAGACGTGATTGGTACATACATGATCTAAATAGCCCACCCTAACTTTCTATGTGCTACTCATGTTTTGATCGGCTCATCTGGAGGGTGGGTGGCCGCAGACATCTTCGAAGGAAGTGTAGGATTTCACCGAAACGAACGTTGCTCTCTAGCTACATAAGCGAATGTTAGAAAATCTCCATCGGGCCAATTTTGTAAATCTGCTTTCTCTAGGGTGCATGTCATTCTAGAGCCATGAAAAAAAACTAGCTCGATCGGGTCCGGACGGCAAAGTTCTCAAGGTTTTACCTTCACCGTGAACTCTGCGTCGGTAGTCCACAGTGACGCGGCCGTCACGGTACCTGAACGGCTCGGTCACAAGACGTGATTGGTACATACATGATCTAAATAGCCCACCCTAACTTTCTATGTGCTACTCATGTTTTGATCGGCTCATCTGGAGGGTGGGTGGCCAGACATCTTCGAAGGAAGTGTAGGATTTCACCGAAACGAACGTTGCTCTCTAGCTTACGACAAGCGAATGTTAGAATAATCTCCATCGGCCAATTTTGTAAATCTGCTTTCTCTAGGGTGTGGCATGTCATTCTAGAGCCATGAAAAAAAAACTAGCTCGATCGGGGTCCGGACGGCAAAGTTCTCAAGGTTTTACCTTCACCGTGAACTCTGCGTCGGTAGTCCACAGTGACGGGCCGTCACGGTACCTGAACGGCTCGGTCACAAGACGTGATTGGTACATACATGATCTAAATAGCCCACCCTAACTTTCTATGTGCTACTCATGTTTTGATCGGCTCATCTGGAGGTGGGTGGCCGCAGACATCTTCGAAGGAAGTGTAGGATTTCACCGAAACGAACGTTGCTCTCTAGCTTACGATAAGCGAATGTTAGAAAAATCTCCATCGGGCCAATTTTGTAAATCTGCTTTCTCTAGGGTGTGGCATGTCATTCTAGAGCCATGAAAAAAAACTAGCTCGATCGGGGTCCGGACGGCAAAGTTCTCAAGGTTTTACCTTCACCGTGAACTCTGCGTCGGTAGTCCACAGTGACGCGGCCGTCACGGTACCTGAACGGCTCGGTCACAAGACGTGATTGGTACATACATGATCTAAATAGCCCACCCTAACTTTCTATGTGCTACTCATGTTTTGATCGGCTCATCTGGAGGGTGGGTGGCCGCAGACATCTTCGAAGGAAGTGTAGGATTTCACCGAAACGAACGTTGCTCTCTAGCTTACGATAAGCGAATGTTAGAATAATCTCCATCGGGCCAATTTTTTAAATCTGCTTTCTCTAGGGTGTGGCATGTCATTCTAGAGCCATGAAAAAAAACTAGCTCGATCGGGGTCCGGACGGCAAAGTTCTCAAGGTTTTCCCACCGTGAACTCTGCGTCGGTAGTCCACAGGACGCGGCCGTCACGGTACCTGAACGGCTCGGTCACAAGACGTGATTGGTACATACATGATAAATAGCCCACCCTAACTTTCTATGTGCTACTCATGTTTTGATCGGCTCATCTGGAGGGTGGGTGGCCGCAGACATCTTCGAAGGAAGTGTAGTATTTCACCGAAACGAACGTTGCTCTCTAGCTTACGACAAGCGAATGTTAGAATAATCTCCATCGGCCAATTTTGTAAATCTGCTTTCTCTAGGGTGTGGCATGTCATTCTAGAGCCATGAAAAAAAACTAGCTCGATCGGGGTCCGGACGGCAAAGTTCTCAAGGTTTTACCTTCACCGTGAACTCTGCGTCGGTAGTCCACAGTGACGCGGCCGTCACGGTACCTGAACGGCTCGGTCACAAGACGTGATTGGTACATACATGATCTAAATAGCCCACCCTAACTTTCTATGTGCTACTCATGTTTTGATCGGCTCATCTGGAGGGTGGGTGGCCGCAGACATCTTCGAAGGAAGTGTAGGATTTCACCGAAACGAACGTTGCTCTCTAGCTACGACAAGCGAATTTAGAATAATCTCCATCAGGCCAATTTTTTAAATATGCTTTCTCTAGGGTGTGGCATGTCATTCTAGAGCCATGAAAAAAAACTAGCTCGATCGGGGTCCGGACGGCAAAGTTCTCAAGGTTTTACCTTCACCGTGAACTCTGCGTCGGTAGTCCACAGTGACGCGGCCGTCACGGTACCTGAACGGCTCGGTCACAAGACGTGATTGGTACATACATGATATAAATAGCCCACCCTAACTTTCTATGTGCTACTCATGTTTTGATCGGCTCATCTGGAGGGTGGGTGGCCGCAGACATCTTCGAAGGAAGTGTAGGATTTCACCGAAACGAACGTTGCTCTCTAGCTTACGATAAGCGAATTTAGAAAAATCTCCATCGGGCCAATTTTGTAAATCTGCTTTCTAGGTGTGGCATGTCATTCTAGAGCCATGAAAAAAAACTAGCTCGATCGGGGTCCGGACGGCAAAGTTCTCAAGGTTTTACCTTCACCGTGAACTCTGCGTCGGTAGTCCACAGTGACGCGGCCGTCACGGTACCTGAACGGCTCGGTCACAAGACGTGATTGGTACATACATGATCTAAATAGCCCACCCTAACTTTCTATGTGCTACTCATGTTTTGATCGGCTCATCTGGAGGGTGGGTGGCCGCAGACATCTTCGAAGGAAGTGTAGGATTTCACCGAAACGAACGTTGCTCTCTAGCTTACGATAAGCGAATGTTAGAAAAATCTCCATCGGGCCAATTTTGTAAATCTGCTTTCTCTAGGTGTGGCATGTCATTCTAGAGCCATGAAAAAAAACTAGCTCGATCGGGGTCCGGACGGCAAAGTTCTCAAGGTTTTACCTTCACCGTGAACTCTGCGTCGGTAGTCCACAGTGACGCGGCCGTCACGGTACCTGAACGGCTCGGTCACAAGACGTGATTGGTACATACATGATCTAAATAGCCCACCCTAACTTTCTATGTGCTACTCATGTTTTGATCGGCTCATCTGAGGGTGGGTGGCCGAAGACATCTTCGAAGGAAGTGTAGGATTTCACCGAAACGAACGTTGCTCTCTAGCTTACGAAAGCGAATGTTAGAAAATCTCCATCAGGCCAATTTTTTAAATCTGCTTTCTCTAGGGTGTGGCATGTCATTCTAGAGCCATGAAAAAAAAACTAGCTCGATCGGGGTCCGGACGGCAAAGTTCTCAAGGTTTTACCTTCACCGTGAACTCTGCGTCGGTAGTCCACAGTGACGCGGCCGTCACGGTACCTGAACGGCTCGGTCACAAGACGTGATTGGTACTTACATGATAAATAGCCCACCCTAACTTTCTATGTGCTACTCATGTTTTGATCGGCTCATCTGGAGGGTGGGTGGCCGCAGACATCTTCGAAGGAAGTGTAGGATTTCACCGAAACGAACGTTGCTCTCTAGCTTACGATAAGGGAATGTTAGAAAAATCTCCATCAGGCCAATTTTGTAAATCTGCTTTCTCTAGGGTGTGGCATGTCATTCTAGAGCCATGAAAAAAAAACTAGCTCGATCGGGGTCCGGACGGCAAAGTTCTCAAGGTTTTACCTTCACCGTGAACTCTGCGTCGGTACTCCACAGTGACGCGGCCGTCACGGTACCTGAACGGCTCGGTCACAAGACGTGATTGGTACATACATGATATAAATAGCCCACCCTAACTTTCTATGTGCTACTCATGTTTTGATCGGCTCATCTGGAGGGTGGGTGGCCGCAGACATCTTCGAAGGAAGTGTAGGATTTCACCGAAACGAACGTTGCTCTCTAGCTTACGATAAGCGAATGTTAGAAAAATCTCCATCGGCCAATTTTGTAAATCTGCTTTTTCTAGGTGTGGCATGTCATTCTAGAGCCATGAAAGAAAAACTAGCTCGATCGGGGTCCGGACGGCAAAGTTCTCAAGGTTTTACCTTCACCGTGAACTCTGCGTCGGTAGTCCACAGTGACGCGGCCGTCACGGTACCTGAACGGCTCGGTCACAAGACGTGATGGTACATACATGATCTAAATAGCCCACCCTAACTTTCTATGTGCTACTCATGTTTTGATCGGCTCATCTGGAGGGTGGGTGGCCGAAGACATCTTCGAAGGAAGTGTAGGATTTCACCGAAACGAACGTTGCTCTCTAGCTTACGACAAGCGAATGTTAGAATAATCTCCATCAGGCCAATTTTTTAAATATGCTTTCTCTAGGGTGTGGCATGTCATTCTAGAGCCATGAAAAAAAAACTAGCTCGATCGGGGTCCGGACGGCAAAGTTCTCAAGGTTTTACCTTCACCGTGAACTCTGCGTCGGTAGTCCACAGTGACGCAGCCGTCACGGTACCTGAACGGCTCGGTCACAAGATGTGATTGGTACTTACATGATATAAATAGCCCACCCTAACTTTCTATGTGCTACTCATGTTTTGATCGGCTCATCTGGAGGTGGGGTGCCGCAGACATCTTCGAAGGAAGTGTAGGATTTCACCGAAACGAACGTTGCTCTCTAGCTTACGATAAGGAATGTTAGAAAAATCTCCATCAGGCCAATTTTGTAAATCTGCTTTATCTATGGTGTGGCATGTCATTCTAGAGCCATGAAAAATAAACTAGCTCGATCGGGGTCCGGACGGCAAAGTTCTCAAGGTTTTACCTTCACCGTGAACTCTGCGTCGGTACTCCACAGTGACGCGGCCGTCATGGTACCTGAACGGCTCGGTCACAAGACGTGATTGGTACATACATGATATAAATAGCCAACCCTAACTTTCTATGTGCTACTCATGTTTTGATCGGCTCATCTGGAGGGTGGTGTGGCCGCAGACATCTTCGAAGGAAGTGTAGGGTTTCACCGAAACGAACGTTGCTCTCTAGCTTACGATAAGCGAATGTTAGAAAATCTCCATCGGCCAATTTTGTAAATCTGCTTTTTCTAGGGTGTGGCATGTCATTCTAGAGCCATGAAAGAAAAACTAGCTCGATCGGGGTCCGGACGGCAAAGTTCTCAAGGTTTTACCTTCACCGTGAACTCTGCGTCGGTAGTCCACAGTGACGCGGCCGTCACGGTACCTGGACGGCTCGGTCACAAGACGTGATTGGTACATACATGATATAAATAGCCAACCCTAACTTTCTATGTGCTACTCATGTTTTGATCGGCTCATCTGGAGGGTGGGTGGCCGCAGACATCTTCGAAGGAAGTGTAGGATTTCACCGAAATGAACGTTGCTCTCTAGCTTACGATAAGCGAATCTTAGGAAAATCTCCATCTGGCCAATTTCGTAAATCTGCTTTCTCTAGGGTGTGGCATGTCATTCAAGAGCCATGAAAAAAAAAACTAGCTCGATCGGGGTCCGGACGGCAAAGTTCTCAAAGTTTTACCTTCACCGTGAACTCTGCGTCGGTAGTCCACAGTGACGCGGCCGTCACGGTACCTGAACGGCTCGGTCACAAGACGTGATCGGTACATACATGATATAAATAGCCCACCCTAACTTTCTATGTGCTACTCATGTTTTATCGGCTCATCTGGAGGGTGGGTGGCCGAAGACATCTTCGAAGGAAGTGTAGGATTTCACCGAAACGAACGTTGCTCTCTAGCTTACGACAAGCGAATGTTAGAATAATCTCCATCAGGCCAAATTTTTAAATCTGCTTTCTCTAGGGTGTGGCATGTCATTCTAGAGCCATGAAAAAAAAAACTAGCTCGATCGGGGTCCGGACGGCAAAGTTCTCAAGGTTTTACCTTCACCGTGAACTCTGCGTCGATAGTCCACAGTGACGCAGACGTCACGGTACCTGAACGGCTCGGTCACAAGACGTGATTGGTACTTACATGATATAAATAGCCCACCCTAACTTTCTATGTGCTACTCATGTTTTGATCGGCTCATCTGGAGGGTGGGTGGCCGCAGACATCTTCTAAGGAAGTGTAGGATTTCACCGAAACGAACGTTGCTCTCTAGCTTACGTTAAGCGAATGTTAGAAAAATCTCCATCGGCCAATTTTGTAAATCTGCTTTTCTCTAGGGTGTGGCATGTCATTCTAGAGCCATGAAAAAAAAACTAGCTCGATCGGGTCTGACGGCAAAGTTCTCAAGGTTTTACCTTCACCGTGAACTCTGCGTCGGTAGTCCACAGTGACGCGGCCGTAACGGTACCTGAACGGCTCGGTCACAAGACGTGATTGGTACATACATGATATAAATTGCCAACCCTAACTTTCTATGTGCTACTCATGTTTTGATCGGCTCATCTGGAGGGTGGGTGGCCGCAGACATCTTCGAAGTAAGTGTAGGATTTCACCGAAACGAACGTGGCTCTCTAGCTTACGATAAGCGAATGTTAGAAAAATCTCCATCGGGCCAATTTTGTAAATCTGCTTTTTCTAGGGTGTGGCATGTCATTCTAGAGCCATGAAAGAAAAACTAGCTCGATCGGGGTCCGGACGGCATAGTTCTCAAGGTTTTACCTTCACCGTGAACTCTGCGTCGGTAGTCCACAGTGACGCGGCCGTCACGGTACCTGGACGGCTCGGTCACAAGACGTGATTGGTACATACATGATACAAATAGCCAACCCTAACTTTCTATGTGCTACTCATGTTTTGATCGGCTCATCTGGAGGGTGGTGGCCGCAGACATCTTCGAAGGAAGTGTAGGATTTCACCGAAACGAACGTTGCTCTCTAGCTTACGATAAGCGAATGTTAGAAAAATCTCCATCGGGCCAATTTTGTAAATCTGCTTTCTCTAGGGTGTGGCATGTCATTCAAGAGCCATGAAAAAAAAACTAGCTCGATCGGGTCTGGACGGCAAAGTTCTCGAAGTTTTACCTTCACCGTGAACTCTGCGTCGGTAGTCCACAGTGACGCGGCCGTCACGGTACCTGAACGGCTCGGTCACAAGACATGATTGGTACATACATGATATAAATAGCCCACCCTAACTTTCTATGTGCTACTCATGTTTTGATCGGCTCATCTAGAGGGTGGGTGGCCGAAGACATCTTCGAAGGAAGTGTAGGATTTCACCGAAACGAACGTTGCTCTCTAGCTTACGACAAGCGAATGTTAGGAAAATCTCCATCGGGCCAATTTTGTAAATCTGCTTTCTCTAGGGTGTGGCATGTCATTCTAGAGCCATGAAAAAAAAACTAGCTCGATCGGGGTCCGGACGGCAAAGTTCTCAAGGTTCTACCTTCACCGTGAACTCTGCGTCGGTAGTCCATAGTGACGCAGCCGTCACGATACCTGAACGGCTCGGTCACAAGACGTGATTGGTACTTACATGATATAAATAGCCCACCCTAACTTTCTATGTGCTACTCATGTTTTGATCGGCTCATCTGGAGGGTGGGTGGCCGCAGACATCTTCGAAGGAAGTGTAGGATTTCACCGAAACGAACGTTGCTCTCTAGCTTACGATAAGGAATGTTAGAAAAATCTCCATCAGGCCAATTTTGTAAATCTTCTTTCTCTAGGGTGTGGCATGTTATTCTAGAGCCATGAAAAAAAAACTAGCTCGATCGGGGTCCGGACGGCAAGGTTCTCAAGGTTTTACCTTCACCGTGAACTCTGCGTCGGTAGTCCACAGTGACGTGGCCATCACGGTACCTGAACGGCTCGGTCACAAGACGTGATTGGTACATACATGATATAAATAGCCAACCCTAACTTTCTATGTGCTACTCATGTTTTGATCGGCTCATCTGGAGGGTGGGTGGCCGCAGACATCTTCGAAGGAAGTGTAGGATTTCACCGAAACGAACGTTGCTCACTAGCTTACGATAAGCGAATGTTAGAAAAATCTCAATCGGGCCAATTTTGTAAATCTGCTTTTTCTAGGGTGTGGCATGTCATTCTAGAGCCATGAAAGAAAAACTAGCTCGATCGGGGTCCGGACGGCAAAGTTCTCAAGGTTTACCTTCACCGTGAACTCTGCGTCGATAGTCCACAGTGACGCGGCCGTCACGGTACCTGAACGGCTCGGTCACAAGACGTGATTGGTACATACATGATCTAAATAGCCCACCCTAACTTTCTATGTGCTACTCATGTTTTAATCGGCTCATCTGGAGGGTGGGTGGCCGCAGACATCTTCGAAGGAAGTGTAGGATTTCACCGAAACGAACGTTGCTCTCTAGCTTACGATAAGGGAATGTTAGAAAAATCTCCGTCAGGCCAATTTTGTAAATCTGCTTTCTCTAGGGTGTGGCATGTTATTCTAGAGCCATGAAAAAAAAACTAGCTCGATCGGGGTCCGGACGGCAAAGTTCTCAAGGTTTTACCTTCACCGTGAACTCTGCGTCGGTAGTCCACAGTGACGTGGCCATCACGGTACCTGAACGGCTCGGTCACAAGACGTGATTGGTACATACATGATATAAATAGCCAACCCTAACTTTCTATGTGCTACTCATGTTTTGATCGGCTCATCTGGAGGGTGGTGGCCGCAGACATCTTCGAAGGAAGTGTAGGATTTCACCGAAACGAACGTTGCTCACTAGCTTACGATAAGCGAATGTTAGAAAAATCTCAATCGGGCCAATTTTGTAAATCTGCTTTTTCTAGGGTGTGGCATGTCATTCTAGAGCCATGAAAGAAAAACTAGCTCGATCGTGGTCCGGACGGCAAAGTTCTCAAGGTTTACCTTCACCGTGAACTCTGCGTCGATAGTCCACAGTGACGCGGCCGTCACGGTACCTGAACGGCTCGGTCACAAGACGTGATTGGTACATACATGATCTAAATGGCCCACCCTCACTTTCTATGTGCTACTCATGTTTTGATCGGCTCATCTGGAGGGTGGGTGGCCGCAGACATCTTCGAAGGAAGTGTAGGATTTCACCGAAACGAACGTTGCTCTCTAGCTTACGACAAGCGAATGTTAGAATAATCTCCATTAGGCCAATTTTTTAAATCTGCTTTCTCTAGGGTGTGGCATGTCATTCTAGAGCCATGAAAAAAAAATAGCTCGATCGGGGTCCGGACGGCAAAGTTCTCAAGGTTTTACCTTCACCGTGAACTCTGCGTCGGTAGTCCACAGTGACGCGGCCGTCACGGTACCTGAACGGCTCGGTCACAAGACGTGATTGGTACATACATGATATAAATATCCCACCCTAACTTTCTATTTGCTACTCATGTTTTGATCAGCTCATCTGGAGGGTGGGTGGCCGCAGACATCTTCAAAGGAAGTGTAGGATTTCACCGAAATGAACGTTGCTCTCTAGCTTACGATAAGCGAATGTTAGAAAAATCTCCATCGGGCCAATTTTGTAAATCTGCTTTCTCTAGGGTGTGGCATGTCATTCTAGAGCCATGAAAAAAAAAACTAGCTCGATCGGGGTCCGGACGGCAAAGTTCTCAAGGTTTTACCTTCACCGTGAACTCTGCGTCGGTACTCCACAGTGACGCGGCCGTCACAGTACCTGAACGGCTCGGTCACAAGACGTGATTGGTACATACATGATATAAATAGCCCACCCTAACTTTCTATGTGCTACTCATGTTTTTATCGGCTCATCTGGAGGGTGGGTGGCCGCAGACATCTTCGAAGGAAGTGTAGGATTTCACCGAAACGAACGTTGCTCTCTAGCTTACGATAAGCGAATGTTAGAAAAATCTCCATCGGGCCAATTTTGTAAATCTGCTTTCTCTAGGGTGTGGCATGTCATTCTAGAGCCATGAAAAAAAAACTAGTTCGATCAGGGTCCGGACGGCAAAGTTCTCAAGGTTTTACCTTCACCGCGAACTCTGCGTCGGTAGTCCACAGTGACGCGGCCGTCACGGTACCTGAACGGCTCGGTCACAAGACGTGATTGGTACATACATGATATAAATATCCCACCCTAACTTTCTATGTGCTACTCATGTTTTGATCGGCTCATCTGGAGGTGGGTGGCCGCAGACATCTTCGAAGGAAGTGTAGGATTTCAGCGAAACGAACGTTGCTCTCTAGCTTACGATAAGGGAATGTTAGAAAAATCTCCATCAGGCCAATTTTGTAAATCTGCTTTCTCTAGGGTGTGGCATGTTATTCTAGAGCCATGAAAAAAAAACTAGCTCGATCGGGGTCCGGACGGCAAAGTTGTCAAGGTTTTACCTTCACCGTGAACTCTGCGTCGGTAGTCCACAGTGACGTGGCCATCACGGTACCTGAACGGCTCGGTCACAAGACGTGATTGGTACATACATGATATAAATAGCCAACCCTAACTTTCTATGTGCTACTCATGTTTTGATCGGCTCATCTGGAGGGTGGGTGGCCGCAGACATCTTCGAAGGAAGTGTAGGATTTCACCGAAACGAACGTTGCTCACTAGCTTACGATAAGCGAATGTTAGAAAAATCTCAATCGGGCCAATTTTGTAAATCTGCTTTTTCTAGGGTGTGGCATGTCATTCTAGAGCCATGAAAGAAAAACTAGCTCGATCGTGGTCCGGACGGCAAAGTTCTCAAGGTTTACCTTCACCGTGAACTCTGCGTCGATAGTCCACAGTGACGCGGCCGTCACGGTACCTGAACGGCTCGGTCACAAGACGTGATTGGTACATACATGATCTAAATAGCCCACCCTAACTTTCTATGTGCTACTCGATCGGCTCATCTGGAGGGTGGGTGGCCGCAGACATCTTCGAAGGAAGTGTAGGATTTCACCGAAACGAACGTTGCTCTCTAGCTTACGACAAGCGAATGTTAGAATAATCTCCATTAGGCCAATTTTTTAAATCTGCTTTCTCTAGGGTGTGGCATGTCATTCTAGAGCCATGAAAAAAAAATAGCTCGATCGGGGTCCGGACGGCAAAGTTCTCAATGTTTTACCTTCACCGTGAACTCTGCGTCGGTAGTCCACAGTGACGCGGCCGTCACGGTACCTGAACGGCTCGGTCACAAGGCGTGATTGGTACATACATGATATAAATATCCCACCCTAACTTTCTATTTGCTACTCATGTTTTGATCGCTCATCTGGAGGGTGGGTGGCCGCAGACATCTTCGAAGGAAGTGTAGGATTTCACCGAAATGAACGTTGCTCTCTAGCTTACGATAAGCGAATGTTAGAAAAATCTCCATCGGGCCAATTTTGTAAATCTGCTTTCTCTAGGGTGTGGCATGTCATTCTAGAGCCATGAAAAAAAAAACTAGCTCGATCGGGGTCCGGACGGCAAAGTTCTCAAGGTTTTACCTTCACCGTGAACTCTGCGTCGGTACTCCACAGTGACGCGGCCGTCACGGTACCTGAACGGCTCGGTCACAAGACGTGATTGGTACATACATGATATAAATAGCCCACCCTAACTTTCTATGTGCTACTCATGTTTTTATCGGCTCATCTGGAGGTGGGTGGCCGCAGACATCTTCGAAGGAAGTGTAGGATTTCACCGAAACGAACGTTGCTCTCTAGCTTACGATAAGCGAATGTTAGAAAAATCTCCATCGGGCCAATTTTGTAAATCTGCTTTCTCTAGGGTGTGGCATGTCATTATAGAGCCATGAAAAAAAAACTAGTTCGATCAGGGTCCGGACGGCAAAGTTCTCAAGGTTTTACCTTCACCGCGAACTCTGCGTCGGTAGTCCACAGTGACGCGGCCGTCACGTTACCTGAACGGCTCGGTCACAAGACGTGATTGGTACATACATGATATAAATAGCCAACCCTAACTTTCTATGTGCTACTCATGTTTTGATCGGCTCATCTGGAGGGTGGGTGGCCGCAGACATCTTCGAAGGAAGTGTAGGATTTCACCGAAACGAGCGTTGCTCTCTAGCTTACGATAAGCGAATGTTAGAAAAATCTCCATCGGGCCAATTTTGCAAATCTGCTTTCTCTAGGGTGTGGCATGTCATTCTAGAGCCATGAAAAAAAAAGTAGCTCGATCGGGGTCCGGACGGCAAAGTTCTCAAGGTTTTACTTTCACCGTGAACTCTGCGTCGGTAGTCCACAGTGACGCGGCCGTCACGGTACCTTAACGGCTCGGTCACAAGACGTGATTGGTACATACATGATATAAATAGCCAACCCTAACTTTCTATGTGCTACTCATGTTTTGATCGGCTCATCTGGAGGGTGGGTGGCCGCAGACATCTTCGAATGAAGTGTAGGATTTCACCGAAACGAACATTGCTCTCTAGCTTACGATAAGCGAATGTTAGAAAAATCTCCATCGGGCCAATTTTGTAAATCTGCTTTCTCTAGGGTGTGGCATGTCATTCTAGAGCCATGAAAAAAAAAGTAGCTCGATCGGGGTCCGGACGGCAAAGTTCTCAAGGTTTTACCTTCACCGTGAACTCTGCGTCGGTAGTCCACAGTGACGCGGCCGTCACGGTACCTGAACGGCTCGGTCACAAGAAATGTTCACATTTTTATGAAATTGTAATATGCACATAGCTTATTACTCCCCCATAATGTGATAGGACATTTTATTTTTAAACAAGAGGCTAATAAACCAACTAGAAAAATTAATGGACATGTAGAATTTGAATTTCTCATGAATATGACACACCACATAGTGACTAGATAATATTGAAATATCGATACTAGGTGGTGTGCTTCATGTACACACATTTTTTAGGTTTGTGAAATGCACAAAGCATTTCACTCCCCCAAAATGGGATGGTCCATTAATATCTCAAAGAGCCAAATTAGAATCCACAAAAGATTCAAAAAGCTCAACACAAAGTTACACATACATGATACACAACTACCATACACAACCTTGACTAACAAGACAAGTAAGAAAGTAGCATATCATATATAAGCACATGCTAGGAACAAAACTAACACATGCAAGGGAGCAAGCAACTTTCAATGTATATATGAGTTAAGTACAAGTTACTGCAAGGAGGATGCATTGGATATGAGATAGATGTGTGATCTTCCAATTGACTTGGCTTGATAAATAAAACCATGAAGATCCCTCAATTCTTCAAATAATAGCCATGTCACCAATGTCCTCCACCACAACCTATTGATCAAGTTTGAGCTTGTTGGTCCCCAACCAAGTTGGGTCCTAAGATGTTAGTCACAATAGGCTTGGAACCCAAATGGTGCTTTTATTGACCCCACTTTGAGCTCCCACACATTTGGCAAACACATTGCCAACTCTATCCTTCCTAATAGAATATACATCATCAATTGTGATAGGAGAGGATGAGGTACCGATGGTGCATGAAGAATCAAAATGACCTTTGCCACGGCAAAGGTAGCAACACCGACTCTTCTTCTTCTTGATAGGCTCCTCAACTTGAGGAGCAATAGCTTGAGTCTTATTGGGAGGTGGCCTTTGTTCAACTCGTGGTTGAGCACGAGATTGAACAAGAGGCCGCTTCCCTAGTTGCTTCTCACTAAAGCGCTTCTTCTTCATGGGGCAATCCCGAACATGGTGCCCTTCAACCTTGCACTTGAAGCAAGTGATCTTGGCCGGATTCTTGACTTGAATTTGGCCCTTCTTCTTGTTGACCATGGACTTGTTCTTGGTGTTGGAGTTGAATCCAAGTCCACTCTTGTCATTGGGGGATTGTTGCACACTCAACATGTTGTCAAGTGAACTCTTCCCCCCATCACGCTTTTCCAAGCCCTTCTTCAAAGAAGCGACTTGGGCCTTGAGGTCTTTTAATTCCTCTACATGGTTAGTGGCAACAAAAGCACTAGAGGAAGTAGAAGCTTCATTGTTAGAGCAACAAGGCAAAGCAAGTAATTCATCACATGATGTAGCAACATTTTTAGTGGATGAACTACTAGGACTAGCACATGGCAATATAGCATTTTTAGGTATAGTTGTGATAATATTCACATGAGGCTCACTAGATGTTACCTTTGTAGTGACGGTCTCATGAGCTAACTTAAGACAAGCATAGGATGCTAGAAGTTCATCATTAGAGCTAGATAGCTTTTCATGATTTTCTTCCAACTTCCTATAGGAAGCTAGAAGATCATCATTAGAGCTAGATAGCTTTTCATGACTAGCTTCCAACTTCCCATACTTGCTAGTTAGCAAGTCAAGTTGAGCCCTTAGCTCAACATTCTCCTTTGACATAGATGCTTCACAAGAAATAGAGTTAGTAGCACAAGCATCCTTAGCAATAGAGAGAGGAAGATAACTTTTCAAGCTCAATATTTAATTTAGCATTTTCATTTTTTGTGACCTTATATTTAGCAATGGCATGGTCACGTTCTTTAATGATTTTAGCAAATATTTCATTATGAGACTCCTCGATAGATTCTAGTTTCTCTTCTAGAGAAGCACGAGTCTCTTGTTCTTCCTCAAGAGCATCCTCTAACGATGCTTTTTCCATAGCATCATCTCTCTCAATCTTACCCTTTTCTTCGAGGCTCGCTTCCAAAGCCTCAATAGTTTCCCCGCGCTCAATTAGGGTGCTCATGATATCAAAAAGGTTAGCTTGGGCCTTTTTATCGCTAGTAAGGGCATTAAGAATTATTATACCTTTGTCTTGTAGCATAGCACTAACCTTTTCCACATCATCTTCTTCGTCATCATTATCATCATTATTATCATCATTATTATTATCATTGCTAGAAGAAGATTTAGCCATAAGGCAATGAGACATGGATGAAGATGAGCAATTAATTTTTGAACTACTTAAGTTCACATCTTGTTCCACAATTAATTGGGTTTCCTCTACATTAATGTTCATGCAAGAGTTAGAGGAAACACAAGCATTTTTATCATTGGAACAAGATAAAGCAAGCATATCATAAAGGGATTTATCTAAGCCATTTTTAGATGATATGTAAGGACTATCAACACTAGCATGTAGATCATTTATGGTGCTATGTGTGTTTAGGTCCAAAGATGAAGCTTTGCAACAAGATAGAGATAAATGATCATCAACAATGAGCTCACTCTCTAAATTGCAAAGTTCATCACTACTCACCATTACATTGGATTGTGGCTTACCACATTTTGGTGAAGTAGACGAAGACGAGAACTCGTCACGGCCGGAGGTGGAGGGAGAGCAATCATCCTCAATAGCGTTGGACACTCCATATTTATCTTGAAGCTTGGTCCAAAGCTCATGAGCATCTTGGAGAGGCATGATTGACTCGAAGATTTCTACACTCACAAATTTGCAAAACTCTTTAGATGCTAGAGCATCTAGATATAAGTTTTTCTCATCCTCTAAAGTCGTACTTTGTAATCCTTCGGAGGAGAAAAACCTATATCTAAGATACGCTCAATATTGGGGTCCAAGACCCGAAGGTGTCTAAGCATATGAGTTTTCCAAATATTAAAATTTGTGCCATTAAATCTAAACAAGGAATTGTGCACTAAATCCTAGACGACATCTTTACTCTCTAGGCGGTAAAGCCAAACAAGAGAGACGAGGCTCTGATACCAATTGAAAGAACAAACAATGCCCGGATGTCGCCTAGAGGGGGGTGAATAGGCGATTAAAGCTTTTTCTAATTAGGGGCTTGATAATTGCGGAATAAAACTAGATGTTTTAAATTAACAAGCCAACAACCTAATATGCTAGGTTTGCCTAAGTGCACCAACAACTTATGCTAAGCAATTTAAGCAACAAGGTGATAGCAAGATAATGACTTCAAGCACGAAGGCTATCACAATGTAAATTGCATAAGTAAAGCTCGGGTATAGAGATAACCGAGGCACGCGGAGACGAGTAGGTATTCCCGAGTTCCTCCTTGTTAAGGGAGTACGTCTCGTTGGAGGGGTGTGAGCTCGCCACAAAGGCCTACTCAAGATGCCACAAAAGGCCTCACCCTATTCTCCGATGAACCTCACCCAAGGGATCGGTTCACCTTCCACTATCGGAATCCTTTGAGGCGGATTTCGGAGCCCTTTACAACTTCTTCTTGGGGCACACACCCACAACTCAATTGGGGGCTCCCAAATTCGTGCCGAAGCTTCACAACCGAAGTCTTCGCGGCACCTCCAAACCGTCTAGGGTACACAATGCACCCAAGAGGCAACAAGCTCTTGGGAACACAATGCACCCAAGAGTAACAAGCTCTTCAACGTCGATCTTCATGTATCACCGTGGAGGGAGCAACCTGATGCAACAAATGCAAAAGGCAAAACCACACAAAGTGGTCAAATCCTTCACTCTCAAATTCCAACCAAAGCAACTGATGCTTTGAGGGGAATGAGAGAGGAAGAACAAAGGGGATAAGCACAAAGCAACCCTAAATCTAGATCCACAAGATTCTGTAACGACCCAAATTCTGGAACCAGGAAAAACTTAGTTGTCCGAGACCTAAAATTTAGGGGCAACAAAAACTTTTTTTGAAATGTCTTGTTACTAGATGTGATTTACTCATGTTTGTTTGGTTTGTCAAGTTGTGGTATGGGTTTGTGTCATGACCTCTTTAAATATCAAGCTTGGAACTCAACCTGGTTATGATATGACCTTTGAGATTAATGTTTTGACAAGTAAAAATGGTCCATATATCTTCTCCTCTCATAATTTTTAACAAACTCCATTTACCCTGATGTTTTGATTTTAGCATCTACCCAAAAATCTATTCTTTGAGAGAATAAAAGTACTTTCAAATTTACTCGTTTTTAAACCATGGAGGACTATATAATAAGTCCTAATATATCTTTAAGTTAAGGTGTTGCTAGTATTTTCAACCCTTATTTAAAAACTCTAAATTTCTATTTCTTGGGAAAATATTACTAAGAAGTGGTTTAATTCTCTTTCTACCAAAAACCTTGCCATGATCATGTTTGTCACCACCTCACAAATATGTTTGGTTATTTATTCAATTGTTTGTATGTTTGAACTTTTTGACTTGTGCTTATTTTATCTGTCTTGAGTGTGTATTTCTGTGAGTGGCATGTGGTTTTGTTGGTATCAAGTTAAGGTTTATTGCTTGAATTGGAATCATGGAGTCTTGTTTGATGTTTTTGCATGCTTGTAACTTGTTTACCTCTTTTTAGGTTGTTTGAGTTAAAACATTTCTAAAACAATTAATTATTAAATAGTGCATATCTATCTTAGCTCATGTTAACTTTTAGCATTTCTAGAGCCTCACCATTTGTGTTTCTTTTGATCTTTTTGGAAATACAAAACTTCTAGCATCACCTACATCCCCTCTACTTTCCTTATATAGCCCTCTCAAAAATTTACTAAAATGTTTGATCCCTAATCCTTGCTTGTTTTTAGTGCTTCTTATTAAGGTGACCAATTGCTCCAGTATCTAATACCATTTTGTCACCTCCGTGTTTCTTCGACATATTGATATTTGTGCCAATGAATCAGGACCATTCATCCTTGGCACCATCTCTCACACCCCAAAGCTTTTAGTGGGCCTTTTGAGCTTAAGAAACATTTAATCCATGATGGTTTTGATGCTACCACAATAACAGCATTTCAGGACTTAAATTTTTCTGTCACTTTGTCTGAATTTTCTGAAAA
Source organism: Poa pratensis (assembly GCA_947311845.1). Taxonomy (NCBI): domain Eukaryota; kingdom Viridiplantae; phylum Streptophyta; class Magnoliopsida; order Poales; family Poaceae; genus Poa; species Poa pratensis. The sequence continues at coordinate 79,007,688 of CAMZMU010000043.1, read as the reverse complement.
CTGTTATTTTATTCACTTTTGCATTTCTCTCCCTAAGCAAATCATGACCCCTCTGGACCATACACTTGCACCCCTCTCTTCTCCATCACCTGTCCTTGCTTGGAGAATTCTTTTTAGCCCTAATTAAGCCCCTGGTTTCTTAATGTTTAGTGATGAACATAGCATCAAATTAACCCTGTGCAATTTTCTTTAAGCACCTAAAACCTGTTAAGACCCTCTCCATCTCTCTCCCCAACGACTCCCTGTCACATGTGAGCAGAGCAGCACCACCCCGACCCTGGCCCACATGTCAACCACCCCAACTCACCATTGCCCACTCACTCCTCTCCTTTTTCCAAATTGACCAATGGGAGATCACTCCCCCTTCTCCCACTGGCCAAGCCACGTCTCTCCCCGACCAGCACACCCCTGCCCACTCCTTCACCACCCTCCAGAGCCAATGGACGTGCCCCTCCTCGCTCTCTCTCACCCCCACACCCGAAACCCTAAGAAAAGAGCTCCCTGTCCAAAACCCGAGCTCGTGCCCTGCCCCTTGCTCACCCTCACTCCCAAACGCCGCACACACACCCCCTCTCCTCCCTCTCGAAGCCGAGCCCGAGCTCTTGCTCTCTGCTGCCCGGGAGCCCGCGAGTTTCTCTTCGGTAGCCGCCGGAGAGAACGACGTTTGCCAGCGCTCCTCTCCACCTTTCCCTGCCATTTTCGGCTCTCTGTGACCTCCTCTGCGAGTTCTAACACGGCCCCCTCTTCTTTTTCCTTTTTGGTCCAGCGGAGCAGCTCCTCCATCTTCGACCGGAGAAGGAGAAGCTCGGGGCCGGCGAGGAGCCCTCGCGTGCATGCAGGTTTGAAGGCCACCCCAAGCCTCCCGCAGCCTTCCTGACTCTCCGCGCCCTTCCCCGACCATATCATCTCTCCCCCTCGAGCCCTCGGTGAGCAACCAGCAGCCCATGTCGTTTTCCCTCTTTTCCCCATGTCCTGGACGTTGCTAGGTAGAAGATGAACAGCTGCCGTTGATCTGCAAATCAACGGTTCTCATTTGAGCACCCTAGATCTAATCCTGGCCTTTAGATCTTGATCCTGGGGTAGCTTACCCCTTCACTTATGTGTGCACCGGAGCAGGCCGGCCCAGCTCTCGAGGCTTGGCCCAGCTAGGGATCCGGCCCTTTAGTTGTTTTTTTTCAGAAAAATCTTTGTTCTGTTTATTTTCCTGTTAGTTATGCAGTGTAGCTTTAATTCGTTTCTGGTAGATCTAGACATGCAAATTGAGTGATTTCAATTTTTTAGCACTCCTATGTGTTTTCTTAACCATGTGGCACTGGCCGTTTTCAAAAATATGTTTTTATTTATGTGCTAGATTTAATCTTGTAAAAGTTACTTTTTCACTAAATCCTTAATATCTAGAGTTTTATGAATGCAAATTTTGTGAATCCAATTGTTTTGAAAAGCCTGTGAGTGTAGCTTTCTGTAGAAATTAACCTCATGTGTTTGTGATGCTTAGTTTTGAAATGTCTTGTGTTTGAAGTTTGGACCAGTAGGGTTTTCTAGCATTTAATTAATTTCTGTGAATAAGATTTTGGACTAAATCCAATTGCAGTAGTTTCTAATTCATACAAAGAACCTAAATCTAGCTTTTCATAAAATTTGGCTGAACAGAACACCCTAGACTAATAAACTCTAAAAATGGTGTTTTCTGCCTATTAAAAATGATAAAATAAATATTGGGTCATTTATGAAATTGTTACTTTTGTTGTTTGTGAATATTAGGTACTGTATCACTCTAATGTTTTTTAATATGTTAGTACTGTTAGTGCTTAAGTAAAAACAAAATGAAGTTAATTGTAAAATGCTATTAGTGCCTAAGGAAATAAAATAAATTAATCATGCTTGTTTGCTTAATTACTTGATTATTGAATAAAGTAAACTTACTAATAAAGTCTTCTTAGCTACTGGTTGTTTTAAGTTTATTAGTGATGTTAGTTTTACAAATTGAAAGTGATCAAAAAGGTTGTCTAATTATCACCTTAACATATTTTGTAAATAAATAATAAATGTTTTGTAGTTGCCAAACATGTTGTGTGGTTTATATGTTTGCCTTGTTAGTTGAACTTGGTAGTCTTAAGTTTAATACTAGCATGAGTAGTTTGTTGGTGTCCCTATCTTAACTTGGTGAATAATTTAATAATAGAAAGTAATTAGTAACTTAACTTTTGTCTGAAGTATTTCCTGAAAACTAAAGAGATACTTTTGTCTGAAGTATTTCCTAAACTACGGTAACAGCCCTTGTTAAATGACCTAACCACCCTAAGTGGAGTTTTGCGTTAGGGTTAGTTAAAACCACCTTTGTAACTATTAGGGTTGTTGTGTATATATGCTTAGGTGTGTTTGTTGTTTGTCTTAGTTATATGGACTTGTTGTTTGTTGCTGTTTTAATTAAGTAAGTTGTCTGCTTTTGAGTGATAGTTTAGTGCCTTGTGCAATGCTGGCTGTTTTGTTTAAGTACTTTAGATTGTTGTCAACCCGCTACCTAGAATTAACGGTAGTCGCGTTTGATTTTTCCGGTACGATAGAATCGCAAGGGGAGGAGCAGTAAGTGGAAGCTGAACCCGCCTACGAGGGAGAACAAGACCAGGGACATTTTGCTGAGCAAGGCAAGCCACCTCACCGTACCCTACTGAAATCCTATTATTTCATTAAAGCATGTTTTGTTTTCAAATAAAATAATGCATGTTTTATTTCTTCTGTGGCACTTTGCCGCCCCAAAACTATTTTATAAAATATTGTTTGGCCAAAGCTATCTACTAGAATATGATAGGTGTTATAAAAATTAAGTCTTCACTTGAGAAGCCTTCTACTGAAGGCGCTATCAAGAAAATTATATTTTCTAGTAGTATATCCTTACATCCTTATCTCAAAACTATAGGATGGGAGCCTGGTCTTTGGAAAAATGTTTCCCGAGGAAAACCCGAGTCGCTGGGAGCGATCGGCGAGAAAGTATTTTACAAAACCCATGTTGCTGGGAGCAAATGGAGGTGTTTATGAAAACCCGAAGTGCTGGGAGCATTCGGAGAGTTTATGAAAACCCGAAGTGCTGGGAGCATTCGGAGAGTTTGTGAAAACCCGAGCTGCTGGGAGCAGTCGGAGGTGGAGATGTTTTGAAAAACAAAGTACTGCCCTAGCGGCCGCACTGAACAATTAACCCGTACAACCACATTACCTCAAAAGGGGCACGGGGCTTAGCGGAAGCTTGTTGGTGTTAGTATTCGAATACTCCTCAATTGGCTAGAAGGGGTTAGAGTCCCCGGAACCGAATGCTGGATATGGGCATACAAAGTGTGGACTGCGTGTGCCACCGGGAAGCAACGGTGGGTCTCCTGTCATGGCGGTGTGAGACTAGGGGAAACCGGATCGATACGGCTAGCTCACTCGGTGCCGGGGAGAACAAACCCACTCGAAGAGGATATTCTTATACTAGCACTGACATAGTGGAAGTTAGGATCGGCCGTCTGATGTGTGCATGCTGTCTCTGTACAGTCCGTGGTTGATCCACGGCAGACCATCCGAATCTTGTGGTGAAAGTGTACCACCTCTGCAGAGTGTAAATCTATTCGAATAGCCGAGTCCTTGGTCATGGACGGTTGGAAAGGCCACCGATCTAGGCGTACGGGCATTTTATGTTTTAAAAAGAAACTGTTTTCGGCAAAGGAGAAAGGAGGCATCAAGGAGGTACCTGGGAGGTACGGAATTTGGGAGAAGATGGTTGGTCTCGGGGAGTCAACCAGTCGGAACCCGGAAAAGAAAAAGGGGCATCCCTATCCCAGTATTTTGAAAAAGTTTTACAAAAGTGTTTTCAAATGTGGAAATGGTTTCTGCCATTTCTAAAAGAAGGAGAATTATATCTCCAAATGCCTTTTTCAACAAAGATATAGAGATGTTGTATTCTCTATGTCTAAAAGCATCGTTTGCGAAAATTAAGCCCTATAGTCATATATAGCAGCTATCCCAGTTTTCGAAAACGCTTTCATTGCATTACCATGAAAACTTAAGCCTGGTGGTGGTTTTTGCGAGTACGTAATTGTACTCATGGCTGTGTCCCTGGATATTCCAATGTCCAGATTTCAACGAGGAGATGTACGGCGAGGAGGAAAAGTACGCCGACGACTACGCCAACTGAGTGTCACCGGTCAACTGCTCTGTGGGAATACGTCCGGTTGTGACGAGGGCCGACGCTATCCGAAAGCTTCCGCTATATCGTAGTTTATTCCGTCCTGCGTGACGATGGTTGCAGACTTGGTCGTGTGACCACCATTTATGTAAGTCTTGTACAAATCGAGTTGGATGATGTAACTCTGTATACCATGTTGGTTATGTGATCGCGATGCACTGATCATTGGGATCGTGATCTGTTTACATAACGTGGGCACGTCGGACTGGTAAATCTGAGGGGTCCTTACAGATTCCCTCACTTAGAGGGGATTTTGATTGGTGGAATGGTAGATCTAGATCTCCTCTCTTGGAACCCTAAATTTGGGCAAGAATCATTGGAGGGGAAGAGAGGAATCAAGCTCACAAGGATTAGAACAAAGGGGAAGAGTAAGAACAAGTGAGCAAGGTGTGTAACCAGGTTTTGGGGGGGGGGAAGGAGGCTTTTTATAGCCTCCCCCAAAAACTAGCCGTTGGACACTGTCCAGGCCGGAGACTCCGGACCAAGTGACCGGAGACTCCGGCCTGCTGGTCATCGGGGAGGCCGGAGATTCCGGTCCTTGGGGCCGGAGACTCCGGGCACCCTCCGGGTAGCTCTGGACCCCTATCCAGAGGTGCACCACACGGATGCAAATGAGCTGGGGAAAAAAAAGAGGGCCGGAGATTCCAGGGTCCTCGGGCCGGAGACTCCGGTGGGCCGGAGACTCCGGTCCTTCTCCGGGGGAACTCCGGACCCCTATACAGTACCGCACCACATCAGACACAAATGGCAGTGAAATCAGGGGGGCCGGAGATTCTGGGTCACAGGGCCGGAGATTCTGGTGGGCCGGAGATTCCGGGCCCTCTCCGGGGTAGTTCCAGCAGTAAAAACATAAACCCATATCTTTTGCAAATGGACTCCGTTTTCGATAATCTTGGACTCGTTGGAATCGTTACAATGAGCACAACAAGATTATGCAGAGAAACATCATGGTCCAACAATATATTGTAAAACCAAATGGGGAACGTTTAAAAGCTCTTTTTCGCAAACCGAAAAACCGTCTCTTTTGCAATTGAAGTCCGAATTGAGTAAAAACAATTTTGTTGAAAAGAGAACGACAAAAGCAACCTTTGAGAATAGCAAATAAGCAAAGGAGATTTTGCAAAGGGTTGGAAAGGAGGAACCTTCCAAACGGATGAACCGGCAAAATCTCCAATACCGAGAGCACAATTGAAGACGCATAAGCAAACCGTTTTCGGTGATCTTAGCCTTGTCATGACAAGCACGACAAGCACCAAGACCATACCACGATAAGAGTCAAATAAGAACCAATGGAGATGATTTTAAGGATGCAAGGATGCAAAGGATTGAGCTCTCCACGAATGATACGATCTAGATACTCGGTCGAGAGCCCCTCTTGATAGTACGGCTACCTATCCTATAATCCGGTCTCTCACTAAACATCATGAGACCGGTAAAATAGAAACCCTATCAAGATCATACCTTTGCCTTGCGCATTAATCCTCTTGAGGTCGAGACGAACCATCTTCTTGACTGCGCTTCGCTTGGTGAAGATTCATATGACGCTCCCCCATACACCAAGACGGGGAAGGCACACTTCGGCATATCTTCACTCGAACTTGAGAGTTGATCAACCCGCACAAAGCCTTGATCAAACCAAATCTTTTCTTCCCTTAAGCTTGGCTCCAACAAATGGAGATCAAGCAAAGCACCTTGACTCCAACACATGGAGACAAGCATGGCCTTGATCAACAAATGATCTTCTACCTTGACCTTGACTCCAACCAATGGAGACAAGCAAGCTTGGCCTTGATCAACAAATGATCTTCTTCCCTTAACCTTGACTCCAACAAATGGAGACAAGCAAGCTTGGCCTTGATCAACAAATGATCTTGACTCCAACAAATGGAGACAAGCAAGCAAGAGGACGACCTACACAAAAAGCTCAATGCAAATATTAGTCCATAGAGATTGTCATTAATTACCAAAACTATGCATGGGGGCAACCATGCACTTTCAGCAGGACTGCTTCTGCTCCGTACACATGAAGAATGGCGTGTACTGCGTTGATCTGTTGGGCGTGGTGCACAAGCTCCATAGCACCGATGGTAGCTCCTCTACCCAGGCTTCTGCTGCGCGCCTGAGTGGCACCAGGAGGCGCTTCTTGATGCCGCTGCATACGAGGCCGTTTGCCTTTTCCACCTGCCCGTTAGATTGCGGGTGGGCGACGGAGGCGTAGTTCAGCTTAATGCCCTTCTCCTGGCAGAACTCTTGGAACTCCTCGGCTGTGAAGTTTGTTCCGTTATCAGTGATGATGCTGTGAGGCACCCCAAAGAGGAACATGATGGACTTTATGAAGTTGACCGCTGAGGTAGCTGCGTAGTTGGTAACTGGCACGGCCTCTATCCACTTGGTGAATTTGTCGACAGCCACAAGTAGATGTGTGTGCCCTCGAGAAGATTTGCGCAGTGGCCCGACCATATCGAGTCCCCACTGGGCGAAAGGCCACGCCAAAGGTATTGTCTTCAGTTCTGACGTCGGTGCATGAGGTCGTGTTGCGAATTTCTGGCAGCCGATGCACCGCTTGACGATGTCCTCGGCGTCCTGCAACGCCGTGGGCCAGTAGAATCCAGCACGCAGGGCCTTGGCGACTAAGGCTCTGCTGCTAGCGTGATGTCACACGTGCCCGCGTGGATCTCGAGGAGCATGACTTTGCCGTCCTCTGATGCGATGCACCTCTGGAGGATGCCTGATATGCTGCGTTTGTACAACTCTCCGCCGATTATTGTGAATGCTTTGGCACGGTGAGTGCTACGCCGTGCTTCGACTGTGTCCTCTGGAAGCTCTTGCCGGAGCTTATATGCCAGGAATGGCTTTGTCCAGATAGGCTCGACGAGGAATACCTCGACTGAAGGTTCTGCTGCTGCAGATGCGTCTTCGCTTGCCGCGTCAGTCTAGGTTGCCGGTGTAGAGGGAGCCGCGGGCTGCGTGACTTGATAGATCTTTTGTTTATCTTCTCCAGGAAGACTCCGGGGGTAGCTTGAGTTTCAAGGACCCGATGTTGGCGAGGGTGTCTGCCTCTTCATTGCTTGCCCGTCCGACATGGCGGAGCTCGCAGCCATCGAAGTTCCCCTCCATGATATTGTACAGGTTCTGTATGCTATCATGTTCTCTGTTGTTGCATCGCACTCCTTCATGGTCTGTTGCACGACCAGGTTCGAGTCTCCGTATATCATCAGGCGATCAACGCCGCACTCCTTAGCCATCTTCATCCCATGGATCAGGGCTTCATATTCTGCTTCGTTGTTGGATGGCTTCTCGAAGTCCATCTGCAGCACATAACGGAGCTTATCGCCTTTGGGTGATATGAGGATAACACCTGCTCCTGCGCCTTCGTTCCTCTTGGACCCATCGAAGTACATGGTCCATGAGTTGGACGTATCAGGTACCGATGGCAACTGCATCTCCATCCACTCCGTAGTGAAGTCGGGGAGGACTTGTGCCTTGATTGCTGTCGGTGTTTGTATGTTAGGTCTAGAGGGCCTAGTTCGATGCTCCATTTGGCGACTCTGCCTGTCGCTTTGGAGTTGTTGAGTATGTCACTTAGTGGAGCCGCGCTCACCACCGTGATGGGGTGCTCTTGGAAGTAGTGTGCCACCTTGCGTGAGGTCATGAATACCCCATACGCCAGCTTCTGATAGTGCGGGTATCTCTGCTTCGACTGAGACAACACCTCGCTGAGGTAGTATATCAGTCTCTGCACGCCATGAGCTTTCCTTCTTCAGCCCGCTCGACTACCAGCACCGTACTGACTACTCTGTTTGTGGACGCTATATAGAGATACAGTGGCTCCTTTTCGTGTGGTGCCACCAGGACTGGTGGCGTTGACAGGTTGCGATTGAGGTCGATGAAGGCGGCTTGGGCTTCCTCGGTCCACTCGAAGTGGTCCGTCTTCTTCAGCAGGGGTAGAACGGGAGCGCCTTCTCCCTAAGCCTGCTAATGAATCGGCTGAGTGCCGCAATCCTTCCAGAGAGCTGTTGCACATCCCTGAGCTTTGACGACCGGCACCGGCATCTTCAGGAGCGCCTGTATTTTCTCCGGCTTTGCTTCGATGCCTCGCGCAGATACGAGGTAGCCTAGTAGTTGCCCGGCTGGCACGCCGAACACGCACTTAGTAGGGTCAGCTTGATGGTGTATTTCTTCAGTGCGGCGAATGTTTCGCGGAGGTCATCAAGGAGTGTGTCTTCCTTCTTGGTCTTGATGACGATGTCGTCAACATACACCTGGACATGCATCCGATCTGCTCCTTGAGGCAGTTCTACATCATACGCTGGTACGTGGCCCCCGCGTTCTTCAGCCCGAAGGGCATTGTTGTGTAACAGTAAACACCAAAGGGTGTGATGAATGTGTCTTCTCTTCGTCTACCTTCTTCATCCTGATCTGGTTATAGCCTGAATAGGCATCAGAAAGCAGAGGCATGCGCAGCCTGCAGTCGAGTCGACAATTTGGTCGATTCGAGGCAGTGGAAAATGATCTTTTGGACAACACTTGTTTAATGAAGTGAAGTCGACACAGATGCGTAGTATGTCTGTGTTCTTCTTTGGCACCAGGACTGGGTTGGCGACCCAGTCAGACTTCTTGATCTCCCGGATGAAGTTGGCTGCTAGGAGCCTATCGATTTCTTGCCCGATGGCGAGGCGCTTCGGCTCCGCAAAGCGGCGCATCGTTTGCTTGACGGGCCTCGCATTGGGCAGGATCTGGAGGGCGTGCTCGGCGAATTCCCTGGGTATGACTGGCATGTCGGCTGGACACTAGGCGAAAATCTCCCAGTTCTCACGTAGGAACTCGACGAGCGTGCCTTCCTATGCGGAAGGCAAGCTCGTCGATACGAGGACCGTCTTCTTGGGGTCCGTCGGGTGCACCTGATGCTCCCTTGTGTCGTTTGTCACGTTGAAGGCAGAGCCTGACGCTAATTGTTTGCCCTCGGGAAAGAGGGTGCGGTCGTTGGTGAGTGCCAACTCCTGGAGCTGCTCCTGCGCCCCGAACGACTCAGAGATCTTGTTGAATTTGCGATCGCACTCGTCGGATCGTTCGAAGTCTCCAGTGACGGTGATTGTCCCGTGGGGTCCTGGCATCTTCAGCTTCAGGTAGGCATAATGCGGCACCGCCATGAACCGTGCGAACGCTGGTCGTCCCAGGATGACATGGTACTGCGACTTCCAGTCAACCACCTCGAACTCTATCTTCTCCTTCCGGAAGTTGGCTGGCTCACCAAAGATCACGTCGAGTGAGATCGTTCCCAAGGGATAGACTGGTCTCCCTGGTACTATGCCGTGGAAGGTATTGACGGAAGGCGCCAGGTTTGTCGTCAGTATGTTCATTCCATGCAGCGTGTCAGCGAACATGATATTGATTCCGCTGCCACCATCCATGAACACGCGGCTCATAGCGAAGCCTCCTATCTGCGCATCCAAAACGAGGGCTGAGTGGCCCGGCCTCGGGACTTGAGGTGGATGATCGTCCCTGGCGAATGTTATGCTGGCCTGCGACCAGTTGAGGTACTCTGGTACCGCGGGTGATGATTTGACGGCAAGGTGTACCTGCCTTGTTATGAGCTTCTGGTCCCGATTTGAGGACGCCCTTTCTGGATCATGAACATGCGACCCACAGGCAGTGGGTAAGCATCCCCATCGATCTTGGTTCTTCTACCCGTGGCTGGTACTGGACTGCGCCCGCCATGTGTCCCGGAGGCAATGGTGGAACGTGCGGCGCTCCCACAACCAATGCCCCAGGTACTGTCTGCGCCTGCTGTTGCTGTTGCAGGAGGAGCTGTGCGTACTGTTCACGGAGGATATGAAACCTCTCACAGTCTTTGAGGAGGTGCTTGGATGTGAGGACGCCATTCTCGTCTCTGAACATGTGGAAACGGCACGCGTCATGAAGCGTTGGGGGAGGGCGCGGCACTCGACCACCTCGCGACTCTCGTGGCCGCCATTCGCGCTTGACTTCTTTGTTGCCCTTGTAACCGGTTGTTCGACTGTCGCGCTCATAGCGACTGTCGTCACGGTTTCTTTGCTCGCGGCTTTCAGGAAAACCTGCCGCCACGAGTTTCTTGCCCTCCGTGTCCTCGTAGACACGCGACTTCCTCTTGCGACGGCGGTCGCTATTACGGCGACTCCAAGAACCTTGGTCGCCGTTGTTACTAGGTGTGCCGGCACGCCCATTGTGTATGGAATCTTCGCCATCCACCCACTCGTTGGCTATCTGCATGAGATGGGCGATGGTTTTGGGCTTCACTCGACCAAACGTCTCGCGGAGCTCGACTCGATAGACTCCTCGAGTGAACGCGTATATAGCGTTGTCTTCGATATCTTATCCGCCGCGTTGCGGAGGAGAGTCCATCGATGTATGTACTCGCGCAGCGTCTCATCTTCACGCTGCTTGCAGGCCCGCAGCTCCTCGTATGAGGCAGGTCTCTTGTATGTGCCAATGAAATTGCGGATGAAGTCCTCGCTGAAGTCTTCCCAGCAGGTGTATGCGCCCCTCGGTAGGCTCTTGAGCCAGGCTCGAGTCGAGCCTGCACGTAGGTATGGGAGGATTACTTCCTCCTCCGCGGCTTGTGGCTGAGCTTGCTCTTCTTGTGGCGGTTCTTCATGTGGCACCTCTTGTGGCTCCTCTTGTTGCACTTCCTCATCTTCCTCCATCGGGCTAGGCGTGTAGTCATGGGAGTGAGGCGTGCTCGAGCTTGCACGGGAACGGCTTGAGCTCGATCTCGTCATCCTCCGAACTGCACCGGAGAGCTTCCTTCCCAAACCTCTCATGGTGGTGGAGCACAACACAAACGACTTGCAAACGGGTTACGTTAGTGTAAGCAATTGAACTTCTTACCTACGAGTCGTTTCTCCGATAGTTGGCTCCTTGTAGCGATGAAAACAAAGAGAGGGAGAAAGAGAGCTCAAACGAACACGAACACGAAAACGAACTTGAACAAAATTTTGAGAGAAATCCAAGGAGCAAATGAATGGAGAGGGAGTGAGTGGAGGAAATGTTGAATGGATGATCAACACCCCCCTCTCGGCCTCTATTTATAGCCAAATGAAGGCGGCACCCCAGGAAATGGCCGTTGGGCTTGGGCTCCTAGCCGTTGGAGGCGGTGGGGCCCAAGAGCCGTTGGCTCTGGTTCGGCCGACCCCCTGTGGGGCCCGCTGGCTGACAGCTTTGGCCCACCGGCCCACAACGGCTATATTGCTTAGCTCATGTGGTGCCCGGCCAAAGTTCGTCACCAGAATTGAAATATTTTTGAAATCTTTTTGTTCAAGCCAAAAAAAAATTATTATATATTTTTTTCTTTTTTTTTTGGAAAAGGGCTAGAATAAATTCTAGCATGCAAATGCAATTTGAAAATCAAACATACCATCGAGAAATTCAAATTTAAGCAAACATGCAATTTTGAAAATTCAAATATTGAAAAATCAAATATGAGATAAATACCAATTTACCTTTGGCAAGGGCTCAGCAGTTTAAGTCCGTTGAGCAGGACTTCTCTATGGAGTTCAGCTTGATGATGGAGCATCCGGCACGCCTGATGCATGTGGCGTGTCCGGCACCATAGAAGAGGACGTTGACGACTGTGTAGCCTTTTGCTTCCACACTCGTTGGTGTTTCTGTGACCTTGACGATGTGGTCGAGGCTGATGAATTTCTTGAGGGTGGCACTGTCGTCCTTCTTCTCGAAGCTTGGTTCTTCCAGTACCCCGGTCGGTTGTTTCTTTCTAGCTCTTTCTTCATGAATGCCTTCATGAAGGTGATGAGCCTGTCCTTCTCCTAAGGTGGTGTAGGTGTCACTTGCTGGATCGGGGTTTGTGCCTTAGGCTTCCCTTGATTCCTTATTCTTCTTCTAACACCTTGGCTCTGGTCGGAGGGGCTTTGTAACATGTGATTCCCGAGGACATGGAAGCTGCACCAACTACACGCTTGGTACTCTACATTGATGGAACACACTCTAAAGGACACACCGACATCGCACACTTGGTTTTTGGTGTCGTAAGTGATGGGGGGATTATAACCCGGTAGGCCCATGAGGAGGAAAGCATGACCCGCCAGGCAGGAGGCCGGGCGAGGCCAGCCATCATCATGATGGGCCGGAGAGCTTGTCGGTAACCCGGCCTACGCAAGGAAGATTCTAGAAGACCCGGAGGCAGTACGCGTCATGAAGTCCAAGACTTGGAGGATATGAATGACAAGACGAGTTAGAGTAGGATTCCAAGTACGGGTATAACCCGGCTTACCTTGTAAACAACCAGGAGACCCGGTGGCCTTTATAAACCGGCTCCTAGGTCATAGATAGACAGATCCGAGGGAAATAGACAGATTCCAGAGAGAGAAGAAGATAGACGAGATAGACAGAAAGATAGAGTTCATACGCCCGGGTCACCCAAACCCGGCGACAATCGCCATTGACGCACCATGTAACATATATTGATATTAGTGATTTATAGCAGGACGTAGGGATCCTCCACCGAGGGGACCTGAACCTGGGTAAAAAACATCTTCTCCCTCGTAGAGCTAGACCAACTCCTGGACACCAGAGTCGCCTTGCCCTCAAATCAAGTTACCTCATGTAACATCTGCCGTGTTTCTACCCCACGACAGTTGGCGCCGTCTGTGGGAATCGCGTCCAAGGATGTCCTCATCAAGGGAGAAGTTCTGCGTGGGATGAAAAACCTCGTCATCGGCAAGGTCACCATCAATCGGTATGAAGATCACGTCGTCAACGGATCCGGCTTAAGGCGTGGGGGCTCGACATCGCCAAAACGCCCCTGCGTGCGTGCGTCCTTCGTGTTTGCCAGATGGAGATGTTCAGATCGTACTCGCCGGGTTGACGCTGAGTCAATCGAAATTGAGGAAATCATTATAGTCCATCTGTATCCAGCCGGTCGAGTCCCACACAGACCCGGTCCGCAAGTTGTTTTAATCCGCAAGTGACGAAGCGAGTGCGACGAGTTGGACGTGTTTAAATCCGGTTTGCTTTCGCATGCAAATCGGCGCAAGAAGAAAGAAGAAAAGTCAAACAGCCTGTCTGGCAGATGAATCAGAGTCAGAATCTAGCCCGGCCAAACGGAAAAAAATCAACAGCAAATTAAGTAGAGCAAAGTCCTGAAAGGAAAAGGAAATCTGAAGAGCTACCGTCAGTTGGAGGAGAGTCATGTCCAATTCGAAAAGATACTACTTCAGCCGCGTACAACAAAAGGAAAAGACAAGACCAATTAATACTGGATTGATTGGTTCACGGATTGAGAGAACAAATCGAGAAAGGAAAGCAGAGGTTGTCCCAAACTGTAAGAGCAGGTCACGTATAGCAATTAAGGAAGCAGATTGATTCCCGGGAATCGGCCATAGACAAAGCTAGCCAGGAGTTCAAATCTGGAGGAGCCAGCAGAGAAAAGGGAAGAGTAGGAACTAGAGTTCACATGGATCGGTCAGTCCATGTGCGACCCGGTCTCCAAGATTACTAGAGAAAAGAAGAGAAAAGAAAGGAAGAGGAAAAAATACGGAGAGTGCCCTCGAGAGCTACTCCTGTGTATCCACTCACCTTTTTGGCAAGTGAAGAAAGAAATATGGATTTGGCTGTCTCCACAAGAGCATCGACCATCGGAGAGACCCGGCTGCGAGCCGGCTTCAGGCGGTGATAGCCCGGCTCTTTCGATAATGTGGGCGTTTTCAATCTCATTGTGGCCGCCCACGATGACCCGCGCATTCACGCTGCGTCTTCAGCACAGGGAAACATTTCAAAGTCGAGTTATTTATCACTCGCAATGGATTTCTCAAAAGTCAAGATGTCTATTACTCGTCTATGGATTTATCAAAGTCGAGCCATGTATTGCTCGCAATGGATTCCTTAATAACAAAGTTGCTATTAAAGTGCCATTGATGTGCTTCGGCTCAAATTGCCGGCTCACGGCTTATTCATTATTATCATCCTGGCTCAAATTGTCGGTCTATACATTATTTATCGTCCTTAATCTAGCTCAATCACCGGCTCATATCTTATTCATTATCTTCATCCAGCTCAATCGCCGGCCTATACGTTATTCATTATCATCTTTCCAGATCTATCGCCGTATTCCGGCCAATATATCATTCATTGTCATCTCTCCAGATCTATCGCCGTATTTCGGCTTATTCATTATCATTATTCCGGCTCAATCGTTATACTCTGACTTATACATCATTAACGCCAACAACGTGCCAAATATTTATCATTCAGAAGGGCGAATCCTAAAATCCGGGTCTCCTTATTATCAATTGTTGGGTTGAAGACATGGAAAATCCATGAAACATCTCCCGGCTTCAGTTATTTTGCAGTTATCAATTGTTGGGTTGAAGACATGGAAAATTCATGAAACATCTCCCAGCTTCGATTATTTGCAAAAAATTATATCAGCTTGGCCCAAGAGTGTTTCGCAACTTCGGTTAGCGTGCCCAAGAGTGCTTTGCAATAGTATGTGGATCAATGGGGTAATGTGGCATAAGCCCTTACTTTATAAACATTGATCCAGGTCTTGGGGGCTCTTACTTCAATAGTTTGCAGCTGCAATCCCAAGACCCGGCTTTTATGCCACCAGTTTATTCTTGGTTATCTTGCTGTTGAGCTGATGTGACTCGCGATTATATGGCCTGATTGCACACCTGGAAACTCAATCAACCATGAGGCCCGTTGGGACTTGGTTCGACCCTGTTTTTCTCAGAGAAGTTGCGCCAGGGTATCCATGCGAAAGCCGGCTCACAGTTAAAGAAATCAAAAGGGTCATCTAAACCAAAGGATTTGCGGAACGACAGATCATGTTCATTGAAAAAGCAAATCCTCAGAATGCACATGCACATTCGAGATAAATATTCATATGTTATTTGTTACAAGTCTATCATATTGTATAATGCTGTTTTATGCCTATGGGAATTTCCTGCAGGATTAATCTATAACCCGGCAGAAGAAGCCGGCTCATCAAGTTTGATATATGCAGCTCGGTGATTCAAAAAGTATATATTATACTGAGTGATACTAGCAGCTCGTGTGGAATCAAGATATCATCATCCCCTCACATGCGTTGCTGATCAAGATAATTCTACAAGCCGGCAGCCGAAGCCGGATCCTCTTGATTGTTTTCGGCCGTGTCTTCTTCTGATGGCTGAGCTGGATTTTTACCTGGTATGTCTCTCTCAAAGATTATGAGTGAGCCGGTTTATCAAGATTAATATCTGCGAAGTCAGAAGATGTTCCATGCAAAGGATCAGGACTACGTGAACTTGTCTCCAGCGAGAGAAGAAAATAAGCCGGGTGTTATACTAGTACTCGTGCAAGTCAATCAAAGCATGTCACAAGACGGAAAAAAGAAGGGAAATAGTGGTTGGTTTCCGAAAATTGTGTCAGTCCGGCTCAGCAATCATCAAGCGATTCGATCAAAAAGAGAAAAAGAAAAGCCGGGTGTTGCTAGTAATCTGCCTAAAGCAAAGAAGTTCAAGTTTGAAGATAGTGCAAACCGGCAGTAATCTGCACACATATAGCACAGCAGCGGGTCGTTTGTTCGAAGGATCCGGCAGCGTCACGTGTCTCACGTTGTTTGATTCTGGTCCATTGTTGCATGGTTGCTACTAAGTCTGAATCGGGAAAAGGTCTAGGCTGGTTAGCACGTGAGAAGGAAAGAAAACAAGAAGCGAAACAGCCTGATCGTCAGTTTTGATGCATGCAAGTTCGTTTGCAGCTAGCTCAAGATCCAAGAAAAAAAATTGCCTGGTCATGTGTACATGCATGCATGCATGTCAGAAAAAGAGAGAGAAAGGGGGAAATACAACCCGGATGGTACTGGAACCTATACAATATACAAGTCAGTCAAGAGAGAAAGAAAAGAAAAGGAGCAGCCGGCTTATGAGAGGTTGTGCATTTGAGCATGTCCGGCTTTGCCCAGTACTGGCCGGATTTTCAGCATTTGTTTTCACGGCCGGCTTTGCCAGTGCTGTGATCAATCTACAGGTGTATGAGTTGCCGTATTTGAAACTGAAAGACAAACTGAGCTCCGAGTCGTTGCAGGCGAAAGAATTGACACTTGGGGGTTATAAGAGTTGAAAAATTCTAAGATGATACAAATATTGAAGAACAAGCTCCGAGCTGTTGCAGGCATACACCTCGACGCTTGGGGGCTGCACTATCGAGTTTTTATCAGAGATGTTTTGAGTGGAGTCCCAGGTGGCTGTGGACAGCAAACCCGGCACTTGGGGGCTACACTAGTTAAAAGTATATCCAAAGTAAATTATCAAAGTCCCAGGTGGCTGTGGACAGCTAACCCGGCACTTGGGGGCTACAGTATTTGAAGTTCAAAATTTCTTTCAGAGGTACAAGATGCGGAAGTCCCAGGTCGCCGCAGGCATGCAACCCGGCACTTGGGGGCTATATGGGTCTGAGTGTTCATTTGTCTATCACAAGCACCAAGTTATCGCGAGGTGATAAACTCGGAGCTTGGGGGCTACAGGTTATATACACGAGAAAAATCAAAATTCATATTCTTGAGAGCTAGTAAACTGGAAGTATTTGTGCTGGGTCTGAAAAATCCGGGTCTTGAAAGATAGCCTCCATGTGAGTAGGCTTCATCAAGTCTGAGTTGTGGGAATCTGGAGCATCCTTCAGCACAGCCTCCGTATGAGTGGGCTCTATCAAAAACCGAGTCAAGGGATTCACAAAAGAAAGTATCTGGAGTATTTTTGGCGGAATAAGCACGAGTTAAACCTGGAGGCATATGAACCCAGGAAGAAAAAGTCGGGTTATAAAATGGACCGCCAAAGCGAGCTGGTCTAGCAAGTGTGACCCGGGTCTTATCCCACTAAATATTTATTCGTCTTGTTTCAGGAGGTCAGCCTGAATGCTTAAAAGGCCAAGTGTTGAATAGAAAACCGGAGGCGTATGAACCCGGTAGACAATGGCCGGGTTATCATATGGACTGCCAAGAAGAGCCGGCCTAGCAAAAGAAAAAGCAATGTAACCCGGACTTTATATTTTTCGTGAGTATTTCTTATTTTCAGGAGGTTAACCCGGACATCAAGGATGGCGGCTCCCCTTGAGAGATAAAGTTTGAAGTTAAAGGAAAAGCACGCCAAACCCGACGTCCAAGTTAACCTGGGGGCTACTGATGGGGGGATTATAACCCGGTAGGCCCATGAGGAGGAAAGCATGACCCGCAGGCAGGAGGCCGGGCGAGGCCAGCCATCATCATCATGGGCCGGGTCACACTGATGGGCCGGAGAGCTTGTCGGTTACCGGGTTATAATCCCCCCATCAGTAAGACTCCAAAGTCCAACAAGCTCTCCGGCCCATCAGTGTGACCCGGCCCATGATGATGATGGCTGGCCTCGCCCGGCCTCCTGCCTGGCGGGTCATGCTTTCCTCCTCATGGGCCTACCGGGTTATAATCCCCCTATCAGTAAGACTCCAAAGTCCAAGTGTGGGGGAGGTTTGTGTGCACCTCATCAAAGATCCATCCATTGGTGCAAGCTCTATCTTGCTAGAATAAAAAAATAAAAATAAAGAAAAAAAGAAAAAAGAGAGTTGAGAAAAAAAAGAGAGGAAAAGAAAAGATGAGAGATGAAAAAAAGGAAAGATGAAAAACTGGACGTAGGGTATGTTGACGGTCCTTATCAACCATTTCTAGCCATCAACATTACTCGGAATAAAAGGAAAACTAACATTTCTTACTAACATATGTTTATCAATAACCTAGTTCCACATGTATTGTCAAATAAAGTATTTCAGGGATGAGAACCTGCATATGGAGGGAAAATGTGTGAAAGTGCAAGATGAACACATGGAATGACATGCAGTGCACTGCACAAGGGTCTATGGGCCAAACCACGAAGCAAACAGTGTCAAATCAAGTGGGGCCCACAAGAAATAGAAGACCCAGGAGCCCACAAGCCCACCAGCCAAAGGCGGTGGCCAGATGGGCCAGGCCTGGTTCGGCCGAACCAGGGCTGAGGCGGTTGGCGCCCAGCTTTGGCGCCAAGATCTCCCGCGCAAATCCTAAGGCGGTGGAGGAGGAGTTGGCGCCAAGAAGCCTCTGCAACCGCCTCTCCACCCCTATATAAGGAGACCTCCACCCCCCTCTACAACACACACCACAAGAGCCTCTCTCCCTCTCTCATTTGTATTCTGTAGTTCTAGGTAGTAGTGGAGCTTAGGCTAGAGCTTTCTCGCTTGTAGTGCTGAGCAGCGCCTCGGGTCGGTTGGCTCCAACCTCCGGCCTACGGTATGGCTTTGTACTCAACTTGTCTCTCTCGTATTTATACAGAGCTTGGTATTTATGCTACTCTTATAGTATGCTATACCTTATCTTATGCTCATTCATGCTATACTAGTATGTTTAGTATAGATTACCGTATTGTATCGGTGGGGTGTGCCCTCGGGCTTGCTCTAGTTTTATGCCTGTGGATCATCATGGTTCGGGTTCCGGAGGGGCTAGAGTAGTGATCACGGCCGTGGGCGTGGTGCCCAGGTGCCGTAGGATCCACAACAAATGATCATATTCCACGGTCTGAGGGGTAGGTGTACGGGAGGTGACAGCCTCGTACATCCCTTGTATTCCCCCACGTGAGTCTATGGTGTCGGAGTTCTGAAAGATATTCTTCCCTGGCAGACCAGGGGAGGTATTCTCCTCGATGCAGTATGATAGGTCTAGACTAACCATCTGATGTATACCTTTGCTAGTAGATACGACCCTAAGGACGACTCTAGTGCCTGCTCCTACTAACCTATAGGTTTATTTCTTTATTCTTTATTCTTTATCTGAGATGATGGCCTGTGTGTCGCATTACCCCTCTTTCATATATATTATCACGTACCCCTGTTATAATGCTTTGGTACGCTTTACTTATTCATATTGTCCTGGATATGTACCCGATATTCCATATGAGAAATGCTATGCCATGCCATTCCTTGGTAAAATATAAATAACGATACCCTTGGGAATACTCATGGGTGAAATGCTACAATTGATATAAACCCATAAAATATAAATATGTATTTGTGCGCTTGCGGATACATTCACCATCAATAAGGCCCGTCTCTTGGTAATGCTATTGGGTTCCAAACCCGGTAGCAGTACCAAAGACGCCCACTCACCATATATCAAATAAATATGGCGTTTCTTTGTGCCGTCGCCTGTGATGGATTCTAAGTCCGTTCTAGGTGGTTGCTCTAGGAAATGCCAACAAACATTTCTGGCGCCGTTGCCGGGACACAACCCTGGTGGCGATGTTAAAAAATATCAACAGGGTATTACTCTCCGGAGGCCCAAACCAGTATAAATCCTTGTGTCAGCCTCTCGCGTAGACATCTGGAGCTCGACGCGCATAAAATCTCACTAGTCGGCGGTACGAAACACCGACACCCACGTCTAGCCCATGGGAGGTTGCGGACGGAGAGAGGAGCGACGGGAGGAATGGAGGAGAGATGTGGGAGAGAAGAAGCAGGGAAGGAAGAAAATTATAAGACTCACTGACTGGTAGGTCCCCTGGCACAGTTACATGTGGGCCCCACTGAAGCGGCGACAGCAAGGATAGCTGACGTGGCGTCACGTATGCGAAAACCACCTCAAAAACCGTCGAGGGGGTAAATCGGACGGTTTTGATAGTTCGTGGGTGCCGAATAGCTGATTTTTGGGATGAGGGTTGAAACCCGGACAACGCCGATAGATGAGGGTTGTGGAATGGACTTTTTCCACTGCAGTAACTGCATGACGGTTGATCGCGATCCACATTTCGTCCCCCTGCGATGCGACCGGGAGCCGCCGCCACACACCCCCCCAAACAATACGCTTGCACAATTTTAAAAATAAGACAAACGGTTAAATTTAAAATAAAATATTCAAATGAATTATAATTTAGAACGGAGGAACTACACGATAATGAAAATGACAAAAAGAACAGAGGGTTTGGCCGATGAACCCAATCGTCCGACCAGCTCGTATCGTCGTCGTCATGATCAGTGGAGGTAGTAGGTATCACCGGCAGGGTGTCGTTCATCTGAGGTGGCGGAGGCGGTGCTCGGTGGGGGACAAAGGTCGTCTGCAGTTGCACAAGTATGTACGTATGTCAATGTTTCAGCGAAACAATTATATACAGGATGGGGTCAAATTTTTTGCCCCAAGGAATCTTGCATGCATAGAGTACTAAATGAAATCTATTTACAAAACCTTTTCACAGATGAGTGCAACTTTGCGTGACGAATCTAATGAGCCTAATTAATCTATGATTTACTACAGTAAAGCTACAGTAATCATCCTCTAATCATGCGGTCAAAGGCCTCATTAGATTCGTCTCGCGAATTTACCAGGGGGTTGTGGAGGTAGTTTTGTAAACTGACTTTATTTAATACCCCTAATTAGTGGTCAAAGTAGGGTGAAAAAAAATTTCACCCTCTTCCAAACGCGACCATAATAGCAATCATTGTTTAAGAAAATTGTAGGCATGGTCCATGCATGCAAAAGATTGCTAGTACAAAAACTAACACACATTCAGATGGTGATGGGGGCGCAGGCAAAAGGCAGGATCAATATCACGACATGTATGTACTGTTGTTGTCGCCGGCGGCATTGTTAAAGCAAGATGCGGGTTCTCCTGCAGCCTCTGATCCTTGTGCTTGCAAGATTGCGAATTGATTGCTAGTGAGTGCGAGTCTAGTGCGTTGCTTTGTGAGATTACATCGAGTGGCACTAGGTGTTCATGTTGCAAGCCGGTGGTGCTTGTTACTCTGGAGGTTGCCACCTCCTAGACGGCTTGGTGGCTTGTGGCTCCATGGAAGCACGCAAGAAGATTGTGCGTGGCTCTGGAGAAGACATTGTGAGGGGTGTTGTTCTCGCCCCGCGGGAGACGCGAAGAGCAAGTCTAGTAGAGCGAGACGTGAAGAGCGACAAGTGGTTCGGCTGTGTCAAGTGCTAGAGCTTGTGGTAAGCACTCCACGTGGGAGAGTGTGACTTGCGAGTCACCACTCACCACTAGCAAAGAGGACCGGCGACAACCTTGGAGCTTGTCTCAACGAGGACTAGCTTGGTGGCAACCAAGTGAACCTCGAGATAAAAGTCATCGTGCCAACATTGTTCATCCCATTGGTTTGCAATTCCTCAACACAAGCTTGTATTTAATCTCATATATACATTGTGCTTGTGTAGTTGCGCTCTTGGTTATTAGTTAGCTTGTGTAGCTTGCTAGTTACCTTCTTGCTTGTGTAGTTAGAAGTACCTCCCTTGTGCAACAAAATTGGTTTGTGTAACCTTGTTAGTTGC
The DNA here is from genome assembly GCA_947311845.1 of Poa pratensis. Classification (NCBI taxonomy): domain Eukaryota; kingdom Viridiplantae; phylum Streptophyta; class Magnoliopsida; order Poales; family Poaceae; genus Poa; species Poa pratensis. The sequence continues at coordinate 78,986,167 of CAMZMU010000043.1, read as the reverse complement.
ATTGCTTAGTTTGTGTAGCTAAGTAAGTTGCGCTCTCTAATTTGGCATTAGTTGCCTTGTTATTGAGCATTGCTAGTGAGCTTAGGAGATTTGTGCTTTTGCTTACTAGTTGTGTAGGAGCTCCCCGGTGTTTAAAGTACTAGTGGCATATGTTTGTGTGACCTTGCTTCTAGAATTGATTAGGTGAGCTCGTGCTAGGCCGGCACCTTATTTTCTTATTTAGGATCTTTATAAGGTTCTAGTGATAATAGGTAGAGGGGTGTAGTCTTGGTTAGACCGATTAGTTTTATTCCGCATTTCTTTCGGTTAGCTGGTGCGTTTAATTTTAGAAAGGACTATTCACCCCCCTCTAGTCCGTCATCTCGACCCTACAAATATTGGCAACACCGGTGCGTGCCATCATCCCCGAGGTGTTCTCGGGCCTGACAAACCCGTGGGTCTCGCCCGATGGTCTGACTGCATCGACTTTGGCATCGGCCCCCTCTTCGACTGCCTCAACGTGGCACCATCTTCGTCTTCGGCGTCTTCCCCGTTGTGCCACCGTCCTCACGGCGCCTCCTCGTGCGCCCGCGGCTTCATGTGCGGCTCATTATCCTCGGCTACTCTACGCACGACATCCTCGACCATGGCTACTCATCTTCCTGCTCGACTTCATCGACATCGGCATAAAAGGCTACGATCCGCATGAGTTACTCGCCGGTTCTCTCCAGTCGCAGCATCCGCATTGCACCGGCGCTACAACTGCGGGGAATGTTAGTCCGTTGGTTCCTGCTTTCGGCTTCTTCTCCAGTCTCACCGTCTGTGGTGCTCCCGCTGTGACTGCGGGGGATATTAGAGTATATTTGGTAGTTGTAGATATACGTATCGTAGACTGCCATATGTATCCAGTGGGGTTGCCTTACCCTCAAAGTCTTGTACTCTCATATATACCGGTCGAGATCTCAATGCAATACAATCCATCCATTGTACCAATCCTATTCCTCCTACAGGGGGAATGGTGGGTGCAGCAAAGAGGATGGATGGATGGCCGGCGTGTAGCTCGCGCGTCCGTGGAGCTCGCGCCCAGCGACAGGCCGACAGAGGTGGAGTATCAGAGGTAGGGGTACATTGAACATTTTTTGCTAACTGGGCCCACATGTCAGGTGAGGCAAACAGTGAAAATTGGAAGGAATGTGGACGGAGTGGCGTAGAGGGCAAAAAAGTTTAGGTGGATGGCACAAGGGTGCGAGCGAAATTTTTAGTGGCGCACAGGTTAAAATCACCTTTTATAATGACATACAGGTAAAAGTCTCAAATTTATTCCGGAATATTCACACTGAGATCACCAAGAAGCTGAAGGCTTCTAACCAGACTAACCACCGTTACCGGAATAATTTCGCTATCACCGACAGGTTGGTGAAGTGGATGTAATGCTTTTAACATACCCACAACATGTTTGATAAATTGCCTCAGCGCTGAGGTAGAAAGTTTATGTCCTGTTAATTTGTGAGGAGGCTTTGCAACCTTTAATCTGTGGTGAGGAGGCCAAGAAGGCATGAGCTAGCGGCTCGTGCGGTTGACCCACTCCCGACAAGTTGAGCGGTGCGCGCGAGTTTCGTGCCTCAATGGCAACAAGTTGAGCGGTTGACCGACCCACTCCCCGACTGCACGTACCCGTACGTCTGTAGAAAGAGGAGGCGGCAGGCAACACCGTCCGGCCGGCCCATCACTTGGCTAGCTTCTTCCACAATACGTACGTACCATACGTACCATCACCATCCAAACCACCAAGTTGCTACTAGCTAGCAGGTCGCGATGAAGCACCTCGCCGCGCTAGCAGCCGTCCTGGCGCTGGAGCTGGCGCTACTGGAGCCGGCGGCGGCCGCCGGCCTGAAATTCAGCGTCGGCGATCTCAAGTCCGGCAAGTCGACCTGGCGGTTGTACCAGCGATGGGGCAAGCGCTACCACGTCGGACGCAAGCCAGCCGACATGCTCCGGCGGTTCGCGACATTCAACCAGACGGCGCACCGGTCGCGTCGTCTCGTGTTCGAGTTGCTGGCGACCCCCCCCCCCCCCCCCCCCCCCCCCCCCCCCCCCGTCTGAACGTATTCGCCGACGCCACCGATGAGGAGCTTCGCGAGTACAAGTGCCGTATGTGTAAGGATCCGCGGCGCAACCTCGCCACCGCCACGCCCGGGAAGAGGGAAGGCAGCAATGGCACCCTGCCCCTCCCGACAGCGTGGACTGGCGGAGCCAGAACTGCAACGGGGCGCCCTGCCTGTCTCCCGTCAAGAACCAAGGGCCCTGTGGCTCGTGCTGGGCCCTCGCAGCCACGGACGCGCTGGAGAGCCGCCTCGCCATCTCAGGGCCGGCGGTCGAGGAGCGGCTTTCGGAGCAGGAATTGGTGGACTGCGACCACGGCGGGTTCAACAAAGGCTGCGAAGGCGGCCTGGCCTACGAAGCTTTCCGGTACGTCTTCGACAATGGCGTGGCATCGTCGGAGTCCTACCCCTACAGGGGAGTGAATGGTACATGCCACGCCAACAGCACAGCACGCGTCCCCATGATGATGAGGGGCTTCGTGCAGCTGCCGGCCAGAGACGAATTCCAACTTCTTTCTGAACTTACATACGCCCCCCTCGTCGTCTCGATCGCCGTGGGAGACAACAATACAGATTTCATGTATCACCCCGGCGGCGTGTACCGGGGCAAGTGCGGAGATGAGAACAACGACCACGAACTGTTACTCGTCGGCTTCAATCCGGAGTACTATATCATGAAGAATTCGTACGGAGAAGACTGGGGAGACGACGGATACCTGTACCTTCCCCGCAATCGGAGCTGCGGAATGCTCGATGTCGGGGGCTCTTTCCCCCTTATGGGTGACTGACCGATGTTGTCTCTGATCAAGCTTGTTCAAAGTGTCTAGGTGTTGTCTTAGTTTGTCAGCGTGTCAGGTCAGTGTTCCACGAGCTCACGGTGTGTGTGCAGCCGTGGTCAGTTCGAGTCCACCGAGCGAGCTTCTCTCGCGTCGGTTAGAGTCTGGACGTCGTGGCTTTGCCGCTCGACGTGGTCCGGGGAAACGGCGTACGTGGGATGGCGCGTGCGTTGCGGATCATGGAGAGAATGGCGGGCGAACGCTCGCTCCCTCCGAGTCAATCGCGTCTGTAACAAACTGGTGAATAAATTCAGACGCCCAGAGTCAAAAAAACGCTGCGACGTTTGGCAGCACAAAATCTTCCAAGTGTTCGCGTGTGTTCTTGAGCTCCTCTGGCCGGTGATCGCCGGAGTTGAAGCTGACAACCGGTCGATCCAAGTGCATGCACTCAACTCCTTGGGGCGCCCTGCTGTCTTAGCAAAATGTCACCCGTGTGTGCGTGTGCGAGTTTCTTTCAACAAGTCTACGTTACCTCCCCCATCTCTTCCACTAGTCTAGAATTTTTCCGTTTGGATCTTTGGAATTGAATTCTATATAAAATAATTAAACCATATGAGAGCTACTTATGTGATGCACTTGTGCTATAGGGGGAGAGAGATATTTTTTAAGGTAGAAAGCGATGATATATAGAATCAATTTCCATCTCCCGCCCTCGTGAATTTGAGATATCTGAACTTTGAAAAGTTGTGGAATGTAAAATTCCGAAATAAATTAGCCTACTCCATTAAGTAGATTCCAATTCTTTCAAATTCCAAGTCTATCTAGAATTCACTTGTGAACCCCGCCTAACTAAAACGGCATCAAAATACGCAAACCAGGTACGTCAAGCTGGTTTTGATCTGCGCTGTCATCCACGTCGGCCCACGCTCCATCCCTGTCTGTCTCTATCGATGGCATAGACAAGTCAAATCGACGGCGTCCCCAACACCGCTCCCTTTCTTCCTCCTCTCTTCCCGCGCCGCCCGCCGCTCCTCCTCTGCGCCGGCCCGCCACCAGCTACCCCGGCCACGACCTAGAACTCAAATCGACGTCCTCCGGTCGAGATCTAGTGAATCCCTGCTCAAATCGGCATCCACACGTCTAAATCGAGCCTAGCTTTTGCATCATAGGCTACGATAGATAGCAAGTCAATGGCAGCATCAAAATTCTGTTCTTCATCGACGATTCGATTGACCAAGAGGAAAAACAACATACGGCACCAAACATGGTAAGAGCATGTCTACCAGTCCCTGTAAAACCCGCCGGACCTATAAAATTCCGGCCGTTTACGGGCCGTGGGCCAAAAAGGCCGCCGATCAGTGCCCGTAAACGGCCCGGCCCGTAAAACTTTTTCCCAGGCCCCCATGTCGAGCCCATCTCAACCCCTACAAGTAGCGGGCGGGGGGCGGTGTGAGGGTTGAAACCCCACTTCCCAACCCTAGCCGCCGCCGCATTGCTCGCCGCGCCACCGCACCCCCTCGCTACTCCGGCGAGCAATTACTCCCTCGCGCGCACCTCCACTACTCCCTAGCTAGCTCCGATGGCGTCCGCTGGCCGTGGCTTCGGCGTTGGGGGCGGCCGCGTGGGCGGCGGAAGCGTGGTGGCCGCGACCGCAACGGCAACGGCGGCAACAGCGACGAGGAAGCTCGCCGCGCGTGGGTGCGCTCCGTTGGAGCGAAGCGCCGCGCGGTGAAGCGGTGGATGAACTGGGGGCTGACCCCCCCCGGAGTCCCTGCGCGCGTACGCGCCTGGCGGCGCGTACTACAACGAGCTCCCCGAGCTCGTGCACGCGATGGCGACGGCGAGGGCGCGGGCGACGGCCTCGCCGATGGCGCGGACGACGGCGTGCCACAACAACGGTGGGGAGGGGTCCTCGAGCGCGGCGGCGTCCGCGCTCGTCAACGCGACCACCGACGAGGAGGAGGAGGAGGCGAAGGCGGAGGCCATCCGCCTCTCGGAGGCAGCTTGCTCCGACGCACTTGCTCGCGAGCGCATAGTTATCAGTAATCTTCCCCTCTCTTTTTTCGAATTCACATTTGTTTTCACTTTATAATACATATTTCATAAACAGTATTATTTCGTACAGAAGGACTCACTATCAAATCATGCGAGCGATTATTAGTTAAATGATTAACAAGGATGATGCCGTCGAATTTTGATAAGTTGTGGAAATATATAATAACACTTTTCTTTCTCTGTTTCTTCGACTCAATTATAAGCTTATCGATGAAATCATCAAGCATATTCCTACTTTGTTGAAAAAAATCACTCTCTGTATTACAAAAATTATAAGTGGAACTATGGACAATAGAATTCTTAGATAGCACCCTATCTGAATGGACAGGCATATAAGCCGCGGAATAAGCAAAATGAACTAGTCGTGGTCGTGATTGCTCGCTCGAGACATCCGTCGTTGGATCTATCAAGCGAATTGTCTCAAGATCACCCACTAGAAATAGTGAGAGTTTTGGAGGCTTTCCTAGAAATCTTGGATTATCCGCCACCTTCTGCTCGTATTCCAGCTTTTTGATTTTATTTTTCTTTATAAGCTTTGTTATATAAGTTGGGAATTTGGGATTCTCAACCTCCTGTTTTGGATTGATGGGTATCTTATCAATTAGATGTGTTAATGTGTCAGATATTATGCAGACATCCATCATTTGAGATAGAACCTTCTCATCAGAAGGGATGATAATATCTTCCTTTGGCATCCTTGCCGGCGAATATATATTCACGTGTACTGCAACGATTTTGAAAATAGAATAATTCTCGTTCATCTTCAATAATAATCGGAATATTTTATTTCCAATGACTTCAATAGGTACGATTTTAGTATTCTCATGTGAGCGTAATGGGAATGAATTACAAATAGGCGCATAAAATCTATCTTTCTCATCCCGATTATGCTTGCCAGTCAAAATCTCTAGTGCCGGTGTGACTTTACACCAATCATTTGTATTTTTATCAATTCTTGGATATATGAGTTTTATAAAGAGAAACATGAAAGCTATGGAAAGTTGATATGTTTCAATCCCTTTAGGGAAAGGCTCTTTGAATTCGAGTCTAGCCCATGATTTTATTAACCAACCTCCTCTTGCGCCGGAGTGAGGGGTTCCGGAGGGGCATCTGAGATAGCACGGAAGGGAAGGGGAAGGAAAGAAACGGGGAGGAGCATGACTGACGGGGTGGGTCGGCCGTGGGTACGGCGGGCGGGTAAGCTCCGTGAGCGGTGAGAAAAAAACGCTGATTCCACCAAAAGTATTTTCTAGCGTCGAAAAAATGGTTACTCCCTCCCCTTAATTTCGTCTTGCAATTGTGGCGATTTTGGTGGGCCTCATCTGACCAGTGGGTCCTCCTGTGAGGGGGTACGGGGTAGATCTTTTGGTGAGAATTGTTTTCAAAAGAACTCGTTTTTTATAGTATTGATGATGCATGCGTCGAGCACCAGCCACCAGCTTGTAGTTTGTGGGCGTGGGGATGAACACGCCGGAGCGCGATGCACGGACAGCCGCTTGGAAGCTCTGCACTTTGTAATTGTGTTCCCATAAATAAATAGCAATACACAGAACAGAAAAGCTGCCGCTTCGCCGCAGCACCAACTCAGGTGTTCCATGTGTCCGCGTTGGCTTTGACTGCGTTTCCAGTGTTCATCTTCTTGGTCTTCCGTCTCGCCGGCCACCTCGCCGTCGGCTAATTCTCCGCCGATCCGAGCGTAACCAAGCACGTAAAAGGTGATCTAATTGCTCTTTGTTCCACTCACTCCGGCACTTTTAGTGTCGAGGCCTGCAGCCCACCCTCATCGTCATCATTGGCAATGATAGGATGGGGCGGGGCTCCACGGTTGCTCTCGCAGCCGCGGCGGCAGCGCTGCTGGTGTCGTTGCCGATGCTGCTGGTGTCGCTGCCGGCCGCGGACCCATACGAGCAGGAGAGCCGCCGGATGTTCGTGGAGTGGAAGGCCAAGTGCAGGAAGTCCTATACATACGCCGGCGAAGAGGAGTGCCGGTACGCGGTGTTCAAGGAGCGTCTCCGCCGCATCGCCTGGGCCAGGGCGCCCGCCGGGATTTCATCTGGCCTCAACGGTTTCAGCGCCACCACCGTTGAGGAGTTCAAGTTCTACCATGGCTACCTCAGGCACGGGGCCCGAGTGGGGGACAAATTGTACGAGCAGGAGACCCGCCGGATGTTCGTGGGGTGGAAGGCCAAGTACGGCAAGACCTACAGAGACGTCGGTGAGGAGAAGTGCCGGTACATGTTGTTCATGGGCAACCGCCGTGTCGTCGTCCGGCTCAATGCCACCGCTGGCGGGCAAAACATGTATGGCCTCAACCAATTCGGCGACCTCACCAACGAGGAGGTCCAACAACGCTGCTACCCGGAGATGGAGGATCGAGAGCTGAGCGCCAGGTGCCAAGCCGCCGTCCCCGACCCGGGCTCTGACACCGTCCACGAGAGGCTGATTTGGTACCAGGTAATCATCTTGCTGACGACTATTTTTAGTTTATTGTTGTTTCTTTACATGTGGTTTCTGATTACCATTTGCATCAAATGGGGATTATGGATTTTGTTTGGTCAACTGCACGAGTTTCTTTCCACTAGACTAGAAAACTTTGAGGTAGCTGCAGGTGGTGATTTTGTTGCCTTACTAACGAATCTAAGTGCAAAGCTGCTAGAAAATACTAATCTTGATGTTATCCAGGTATAGTTCATGTAGTTTGATATACAATTTAGGGTTGGGATATATTATTATTTATCAATTCATAAATTGATATAGTTTTACAGCACAGAAAAAATGTGCTTCATTCATTTCTTCTGTAAAAGAAGACTTCGATACATCTATCACAACATGTGCCTGCATTTTCTAGTTTGATAATCTGGCCTGGAAAGTTTCGAAAGGATCCAGGCTGCAATTTTACCTGTCTAGGAGAGTAAATTTCTCGTACTCATTGGTTATATTCAAATCATTATGATTTGTCTGTACAAGTATAATTAGCAGTAAGCGAATTGAATCAGGGAGTAGTAAAACCCAACATTATTAGAAACATAAATGTACCAAATGCAGCAAAGCTCGTGATTAAACTATTTGAGAAACTCGCACGAAACATCAATACAGTGCAATAGTTCCGTTAGTTACGTGAAACTTTGGAACAATGTTTATTTTTATTGTTATCTTCGTTTTATTTTCATGAACACCTCAGTAGCACCAGACTTTAGTAGGAGGTCCCATGTTCAAACCCCTTCGGAAGCGAAGTTTGGAGGAATTTTTCTAGGCTGGTGCAACCTCAACCAGTGTTTCACATTTCGTTTTCGATTTTTTTTCGCCCCTAGCTGAGATTCGCGAATTTCGCGAAATTCACGAAATTTCGAAGAAAAAATTCAAAATTTCGGTAAGATTTAAAGTCTGGAGGTTAAAATCATTTAGCAAAATTAAATGGTTAGATGAGGAGTTGAACTCACGACCTAGCAATGTGCCTCAGGATTCTCAACCATTAGAGCAGTGTGTACTTGTTAGCATATAATAGATTTTTTTCCTTTTAGAACTGTCCCTCATGCGAATTTTTCAAATATAATAAAAAATTTCGGACGAAATTATGTTTTCTCTCCCTTTACCGAGATTCGTTAATTTCACGAAATTCGTATGAAATTTCGACGAAATTTTTTTCCCTGACCTCAACATGCGTTTGGAACTGGTGTTCGAGACCATCTCTTCAAGGTAGGCATGTGAGTGTGAGTGTAAGGGTCGGGTAGGATTCAGATACTACAACTTGTACTTTCGTAAATGAGGCTATCTCAAAATAAAAAAGTAGGAGTTACTTCGGATATTCACTTTGGAGCTCGGGCTCATATGCTCCCGTTATGAGCAAAAAAAATTCAAAATTTGAAAACTCATCAAAAAAATCTGAAAAAAATCATGCACGTACATGACCATGGTACGCACCACCGTATTTTTTTCGCGCCGAAATGACATCGTACGCGCCCTGTACAAAAATGACAAATTTCCTGTCAGAAAATTTCGGACAGCAAATTTGTCATTTTGTACAGGGCGCGTACGATGTCATTTCGGCGCGAAAAAAAATACGGTGGTGCGTACCATGGTCATGTACGTGCATGATTTTTTTCAGATTTTTTGGATGAGTTTTCAAATTTTGAAAATTTTTTGCTCATAACGGGAGCATATGAGCCCGGGAGCCAAAACGCCTCTCTCGAGTTACTTCTGATAAATTAAAACACATGTTTCAATGGTGCACCAGTTTGCAATGGCTTTGTATGTGCAAAAAAAAAACTCATGAGATTATGAGTAATGCCTTGGTCGGTAGGCAAGGGAATTATATTCTAGAGCTACCCACAAGTATGTGAAGATTTTTGTTAACCTCTCTTTGGATATACTAGTTGAAGGGCACGCGCGGCACGCGCGTGATATAAAAAATAATAAACAACAAAATTTTAGTCCGACCCTAGGGTCGGGGCGCCCGACCCCCGGGGTCGGGCGTAGCGGAGCAGTCCGGCCCTAGGGTCGACGCGTCCGACCCCCGGGGTCGGGCGAAGCGGAGCAGCGGGACGGGCGAAACGCCGCAGTCCAACCCCTAGGGTCGACGCGCCCGACCCCCGAAACGGAGCAGTCCGACCCCTAGGGTCGTCGCGCCCGACCCCCGGGGTCGGGCCAAGCGCAGCAGTCGGGCGAAGCGGAGCAGTCCGACCCTAGGGTCGGGACGCCGACCCTCGGGGTCGGGCGAAGCGGAGCAGTCCGACCCTAGGGTCGATGCGCTCGACCCCCGGTGTCGGGCGAAACGCCGAAGCGGAGCAGTCCCGACCCCTAGGGTCGACGCGCCCGACCCCCGGGGTCAGGCGAAGCGGAGCAGTTTGAGCCCTAGGGTCGGCTGCCTTCCGGCTCCTCCTCTCGCCTTGCATCTCCGTGCGGAGCTCACCGCGACCCTGACCCCGGGCGGCGGAGCTGTCGGAGCCGTCCGTCTCGTCTGACCCGACCCCACGCGCACGTGGGGGTCGGAGCCGTCCGTTTCACGAGATGAAGAGCAGCAGCATGACGACGGCGGCTACGAGCGTGACCCGCCGCCGGAGAGCGTCCGCTTGTAGAAGTCCTCGTTCACCTTGGGGTAGGTGTCCAGCCGCTTGAGCTTCTGCAGGAACTCGTCCATCTCTCCCACTCTTCTCACCAACTCCCCCGCCGCCGCCGGCGCAGAACGGCAGCACTCTCGCGCTAGCTCTCGCTCCGGAACCCTACCCGCCCCCTGATCCGAGCTCCCGAGAGCAGGCAGCCTGGTCCGTGGAAACCGCGGCGACGCGGCGCGAGGTGGGGGGCTTTGACCGCCGCTCTCGATGCCGCCGGGCTCGGGCACAAGTCCACGACATCGAGGTTTCCTAGTGGGCGTACATAAGTGGGACCGGCCGGTACAAAACGGGTAGAAAAGCCCGCGGTAACAAAAAAAACAGGGCGCGGGAGGGATTTACAAGGTGGAAGTGAATCTCCCCCCCTCTTTGGTACTCAATTTTTGGTCTCTTAGGTGGGGTTCAAGCATGACATGTGGGCCACTCTGTGAGGGGTACACGGGTATAATTCTGGGTGAGAATTGACATCAATTCTCTCGCTCTTTTTAGTATAGATTTGATTAACCCAGCAGCTCAATTTGAATTATTACTACTAGTATATGGTAACCGGGAATTCCTACATTGTCCCAACATTACCGACTGGAGTACACAATATGGAAGAGAATCCAGGGTTTGATTTTATGATCAATGAGTGGGTGTTATAGAAAAACCTATTCCTTTGATCAAACATGAACACTAAAGTTTCTCGGCATCAGGACTGAGACAAGCTTAGCCGAAGAGGGAAAAACTATAGTGTGATAATGCTTGATAAGCTGGTGGATCCATAAGTCGTTTTTCTCTAATAATGGATGATCTCACCATGCATCTGCTGTCATTTGACATGATGCTTTGGTCTTGGAAACATCTTAAATCCGAATCTCATGTGTATGTTTCTTAATCCTATAGTTACTGGTGTCTACTCATATATATTCTCATTCGTTACTTTACTTTTTTTATATAGGTTTGCCGGTGCATTGCTACGGAATGAAACAAACAGTCTGGAGGTAGCGCCATTCCTGGAGATGAAGCACACATGTGAATCTAAACAACACTTGTGTTTTTTGCCCTATAATTTTAGAATAAAATGTTGCTAATGTAATATGGTAAATTTGAGATGAAAATGTATGAATTTCCGATCCAACCTATGATAAAGATTGTTTCTCAAGGGTGTTTTCAGCTATTTGCTATGTCAAACTGGCGGGCCGGATTGGACTGGCAATTGGACCGGTAAAAGATCAAACCAGAACCTCCGCCGGTCCAGTTCGCTTAAAAGATCATCCGCGCAATCGAACCGGTAAGACCGGCTGGGTTTCTTGGAACCTGGTGAACTGGTCGTTTCTTCGCTCGGAGTATGTATGAGGTACACGATCCGACTCCATTTCCCCGCCTCCAACAACGTAGCCGAGTACGAGGCTTTAATCAACGGCCTTCGCATCGCCATTGAGCTCGGGATCCGACGGCTCGACATCCGCGGTGACTCTCAACTAGTCATCGACCAAGTCATGAAGGAATCGAGTTGCCACAACCCCAGAATGGGCGCGTACTGCCGGAAGGTATGCCGTCTGGAGAACAAATTCGACGGCCTCGAGCTCAACCACATACCGAGGCGACTCAATGAGGCTGCTGACGCGCTGCCTAAGATGGCGTCCGGTCGGGAGCCCGTCCCGGCCGGCATCTTCGCCCGCGACCAGCACAAACCCTCGATCTGATACGAGGAAGAAAAACCGACCCGCTCGGACTCGGGGCCGGGACCAGACCCGACGGGGGCACCTCCCGACCCTAACGCAGGGGTCGGGCCGCAGAAAATCCCTTTCGACCTTGGCTCGAGCGCTGGTCCATCAGCAGTATCCGCCGACCCAGATTCAGGGGCTCACCTGACGATGGCATCCCTCATCAACGAGGTCATGGAGATCGATGAGGATCCGACACCGCAGCCCGATCCTCCGGTCGATTGGAGGACGCCATATCTCGACTGCCTCATCCGTGAGGTCCTTCCGGCCGACCTGATGGAGGCTCGGCGATTAGCTCGACGAGCCAAGTCCTTTGTCATCGTCGACGGGGAACTCTATAGATGGAGCCCCTCGAAGGTCTTGCTGCGCTGCATCCCGATCGAGCGGAAAGCAGCTGCTGCAGGATATCCACAACGGGGTATGTTGTCACCACGCCGCGCCTCGGACCCTGGTCGGACACGGTTTTTACTAGCCGACCGCAGTGGCTGACGCCGAGCAGGTCGTGCGCACCTGCAAAGGATGCCAATTCTACGCTCGGAAGACTCACATGTCGTCCCAAGCACTCCAGACCATCCCCGTGACATGGCCGTTCGCGGTCTGGGGTCTGGATATGGTCGAGGCCCTCAAGAAAGCCCCCGGAGGTTACACGCATTTGTTCGTCGCCGTGGATAAGTTCACGAAGTGGATCGAAGCCCGACCGATCGCAACGACCGGTTCGGAGCAAGCCGTAGAGTTCTTTCTCGACATCATCTACCGATTTGGAGTACCGAACTCCATCATCACGGACAACGGCATGCAGTTCACAAGGAAGAAGTTCCTCAAATTCTGTGACGATTACCACATCCGCGTCGACTTGGCATCCGTAGCCCACCCCCGTACGAACGGGCAGGTGGAGCGTGCCAACGCGATGGTCCTGCAAGGGTTGAAGCCTCGAATTTATGATCGGTTGAAGAAGTTTGCCGGCCGATGGGCCACGGAGCTCTCGGCAGTGTTATGGAGTCTGAGGACCTCTCCAAGCCGGGCGATGGGTTTCACCCCCTTTTATATGGTCTACGGCTCCGAGGCAGTCCTGCCAACCGACCTTGATTACGGAGCACCAAGGGTCAAGGCGTACGACGAGCAGGGCAACGAAACCCGACTCGAGGACGCTCTGGATCAGCTCGACGAAGCGCGGGATATCGCACTTCTCCACTCAGTGAAATACTAGCAGGTGATGCTTCGTTATCACAGCCGCCGCATTCAAAAGCGGGCGTTCAATGTAGGTGACCTGGTGATCCGACTGACCCATAGCAGTAAGGGGCGACATAAACATACCCCGCCACGGGAGGGACCGTTCATCCTCTCGCAAGTCCTTCGACCGGGAATCTACAAGCTCAAGACCTCCGACGGACAAGATATGAGCAATGCGTGGAACATAGAACAGCTATGTCTCTTTTACCCCTAGCCCATATAATTTGTACATATTCCCGCATGTGAATAACATAATACTTTATGTCCCTCCCCACGGACATTTTTTCTTTTCCTCCACTCCTGAGTGACGACCGACCCTCGGGTAGAAACAGGGGCTTCCGTCCACCCCTTTAGTCCCCAAACAAAAACCGGACCGCGACTAAAGGGGTGGCAGCCCCGCGCGCGGGTACGGCCAGGCCTGGCCCCGGTCCGTCGGCCACCTTTAGTCCCGGTCGGTAACACCGGCCGGGACTAAAAGAGCGGCGGCCGGCAGCCCCAGGCGCCAAAACCATTAGTCCCGGCCCGTGTCACGGACCGGGACTAAAGAGCCCCCTTTAGTCCCGGTCGGTGATACGAACCGGGACTAATGCCCACACTATATCACTTCGCTCTGCCCGAGCCAGAGCATTCATGGTGGCCAAAATTTTCTCAAGATTTGTCAAGATTTTGAGTTTCCACACCAATCCAAGTGTTCTAAAAGGTTAGCAACTTCTTTCTTTCATCTCTAATTGCTAATTTAGCTTATTTAATGCTCTAGAAGTAGAGAGATTTGTGGAGTAATGTGGGAGTAATTATGGAGTTTATTTGATCTATATGCAATTTGAGCTCAAATTAACTTCTTAGTTTGCATATGTGTAGTGGTGGTTTACTTATGTATTGACCAAAATGAGTATGGAGTATAATTTTTTTACAAATAATAACATTCATAGCCATATGGTTGTTTTGTTATTTATTCCATATGTTGTAATTAAGTATGAGGAAATGTTCATGATTGTTGCAATGGCAATGATTATGGCTTTAGAAAAAAGAGATATTTGTGGAGTAATGTTGGAGAGTAATGTGAGAGTTTATTTAATTTATATGCAATGTGAGTTCATTTTTTCATCTCTCATAGCTAGTTTAGCTCATTTAATACTCTAGAAGCTCACATTAAATTTAGTGCATAATTTCTTAATTTTGCAATAATAACATTTGGTCCACTGTACTCTTCTTTTGTTTATGATGTACTTATATAATAATGGGCAACGAAACCCGACTCGAGGACGCTCTGGATCAGCTCGACGAAGCGCGGGATATCGCACTTCTCCACTCAGTGAAATACTAGCAGGTGATGCTTCGTTATCACAGCCGCCGCATTCAAAAGCGGGCGTTCAATGTAGGTGACCTGGTGATCCGGCTGACCCATAGCAGTAAGGGGCGACATAAACTTACCCCGCCACGGGAGGGACCGTTCATCCTCTCGCAAGTCCTTCGACCGGGAATCTACAAGCTCAAGACCTCCGACGGACAAGATATGAGCAATGCGTGGAACATAGAACAGCTATGTCGCTTTTACCCCTAGCCCATATAATTTGTACATATTCCCGCATGTGAATAACATAATACTTTATGTCCCTCCCCACGGACATTTTTTCTTTTCCTCCACTCCTGAGTGACGACCGACCCTCGGGTAGAAACAGGGGCTTCCGTCCACCCCTTTAGTCCCCAAACACAAACCGGACCGCGAATAAAGGGGTGGCAGCCCCGCGCGCGGGTACGGCCAGGCCTGGCCCCGGTCCGTCGGCCACCTTTAGTCCCGGTCGGTAACACCGGCCGGGACTAAAAGAGCGGCGGCCGGCAGCCCCAGACGCCAAAACCATTAGTCCTGGCCCGTGTCACGGACCGGGACTAAAGAGCCCCCTTTAGTCCCGGTCGGTGATACAAACCGGGACTAATGCCCACACTATATCACTTCGCTCTGCCCGAGCCAGAGCATTCATGGTGGCCAAAATTTTCTCTCTCATATGGCGAGGTCATGCCAAAAAAATTCTCAAGATTTTGAGTTTCCACACCAATCCAAGTGTTCTAAAAGGTTAGCAACTTCTTTCTTTCATCTCTAATTGCTAATTTAGCTTATTTAATGCTCTAGAAGTAGAGAGATTTGTGGAGTAATGTGGGAGTAATTATGGGAGTTTATTTGATCTATATGCAATTTGAGCTCAAATTAACTTCTTAGTTTGCATATGTGTAGTGGTGGTTTACTTATGTATTGACCAAAATGAGTATGGAGTATAATTTTTTTACAAATAATAACATTCATAGCCATATGGTTGTTTTGTTATTTATTCCATATGTTGTAATTAAGTATGAGGAAATGTTCTTGATTGTTGCAATGGCAATGATTATGGCTTTAGAAAAAAGAGATATTTGTGGAGTAATGTTGGAGAGTAATGTGAGAGTTTATTTAATTTATATGCAATGTGAGTTCATTTTTCATCTCTCATAGCTAGTTTAGCTCATTTAATACTCTAGAAGCTCACATTAAATTTAGTGCATAATTTCTTAATTTTGCAATAATAACATTTGGTCCACTGTACTCTTCTTTTGTTTATGATGTACTTATATAATAATGGGCAACGAAACCCGACTCGAGGACGCTCTGGATCAGCTCGATGAAGCGCGGGATATCGCACTTCTCCACTCAGTGAAATACTAGCAGGTGATGCTTCGTTATCACAGCCGCCGCATTCAAAAGCGGGCGTTCAATGTAGGTGACCTGGTGATCCGGCTGACCCATAGCAGTAAGGGGCGACATAAACTTACCCCGCCACGGGAGGGACCGTTCATCCTCTCGCAAGTCCTTCGACCGGGAATCTACAAGCTCAAGACCTCCGACGGACAAGATATGAGCAATGCGTGGAACATAGAACAGCTATGTCGCTTTTACCCCTAGCCCATATAATTTGTACATATTCCCGCATGTGAATAACATAATACTTTATGTCCCTCCCCACGGACATTTTTTCTTTTCCTCCACTCCTGAGTGACGACCGACCCTCGGGTAGAAACAGGGGCTTCCGTCCACCCCTTTAGTCCCCAAACACAAACCGGACCGCGAATAAAGGGGTGGCAGCCCCGCGCGCGGGTACGGCCAGGCCTGGCCCCGGTCCGTCGGCCACCTTTAGTCCCGGTCGGTAACACCGGCCGGGACTAAAAGAGCGGCGGCCGGCAGCCCCAGACGCCAAAACCATTAGTCCTGGCCCGTGTCACGGACCGGGACTAAAGAGCCCCCTTTAGTCCCGGTCGATGATACAAACCGGGACTAATGCCCACACTATATCACTTCGCTCTGCCCGAGCCAGAGCATTCATGGTGGCCAAAATTTTCTCTCTCATATGGCGAGGTCATGCCAAAAAAATTCTCAAGATTTTGAGTTTCCACACCAATCCAAGTGTTCTAAAAGGTTAGCAACTTCTTTCTTTCATCTGTAATTGCTAATTTAGCTTATTTAATGCTCTAGAAGTAGAGAGATTTGTGGAGTAATGTGGGAGTAATTATGGGAGTTTATTTGATCTATATGCAATTTGAGCTCAAATTAACTTCTTAGTTTGCATATGTGTAGTGGTGGTTTACTTATGTATTGACCAAAATTAGTATGGAGTATAATTTTTTTACAAATAATAACATTCATAGCCATATGGTTGTTTTGTTATTTATTCCATATGTTGTAATTAAGTATGAGGAAATGTTCTTGATTGTTGCAATGGCAATGATTATGGCTTTAGAAAAAAGAGATATTTGTGGAGTAATGTTGGAGAGTAATTGTAACACCCCAATTTTCTCAGACTTAGAATTGTGGTGTTAATCTAGAATTTTCCAAAATAGCAAAAACTTTTGTGTGTGGTTAGTAATTCTTGCTTGAACTACTCTGGTGATCTCCATTGCCTGGTTTGCAAACCACTAGGGATGTTTGGTGCTGGATAGAATTTTTCTACAACTTTTGCTTGTTTAAGAATTTGTGAGGGTGATCTTCTTGTTTGTTAAAACTTAGCCAATCTGGAGCCCTAGATTAAGCAAACCTTGGGTGGTTTTTGACATGCACCTCAACCAACTTGTTCCTTGAACTTTCTACTTGCAGTTCTTGCTTGTTTTGATTGTTTACAAACTTGGCTGAGCACAAAACCATCTAGGTTTTTGGACCTAATCAAAACAGTGACCATTTGGTCATTTCTCTCATTTTGCTTGGTTTTAAAAATTCTTTCTTCACTCTCTTTAGCCAGCAAACTTTAGCAACACCCTTTTTGGGGTCATCCCACACTTGGGCATGTTTAGTCCTTGTGTTGGATTAGTAGACTCGTTTAGTAAAAAAAATTAGTTTAACTATTAGTGTTAGACCCCTAATCCTAAAACCTTGCTAAACCCAGCCCTCCCCTCTCCAACGGCACACTCAGCTGGAGTGAAAGAAGGAGACCAGCTCCACCTCACCTGGGTCCACATGTCATCCACCCCTGCTTGCCCTTGCCCACTCTCCTCTCTTCCTTTTCTTCCCTGCCCAACCGGAGCTCACTCCCCTCTCCACCACTGGCCAGAGCACGTCACACCTGGCCACCTCATCCCTGCCCCACTCCCCACCACCCAAGCCAGCCACTGCGAGCTCTCCTTGACCCCCCTGGTCCGAAGGAGCCCGTGGAGACGCCCCTAGCCTAAAACCCAACCCCGTGCCCCTCTGCTCTCCACTCCTCTCTCAGACCACGCCCACACACCCCCTCTCTCTCCCCTGGACGCCCTGCTCGCTCCCGTGCCCTCTGCTGCTCGGGATCATCCGAAAACCAGAAGGTCGCCGCCGGCAAAGCACGGCCCTAGCCGTTGACTCACTGCCTTGTTCTCCGTCATTTTAGGCCGTGAAGCTTCCCCTCGTCAAGGCCTAACCCCTCCCCCTCTTCTTTTTGCCCAGAGGCCGCCGGAGTCGTCGCCTCCATCCTCGACCGGAAGAGCACGCCGCCGTCGGCGCCATGGATCCCGGCCACCTCCGTTGACGCCGTCCGTGCCCGTGTCTCTCCCTCGACCTCCTCCACCTTCCGCAACCCTCCGCTGTCGCCTGCATCGCCCCTAGGTGAGCGCGCCGTCGCCGCCACTTCTTCTCCGCCCCTGGTTCGTCCGCGCGCTCGCCGCGACAAGGGAGACAAAGGAGAGCCGTAGATCTCCCGATCTACGGCCCTGTTTGAACCAAAACCGGAGCCGGCCATTTTCCTCGCGCGCGCTGCGCGGCTCGCGCTGATGGGCTGGCCCAGCTCGCTCGCGGTCCAGATCCATGCTGGGCTCAGCCAGATCTGGCCCAGCGCAGCCCAGCTAACATTTTTTTTTCAGATCCTTTTTCTATTTCCTGTTTCTGCTTAATATGCATGCTTAGTTAAATTGTTTTGTGATGGATCTGTGAGGGTAATTTAATTGGGGTAAATTTTGTAGTGCTCTGGTGTGTTTGCTTAAACATGCAGAAGTGAGTTTGCTCAAAAATAATTAATATATTTTGCATGGCCTTAAATCTTGTGAAATGCACCTTTTCTAGTGTTTTATTTTTAGCAGGAGCTAGGAGTGTCCTTTTTTAGTGAATCCAATTTCTACTGAAAGCGTAAAGCAATACCTTTCCTTAGGATTTAACCTTGCATGCAGGAGATTCCTCAAACTAGAGTTTTAAATCTTTTGGTTTTGAGACCAGTAGCACTTGTAGGATTTTTAATTCTTGTTTGGTAGTAGCTTTTGATGCAAACCCAATTTCTATGGCTTGGTATGACTACTAGGAGTACTGTGGTAGAAGGATTTAATTTTAGGAGCATTATTCTAAGAATTGTGCCTTTTTCCCCAAAACAGCAGCTTTGTCTCGATTAAAATGGTCCTAATGCAATTGATTGTTTTTTATTTGCTTGAGTTTAGGATTGTTTTATACTTTTGTCCAGAGGGTGTTTGTGTAATGAAATGCTTGCGGTCTTGTTTAAAGTACTTTAGATTGTTGTCAATCCGTTTCTTAGCGTTGACAGTAGTTACGTTTAACTTTTCCGGTACAATAGAACCGCAAGAGGAGGAGCAGTACGTGGGAGCTGAACCCGTCTACGAAGAAGAGCAAGGCCAGGGACATTTCGCTGAGCAAGGCAAGCCACCTCACCACTCTACTGAAATCCTATTATTTTACTAGCATGTTTTGGTTTTCAAAATAAAGCAATGCATGTTTTATTTCCTTTGTGGCATTTTGCCACCCCAAAACTATTTTACAAAATATTGTTTGGCCAAAGGATATCTACTAGTATGTAACAGGTGTTATAAGAATAAGTCTTTATTTGAGGAGCCTTCTACTGAAGGCGCTATCAAGAAAATTATATTTTTTAGAAGTATATCTCTATAATCTTACCTCAAGACCATAGGATGGGAGCCGGGAATTTGATGAAATGTTTTCGGAAGAAAACCCGAGTCGCTGGGAGCGATCAGAGAGAAAGTGTTTTATAAAACCCATGTTGCTGGGAGCAAATGGAGATGTTTATGAAAACCCATGTTGCTGGGAGCTAATGGAGATGTTTATGAAAACCCATGTTGCTGGGAGCAAATGGAGATGTTTATGAAAAACCCGAAGTGCTGGGAGCATTCAGTGAGTTTACGAAAACCCGAGCTGCTGGGAGCAGTCGGAGGTGGAGATGTTTTTGAAAAACAAAGTACAGCCCTAGCGGCCGCCTGAACAATTAACCCGTGCAACCACACTACCTGATATGGGTAGGGCTTAGCCGGAAGCTTGTCTGTCTTAGTACGGAGGATCTCATACTCTATAAGGGCGGGGCCCTCAAAGCCGGGTTGCCGTTGTATGAGGCAATACACAAGCGGATGGACCCGCAGCCGGACGATTACGTTGGGTCCCCTGCCGTGGCGGTGTGGCGTCCTAAGAGAGACCAGGGGTCTAGTGGAGCACACGGTGCCGAGGGGAACAAACCTAGCGGGAGTGCTCTGTACTAGGGTGGATTAGTGGAAAGCTTTGATCATGTTATCCGAACCCCGCATACTGGCGTATGAGGACCGTGGCTGATCACGGCGGAATGACTGTTTGGTGTGGTGAAAGTGCACCACCTCTGCAGAGTGTAAAACTATTCGAATAGCCGTGTCCGCGGTTATGGACGGTTGGAAAGGTCCCCGATCTAGGCGTACGGGCGCTTTTATGTTTTAAAGGAAAATTGTTTTCGGCAAAGGAAAAAGGAGGCATCAAGGAGGTACCTGGGAGGTACGGACTTTGGGAGAAGGTGGTTGGTCTCGGGGAGTCAACCAGTCGGAACCCGGAAAGGAAAAAGGGGCATCCCTAACCCGGCGTCTTGAGGAGTTTTACCAAAGTGTTTTTTACAAAATTGTGGAGATAGCACATGCTATTTCTACAAGAGAGAATTCTATCTCTAAATGTTTTGTTTAACAAGGATATAGAGAGGTTGAAATCTCTATGTCTCCAAGCATCGTTTGCGAAAACTAAGCCCTATAGTACTATATAGCAGCTATCCTAGTTTTCGAAAACGTTTTACTGCATTACCATGAAAACTTACAAATCCGTGAGGTGGTATTGCGAGTACGTAATTGTACTCATGGCTGTGTCCCTGGATATTCAAACGTCCAGATTTCTACGAGGAGGCCTACGCCGAGGAGGAGGAGTACGTTGACGACTACGCCGCTTAGCTGTCACCGGTCAACTGCACTCGTGGGTTCGCATCCGTTGGAAGTGAGGGCCGACGCTAGCCACGAGCTTCCGCTGTATCTTAGTTAATTCCGTCCTGCGCGACGATGATTTGCAGACTTGGTCATGTGACCACTTCGTGTTGTAAGACTTTTATTCGTACGACTTGAATGATGTAACTCTTGATACCATGTTGGTTATGTGATTGCGATGCACTGATCATTGGGATCGTGATCTATGTTACATAACGTGGACTTCTCGGACCGGTGGTCTGGAGGGGCCCTTACAGACTTGGTATCAGAGCCATCGTTGACCTTAGGAGACTTTAGCTATGTTGGGCGTCGACGTCACGCAAAAAGGTTTTTCCTTAAAAACTTAGGAGAGGTGTCTAAAATTTGCAGAATATACTGCTGTATCCTCTCCCCTCTATTTCAACTATCATTAATAACTATACTTGCATTAATTGTTTCCACTTATTGCTACTTAAAATTTTGCACACTGTTCACTAATTAAACCTTCATTTAAAAATTTGTGTAGATGGCAGACGAGTTTACGACGTGTATCCAGTTGGGAGCGCAGCCTACCCCGGGGGCTGCACCGTTTTCCAGGCCGAGCTTCTCGCGTTGACCAGGCTTCTGAGGCGCCCACTCCCTGAGCTGCGTGGAGGACGCGCTCTTCCGTTCGTCGGCGAGGAGATGTCCTGGAGGGTGAGGTGCACCCTTCGAGGCCCTCTTGCGCCCCGTTTGCGGAGGAGCTGACCGTGGAGGCTACCGAGGCCCCCAGACTGGAGCTACTGCGACCGTCCTGCAGCGGGCCTCGCTCGCTGGTGCACTTCCACAGCGCCGAGTTATTCGGCACCCGCTTCGAGTACTTCAAGAGGCACGACGACCAGGGCCACTCTATGCCCTGCGCCCCCACCCCATCTTTGGGCTGCACGTGGAGGACTTGGGGATCCTTCTGGAGCACACTCAGGACCAGCTAGTCCACAGTCGCATGGAGGGCGACCTTCGCCGTATGCAGCTCATCGACGCGGAGAACCGCGTTACGGAGGCTGAGCAGGACAGCGAGGCCGTGGAGGCCCAGCTCACGGCGTCCTAGGACAAGCTGAAGACTGCAGAGGAGAAGCTCAAGGCCCTTGAGGAGCGCCTGACGAGGTCCAGGACAGCGCTAGGGAAGGCGCGACAGGAGACCCGTCGCTTTGAGGCTCGTTTCAAGACCGCCCGGTACTGGCAGCTCAACCTCAGCGTAGGGTCCATGATCTTGAGGCGACCGTTCAGCTCTGGGACACCCGGATCACCGAGCTAGAGGAGGAGCTTGAGGAGGCCAAGGAGAACGACGATCTCCTACCCGACGACGAGGACCCGATGGAGGATATGGACGTGGAGCCCGAGAGTGAGCAGGAGGACGACGACCTCCGTGGGACGACACTGACGCCGACTCGGAGCTGGTTATGTCCGAGGAGGAGGACCCCGACGAGCCCCCTTTCTTCGGCGACACACCTACCTCACCTGACGCCACCGTCGCGGACGAGTAGCTACTTCGAGTAGTTCTTTTGAGTTAGGACCACCCTGTCGCTAGTCGCGTGGTAGCGAGTGTGATCTTGTGTCATGAGTGTGGTAGCCTTGATGTGTGTAAGGCGGTTGATGTGTTAGACTTTGTTGTCACGAACTCTTGAGCTTGTATCGAGACTTGCTATCGAGTTAGTCATTCCGTTGTGTCATGTATTCCTGCTGCATTGGACTGATTGTTATGTTTGCATTGTCTGCATGTTTTCATTCTGTCTCAAATGTTTTATTTATTGTTTGCTTGGGGTTTTAATTCTGCCGTTTCTCACTTCAGTATGGCGAGAGATCCACCACCACCACCCGAGCCCACTATGGCCCAGCTGATGCGCCTCTTCATGGAGGACCGTGAGGCCGCTCGTGCCGAGAGGACCGCCAACCTCGCCACACTGCAGCACCTGGCTCAGATCGCCGTCAACCCCAATGGCGGCCAGGGCAATGATGAGGCCCGTTCCAAGCTGCGAGACTTCCAGAATACCACTCCCCCGGTGTTCTCACAAAGGGTGGATCCACTTGACGCGGATGACTGGATCCGTAAGATCGAGAACTGCCTACAGGTCGCCCATGTTGGCGACAATGATAAGGTGGTCTATGCTACTCACTATCTCTCCGGTGCCGCCCGAGCCTGGTGGGAATCAATCAAGATACTGCTGCCACAAGATGAAGTTGTGACCTGGGAGGCCTTCAAGACCAAGTTTCTAAAGCGTTACGTGCCATCGGGGCAAATCAGCATTATGCGAGAGAAGTTCCTGCAACTGAAGCAAGGCGGTATGTCAGTGGGTGAATATCTGGAGAAGTTCACCACCTTGGCAAGGTACGCACCTGCCGACACTGACACGGAGGACAAAAGGAAGGAGAGGTTTCTGAATGGGCTGCATGATGAGATGCAATGCGTTCTGGTGGTGATGCCCTTCAATGATCTGGAGTCTCTGGCTGATGCAGCCATCATGATGGAGCACAAGCGCAAGGCGACCTATGATAACCGCAAGCGCCGGCAAATGATGCAGCAAGGCAGCAGCAGCAGCGGCAACAACAACACACAACAACAGCAACCAGCTGCGCATCACACCTCCACCCAGGCCAGCTTATCAGCCGCCACGACCTGCGTACCCGCCATTAAGACCCAGTCGTATGCACCCCGTCCAAGTTACCCCACTCGCCCATCTGTTCCTCGCCCTGGAGGTGGCTACAATCCCGGTCTCAATTTCACTCGACCGCCAGCACCAAGACCCACCGGAGGCTGTTTTGCCTGTGGACAGTCTGGGCATTTCTCAAGGGACTGCCCCACCAAGCAACCTGCTGATAATCGCCCCAATGCGACTAAGATGAACCAGGGATCAGTCCGACCCCCTGGAGGCAAGGCCCCTTACCCGAGGAAGTCGGGGCACGTGACAAGGGGACATCTGAATCACATCAGCGCTGAAGAGGCCCAGGAGGCACCTGATCTGGTGATGGGTACGTTTCCTGTCAACTCAGTACCTGCTGCAGTTTTGTTTGATTCCGGGCATCCCATTCGTTTGTCACCGAACCTTTGTTAAGAAAGTGGATGGTCCCAACATTGATGAACCGACCCATGTTAGTGCAAATCCCAGGAGCCACCACTAAGACTAGCGTTTCGTGCAAGAGGTGCCTGTAGAAATCCAGGGAGCCCGATTCCATGCTGACCTTGTGGTTTTGGGAAAGCAAGGTATAGAAGTGGTTTTAGGAATGGATTGGATGGCAGTAAACCGTGGAGTCATAGATTGCAACACAAAAACTATCTCCTTAACCAGCCCGGAAGGAGTTGAAGTTGTGCACACCTCTTCGCTGCACTCCTTGCAGGACATTGCCATAAGAGTATAGCTATGCCGCTTTGGAGGAGGTACCCGTAGTTTGCGAGTATCCCGATGTGTTCCCTGAAGAGTTACCCGGTATGCCGCCTGATCGGGATATCGAGTTCATCATTGAGTTAGTTCCTGGAACAGGACCCATAGCCCAGAAACCTTACCGGATGAACCCTCAAGAGCTTGAGGAGCTGAAAAGCAGTTGGATGACATGCTTAGGAAAGGGCTGATTCGCCCCAGTGCCTCACCCTGGGGATCTCCAGTTATCTTTGTGGATAAAAGAGACGGTACCACTCGCTGTGTGTGGATTACCGAAGCTGAATGATGTGACCATCAAGAACAAGTATCCACTTCCGAAGATTGAGGATCTGTTTGATCAACTCAATGGAGCTCGAGTCTTTTCAAGATCGACCTCCGCACTGGTTATCACCAGCTGAAAGTAAGAGAGACAGACATACCGAAGACAGCCTTCACCACTCGTTATGGGTTGTTTGAATCCACCGTAATGACGTTTGGCCTGACCAATGCCCCTGCCTATTTCATGAACCTCATGAATAAGGTGTTCATGGATTATCTGGATAAGTTCGTAGTGGTTTCATCGATGACATCCTGATTTACTCCAAGTCCGAAGAAGAGCATGAAGAGCACCTGCGGTTAGTTCTAGGCACCCTTCGTGAGCACCAGCTTTATGCCAAGTTTAGCAAATGCCGGTTCTGGCTTAAGAAGTGGCATTCCTTGGGCACGTGATATCAGCCGGTGGAATAGCTGTGGACCCCACTCTTATCAAGTCAATCGCTGACCGAGCAGCCCCCACAAACCAATCTGAGGTGAGATCTTTTCTCGGATCGGCGGGATATTACCGCAAATTCATCGAGGGATTCTCAAGCATTGCCAAACCCCTCACCCAGTTACTGAAGAAGGACAAAAAGTTTGAATGGACTGACAAGTGCGAGGAGAGTTTCAGGAGTTGAAGAAGAGATTAACCACAGCACCCGTCCTGACCATGCCTGATGTGACCAAGGATTTTGTCGTATTGCGATGCTCCAAGCTTGGACTAGGTTGTGTCCTCATGCAAGAGGGCAAGGTGATCTCCTATTCCTCGCGACAGCTCCGCAAGCACGAGCAGAATTACCCCACCCATGACTTAGAACTTGCTGCTGTAGTTCAAGCACTCAAAGCCTGGCGCCACTATTTGATGGGAAACCGTTGTGATATCTACACTGACCACAAAGCTTGAAGTATATCTTCACTCAGCGTGAGTTGAATATGAGGCAGCGCAGGTGGATAGAGCTCATCAAAGATTATGATCTAGACATACACTACCACCCCGGCAAAGCCAATGTTGTAGCTGATGACCTGAGCCGCCATCCGTGTTCGTTCAACGCCATGATCAAGACCCGACAACCAGAACTCTGGAAGGAACTGGACAAGATGGCATTGAAGTAGTTAGCTATGGAGCTGTGGATCAACTCATGTTGCAGCCCACCTTGTGGGATCAGATTAAGAAGGCACAGAAAGGTCACAAGAGTATTGAAGGAATCAAGCGTAGGATGGAGAAGGAAGAAGTTCCCGGGTTCACCATTGATCCCGAGGGCACTCTTTGGTATAAGGGCCGCATCTGCGTACCGTCCGACCATGACTTGAAGCAGCTTATTATGAAGGAAGCCCACGAGACGTTATATTCCATCCACCCTGGTGGAACCAAGATGTACCAGGATCTCAAAGAGAAGTTTTGGTGGCACGGCATGAAGCGAGATCGCATTCTTCGTTCAAAACTGTGATATCTGTCGGCGAGTCAAGGCCGAGCATCAACGACCCGCCGGATTACTCCAACCCCTGAAGATACCCGAATGGAAGTGGGATGAAGTCGGCATGGACTTTATCACAGGATTACCCCGATCCAATCGAGGTCATGATGCCATCTGGGTCATCGTGGACAGACTTACTAAGGTTGCGCATTTCCTTCCTGTATCTACCAGGCACCGGTCTGACCAACTAGCCGATCTATACATGTCTCGTATAGTTAGTCTCCATGGGATACCCAAGACAATCATGTCCGATAGAGGAACCCAATTCACCTCTCGTTTCTGGACCAAGCTTCATGAAGAGTTAGGAACCAAGCTCCTTTTCAGCACCGCTTATCACCCCAGACGGAGGGCAGACGGAGAGAGTAAATCAAATTCTTGAGGATATGCTTAGAGCCTGTGTGTTAGCTTATGGAGCCAAGTGGGAGGATTGCCTGCCGTTTGCTGAATTCTCCTACAATAATAGTTACCAAGCCAGTTTGAAGATGGCCCCATTCGAAGCTCTGTACGGACGTAAATGCCATACCCCTTTGAACTGGTCTCAGACAGGAGACAGCCAAGTCTTTGGAGTCGATGCCCTACGAGAAGCCAAAGAGCAAGTTCAACTAATCCGCGACCGTCTTAAAGCCGCCCAGTCCAGACAGAAAAGCTACGCCGACTCCAAGAGGCGAGACTTGAGTTTCAAGACCGGAGACATGGTGTACCTGCGCGTTACACCGCTCAAGGGGATGCAGCGTTTTCATGTCCGAGGAAAGCTGGCGCCCCGCTACATCGGCCCATTAAAAGTTCTCTGCCGACGGGGAGAAGTATCTTACCAGCTAGAGCTACCCCCACACCTGTCCGAGTTTCATGATGTGTTCCACGTATCACTACTCCGGAAGTGCCTGCAAGTCCCTGGCGCTACACACTCATACCAGAAGGTAGACCACCACACTATCGACCTCAATCACGACCTCACCTACCGGGAACGACCACTCCGGGTGCTCGAGGAAGATATCCGTCTGACCCGTAGACGCAAGCTCAGATTCCTGAAGATCCAATGGACCAACCACTCGGAGGAAGAAGCCACTTGGGAGCGTGAAGACTACTTGGAGCGTGAATTTCCCGGATTCCTTTCCTCTTCAATTACGGAATCTCGAGGTAGAGATTCTCCTAAGGGGGGAAGGTCTGTAACACCCCAATTTTCTCAGACTTAGAATTGTGGTGTTAATCTAGAATTTTCCAAATAGCAAAAACTTTTGTGTGTGGTTAGTAATTCTTGCTTGAACTACTCTGGTGATCTCCATTGCCTGGTTTGCAAACCACTAGGGATGTTTGGTGCTGGATAGAATTTTTCTACAACTTTTGCTTGTTTAAGAATTTGTGAGGGTGATCTTCTTGTTTGTTAAAACTTAGCCAATCTAGAGCCCTAGATTAAGCAAACCTTGGGTGGTTTTTGACATGCACCTCGACCAACTTGTTCCTTGAACCTTCTACTTGCAGTTCTTGCTTGTTTTGATTGTTTACAAACTTGGCTGAGCACAAAACCATCTAGGTTTTTGGACCTAATCAAAACAGTGACCATTTGGTCATTTCTCTCATTTAGCTTGGTTTTAAAAATTCTTTCTTCACTCTCTCTAGCCAGCAAACTTTAGCAACACCCTTTTTGGGGTCATCCCACACTTGGGCATGTTTAGTCCTTGTGTTGGATTAGTAGACTCGTTTAGTAAAAAAAATTAGTTTAACTATTAGTGTTAGACCCCTAATCCTAAAACCTTGCTAAACCCAGCCCTCCCCTCTCCAACGGCACACTCAGCTGGAGTGAAAGAAGGAGACCAGCTCCACCTCACCTGGGCCCACATGTCATCCACCCCTGCTTGCCCTTGCCCACTCTCCTCTCTTCCTTTTCTTCCCTGCCCAACCGGAGCTCACTCCCCTCTCCACCACTGGCCAGAGCACGTCACCCCTGGCCACCTCATCCCTGCCCACTCCCCACCGCCCAAGCCAGCCACTGCGAGCTCTCCTTGACCCCCTGGTCCGAAGGAGCCCGTGGAGACGCCCCTAGCCTAAAACCAACCCCGTGCCCGTCTGCTCTCCACTCCTCTCTCAGACCACGGCCACACACCCCCTCTCTCTCCCCTGGACGCCCTGCTCGCTCCCGTGCCCTCTGCTGCTCGGGATCATCCGAAATCCAGAAGGTCGCCGCCGGCAAAACACGGCCCTAGCCGTCGACTCACTGCCTTGTTCTCCGCCATTTTCGGCCGTGAAGCTTCTCCTCGTCGAGGCCTAACCCCTCCCCCTCTTCTTTTTGCCCAGAGGCCGCCGGAGTCGTCGCCTCCATCCTCGACCGGAAGAGCACGCCGCCATCGCCGCCATGGATCCCGGCCACCTCCGTTGACGCCCGTGCCCGTGTCTCTCCCTCGACCTCCTCCACCGTCCGCAACCCTGCGCCGTCGCCTGCATCGCCCCTAGGTGAGCGCCCCATCGCCGCCACTTCTTCTCCGCCCCTGGTTCGTCCGCGCGCTCGCCGCGACGAGGGAGACACCGTCCGCAACCCGATCTACGGCCCTGTTTGAACCAAAACCGGCGCCGGCCGTTTTCCTCACGCGCGCTGCGCGGCTCGTGCTGATGGGCCGGCCCAGCTCGCTCGCGGTCCAGATCCGTGCTGGGCTCAGCCAGATCTGGCCCAGCGCAGCCCAGCTAACCTTTTTTTTTCAGATCCTTTTTCTATTTCCTGTTTCTGCTTAATATGCATGCTTAGTTAAATTGTTTTGTGATGGATCTGTTAGGGTAATTTAATTGGGGTAAATTTTGTAGTGCTCTGGTGTGTTTGCTTAAACATGCAGAAGTGAGTTTGCTCAAAAATCATTAATATATTTTGCATGGCCTTAAATCTTGTGAAATGCACCTTTTCTAGTGTTTTATTTTTAGCAGGAGCTAGGAGTGTCCTTTTTGAGTGAATCCAATTTCTACTAAAATCTAAAGCAATACCTTTCCTTAGGATTTAACCTTGCATGCAGGAGATTCCTCAAACTAGAGTTTTAAATCTTTTGGTTTTGAGACCAGTAGCACTTGTAGGATTTTTAATTCTTGTTTGGTAGTATCTTTTGATGCAAACCCAATTTCTATGGCTTGGTATGACTACTAGGAGTACTGTGGTAGAAGGATTTAATTTTAGGAGCATTATTCTAAGAATTGTGCCTTTTTCCCCAAAACAGCAGCTTTGTCTCGATTAAAATGGTCCTAATGCAATTGATTGTTTTTGATTTGCTTGTGTTTAGGATTGTTTTATACTTTTGTCCAGAGGGTGTTTGTGTAATGAAATGCTTGCGGTCTTGTTTAAAGTACTTTAGATTGTTGTCAATCCGTTTCTTAGCGTTGACAGTAGTTACGTTTAACTTTTCCGGTACAATAGAACCGCAAGAGGAGGAGCAGTACGTGGGAGCTGAACCCGTCTACGAAGAAGAGCAAGGCCAGGGACATTTCGCTGAGCAAGGCAAGCCACCTCACCACTCTACTGAAATCCTATTATTTTACTAGCATGTTTTGGTTTTCAAAATAAAGCAATGCATGTTTTATTTCCTTTGTGGCATTTTGCCACCCCAAAACTATTTTACAAAATATTGTTTGGCCAAGGGATATCTACTAGTATGTAACAGGTGTTATAAGAATAAGTCTTTATTTGAGGAGCCTTCTACTGAAGGCGCTATCAAGAAAATTATATTTTTTAGAAGTATATCTCTATAATCTTACCTCAAGACCATAGGATGGGAGCCGGGAATTTGATGAAATGTTTTCGGAAGAAAACCCGAGTCGCTGGGAGCGATCGGAGAGAAAGTGTTTTATATAACCCATGTTGCTGGGAGCAAATGGAGATGTTTATGAAAACCCATGTTGCTGGGAGCAAATGGAGATGTTTATGAAAACCCATGTTGCTGGGAGCAAATGGAGATGTTTATGAAAAACATGAAGTGCTGGGAGCATTCGGTGAGTTTACGAAAACCCGAGCTGCTGGGAGCAGTCGGAGGTGGAGATGTTTTTGAAAAACAAAGTACAGCCCTAGCGGCCGCCCGAACAATTAACCCGTGCAACCACACTACCTGATATGGGTAGGGCTTAGCCGGAAGCTTGTCTGTCTTAGTACGGAGGATCTCATACTCTATAAGGGCGGGGCCCTCGAAGCCGGGTTGCCGTTGTATGAGGCAATACACAAGCGGATGGACCCGCAACCGGACGATTACGTTGGGTCCCCTGCCGTGGCGGTGTGGCGTCCTAAGAGAGACCAGGGGTCTAGTGGAGCACACGGTGCCGAGGGGAACAAACCTAGCGGGAGTCCTCTGTACTAGGGTGGATTAGTGGAAAGCTTTGATCATGTTATCCGAACCCCGCATACTGGCGTATGAGGACCGTGGCTGATCACGGCGGAATGACTGTTTGGTGTGGTGAAAGTGCACCACCTCTGCAGAGTGTAAAACTATTCGAATAGCCGTGTCCGCGGTTATGGACGGTTGGAAAGGTCCCCGATCTAGGCGTACGGGCGCTTTTATGTTTTAAAGGAAAACTGTTTTCGGCAAAGGAAAAAGGAGGCATCAAGGAGGTACCTGGGAGGTACGGACTTTGGGAGAAGGTGGTTGGTCTCGGGGAGTCAACCAGTCGGAACCCGGAAAGGAAAAAGGGGCATCCCTAACCCGGCGTCTTGAGGAGTTTTACCAAAGTGTTTTTTACAAAATTGTGGAGATAGCACATGCTATTTCTACAAGAGAGAATTCTATCTCTAAATGTTTTGTTTAACAAGGATATAGAGAGGTTGAAATCTCTATGTCTCCAAGCATCGTTTGCGAAAACTAAGCCCTATAGTACTATATAGCAGCTATCCTAGTTTTCGAAAACGTTTTACTGCATTACCATGAAAACTTAAAAATCCGTGAGGTGGTATTGCGAGTACGTAATTGTACTCATGGCTGTGTCCCTGGATATTCAAACGTCCAGATTTCTACGAGGAGGCCTACGCCGAGGAGGAGGAGTACGTTGACGACTACGCCGCTTAGCTGTCACCGGTCAACTGCACTCGTGGGTTCGCGTCCGTTGGAAGTGAGGGCCGACGCTAGCCACGAGCTTCCGCTGTATCTTAGTTAATTCCGTCCTGCGCGACGATGATTTGCAGACTTGGTCATGTGACCACTTCGTGTTGTAAGACTTTTATTCGTACGACTGGAATGATGTAACTCTTGATACCATGTTGGTTATGTGATTGCGATGCACTGATCATTGGGATCGTGATCTATGTTACATAACGTGGACTTCTCGGACCGGTGGTCTGGAGGGGCCCTTACACTAATGTGAGAGTTTATTTAATTTATATGCAATGTGAGTTCATTCTTTCATCTCTCATAGCTAGTTTAGCTCAATTAATACTCTAGAAGCTCACATTAAATTTAGTGCATAATTTCTTAATTTTGCAATAATAACATTTGGTCCACTGTACTCTTCTTTTGTTTATGATGTACTTATATAATAATGCAGATGAACCGGCAATGGATGTACGGTAGCCGGGTCTCTGGCGAGTTCGTTAATGGCCTGCGTGATTTCCTCCTTGTGGCTGATGCGAACAAGCGGAATGGTTTTGTTGTCTGTCCATGTAGTGTGTGTAAGAATCAGAAGGATTACTCGGACAAACAAACCCTTCACCTCCACCTGCTTCGTCACGGTTTCATGCCCAGCTATAATGTTTGGACCAAGCACAGTGAAAGAGGGGTTATAATGGAAGACAATGAAGAAGAAGGGGATGATGACAAATATCCTCGATTCCCTGAATGCGGTGATGCTTTCATGGGGGAAGCTGATGAAGAAGAGGCACATGATGAGCCCGCTGATGAACTTGGTCGGACCATTGCTGATGCACGGAGAGACTGCGAAACTGAAAAGGAGAAGGAAAAGTTTGATCGCATGTTAGATGATCACAAAAAGGCGTTGTACCCAAAATGCGAAAATGGTCTGAAAAAGCTGGGTAGCACACTGGAATTGCTGAAATGGAAGGCAGAGATCGGTTGTCCTGACTCGGGATTTGAAAAGTTGTTGACAATAGTGAAGAAGATGCTTCCAAAGGATAACGAATTGCCCGCCAGTACGTACGAAGCAAAGAAGGTTGTCTGCCCTCTAGGTTTAGAGGTTCAGAAGATACATGCATGCCCTAATGACTGCATCCTCTACCGCGATGAGTACGAGAATCTGAATGAATGCCTGGTATGGACTGCATTGTAGTATAAGATCAGAGCAGATGACCCTGATGATGTTGAGGGCGAGCCCCCTCGGAAGAGGGTTCTGCCAAGGTGATGTGGTGTGCTCCTATAATACTACGGTTGAAACGTTTGTTCAGAAACAAGGAGCATGCCAAGTTGTTGCGATGGCACAAAGAGGAACGCAAGTCAGACGGGATGTTGAGACACCACGCTGATGGGTCGCAATGGAGAAACATCGACAGAGAGTTCAAAGATTTTGCAGGTGACGCAAGGAACTTAAGGTTTGGTCTAAGTACAGATGGCATGAATCCTTTCGGCGAGCAGAGCTCCAGTCATAGCACCTGGCCCGTGAATCTATGCATCTATAACCTTCCTCCTTGGTTGTGCATGAAGCGGAAGTTCATTATGATGCCAGTGTGTAATAGCCCAGCTTTGCAATGAAAAATACGAAGAATTTTTCCACTTTTTGCATCATGGCATCCATATGAAATTGCTACCTCTAACAATTCACTTTGGAACAAATTAACAAGGGGAAGCAAATCTTCCAAAAATCTCCAACAACA
Source organism: Poa pratensis (assembly GCA_947311845.1). Lineage (NCBI taxonomy): Eukaryota > Viridiplantae > Streptophyta > Magnoliopsida > Poales > Poaceae > Poa > Poa pratensis. The sequence continues at coordinate 78,953,562 of CAMZMU010000043.1, read as the reverse complement.
ATGCAATTGTTTTTCTTGACAAACTAGTTATTCTTGGACTTCCAAATTGTTTAGGAAGTTCCAAGTTTGCATCTTATAAATAATGCTCAAAATCTAAATATTGCCAAATAAGAAATAAAATTGAGAATCCCAAAATTGGTTTAATTCAATTCTATTTTTGGAACCAAGTTAAACTTTCCAAAAATTCAAACTAAAATCATGGGGAGCTTAAATATTATTGTGAGAGCCTCCATGAATATTTTCATCATTTTTGGAAATACTTAAGTGCTTCAAATAAATACATTTTGAAAATTGTGAAAAATGATCATAATGCAACCCTATGAACAAATCTGAAGCTAAACATTTTTATTTTAGGGCACCAATTTTTGTGGAGGTTCTAAAGGTTAAGGGGAGCTTATATGAATTTTTGCAAAATTTATAAAAATGGTTTGGTGCTTAATTTAAATCGCTAAAGGGGCTGTTGGACCTGTTTGTAATTAGAGAAAATTAGGCAGGGGGGTTTCTGTAAAAGGGTCGTCCCCTTCCTCCACTGTGGCGACAGGGCCGGCGCCCATGCCGCCGTGCCCCCACACTCCACCTGCTCCCCTGGAGGTCAAGACGGCGCCCACGACGCCCTGGACGCCACATGCCCTTTTCCCTTCCCCCTGCTCCCGTTCCTCTCTCCACTCTAGCTCGCAACGCCGCCGAGCTCGAGCTCGTTTCCGCCGCCGAAGTGCCGTCGCCTGGGACCGCCCCGCACGAATCGAAGGCTGCAGCGAGGGTCGCCGCTTCCTCCTCTCCCTTCCGACGCGAGGAATCGAGCCGGGGTCGCCTGGAACCGACGCCCGCATCCACGACTCCCCAACCCGGCCGCCACCCGCCGCTCTCATCCTCGCCGGATTCCGGCCGCTGAGGTCGCCCCGGCCGCACCTAGCCACCCACGCGCTCCTGGTGAGCTCCTCTTCCGTCTAGACTTCCTCCCGCTTCCCCCCTCTCGCTCTCCCGCCGTCGCGCCGTTCCGTCGGTCGCCGGCGTCACCGTGCACGCGCGCCCGGCCTCGGACCCAGCTGGGCCGACCGAAGGCCGGACGGCTCGGGCAGGTACCCGGCCTCGCGCTCGGCCTGGGCCGGCCATGGGCCGGCAGCCTCGGCCACCCACCCGGCCTCGCGCGCCCAGCCTGGGCCGGCCAAAGGCCGGTGGCTTCGGGCCACCCCCCGGCCTGCAGCCCGGCCTGGCCGGCACTAGGCCGACCTACCTGGGAAAATGTTTTTCCCTTTTTAGTTTTGAAACAAATTTAAATAATTAATAACAAATTGAATATTGGTTCAAATTTGACAAACCAAATTCCAAAATGTTCAGAAAAATAAACTCTACAAGATAGAATAATTGTATTTGTATTTTGAATTTATAATCTTGCTGTTATTTATGAATTCCTAAAAATGGCATAATGATACCTAATTTGGGAAAATCATAATTCGATAATTATTTAACCAAAAATTATAAATAAAATATCAAAGTGATCGTCATGTCAAATGCTATTCAACCATGCTAATATCATGTCATGATCACAAACATTTAATTGATGCTATTCATAAGTTGATTAAAAGAATTAAATTCAAATAATTATTTAAATCGCTATTTATTCTTCGGTACTCAGAAAATTACAAATAAGGTACCAAAATGATCGGAAGGACAAACCCTACCCATTCATATCATGTTCATGCATATTTGAACCACTTTTCTAATAATGTGATAATCTATAAGTAATATGGTCACTAAGATAAATATGGGGTTATTTCCAAATAATTGCACTAATTATTTGGAACTCCATTTAATTTGTTAAATAAATTAAATGTTAATATCTTTGCATAATTTGTCATGTCATCAGGTGATTGTGCATTGCACCTTGTCTTCATGTGATTTATTTTGCTTAGCTATGCTTAGCCATGCTTAGTCGTTTTTCTATTTATGTCCGTTGATTAAATTCCATATTGATGAATGATGATGGAATGTTCGGACATGGTGGTTGTTGTTGGTACTTAATTAATTTGCTTAAAAGGCTTGGGTGAGTTGCCAACGGGGATGGTGTTTTACCTCACTCTTGCCCCTAGGTGCGAGTTCCTGTCTTCGGACTCAAGGTTTGAGCGTGCTGCCATTGGTGGGGGTATGGGCTCCTTACTAACTGAATAACTTGTGCGGGCGTATCCAAGGGTCCTCTAGTTCGGTTTTCCATTTGCGTGTGAGTGGAAAAGAAATGTTGCGGAGGATTTGTGTTCAGGGCGTGGCGATGGGGGCAGGGGCTGAAATAGGCTGGGTAAACTTGTCCTGTCGCCACAGATGACTCTTGGATAGTCTCACGCGAGGTAAAGGTTTAACCGCGCCCACTCGCCGGCCTTCCCGAAAGAGGGCCAATCAGGTGAGCCGGACGGTACCAATGGGTAAACTAGTACACCCCGCAGGGTTAATCTTTTCGAAAAGCCGTGTCCGCGGTTATGGACGCCTTGGGAATGGATTTACGGGATCATAAATAACTTTAACCTAATTAAAACTGGGCAGCTAAAGGTTGCAATTACAACGTGTGGTAAAAGGTTCATTTCCTCGAGGGGGATTCGAGGGAGTGCCTTTGGTTGAGATGAGTGGTTCTGGCTACAAGATGGTTCGATGAGAACCAAGATGAAGGTTTACTCTCTTACCCCTTTTATGAAAATTATTCAGAGTAGTCGATGCCATGTGTCATTATTTGTCTTTTTAACTGAAAACTGGCTTTATGCAAACTAGCTACATACAGCTTTAGAGCCTCCGTCAGCATCGGGCCTATATCGCCCTACTAAACTTGCGAGTACGTCGTACTCAGTCTCTCTTTGCTGCCTTTATGATTTGTTTCAGAGGAGGACGACACCGAGCAGCTAGGTGGGTTCTTCGTGGACGTCGACTAGTAGTCCGGGGTTCCCAGGTGGCAGCTTGGGACCGTGGAACAAGCTGGCTTGGGTTTATGTTTATTGTAGGCCTCTTAGGCCATATTTGCATCTTGTTGTAATAGACAACGCTACCTCGCTTCCGCATGTTGTATTGATGGTCTGTGACCCTTTTGTGTGTAATGTTTGTATCTCCCTCATATATGAGTTGCTATATGCTTTTGTGTCGTAGAGTCTGCAATGTGCCAGTTGTTCCACAAGTCTTGATCTCTGTTTTATACATTGATAGCTATGCCAGTGTCAATGGCACGATCGATGTGTTGCGTGGGAGCGGTAATCCATGCCCTTCGATTGTGTAGCATAGCCTGAGGGTTACATAGCCTCTCTGTATAATTCTGGGGTCGGGGCGCTACACAGTGCTCATCCAAGGCCCGAGGTAACCCGGCAACGACATTGATGTATACCTAAGGCCATTAGTTGATGAACTTTTACAGTTGTGGAACAAACCTGGTGTACGTGTGTGGGACGAGCACGAACAGAAGGAATTCGACCTGCGAGCATTGCTGTTTGTAACCATCAATGATTGGCCTGCTCTTAGTAACCTTTCAGGACAGACAAACAAGGGATACAAGGCATGCACGCACTGTTTAGATGAGACTGAAAGTATATATTTGGATAATTGTAAGAAGAATGTGTACCCGGGGCATCGTCGATTTCTTGGCCGACAACATCCCTTAAGAAAGAGAGGCAAGCATTTCAACGGTAAGGCAGATCACCGGCCGAAGCCTCGGGAACGTACTGGTGCTGATATATTTAATATGGTAAAGGATTTAAAAGTAATCTTTAGAAAGGGTCCTAGCGGGCAATCTGTTCCGAATGACGCTGACGGACGCGCACCCATGTGGAAGAAGAAATCTATATTTTGGGATCTACCCTATTTGAAGTTCCTAGAGGTCCGCTCTGCAATCGACGTGATGCATGTGACGAAGAATCTTTGCGTGAACCCGCTAGGCTTCTTGGGCGTGTATGGGAAGACAAAAGATACACCGGAAGCACGGCAGGACCAACAACATGTGAAAGACCCAGAAGACCGGCATCCAGAATGGTTTCAAGGTCGTGCCAGCTACGCTCTTACCAAACAAGAGAAGGACATCTTTTTTGAATGCCTGAACAGTATCAAGGTCCCGTCTGGCTTCTCGTCGAATATAAAGGAATAATAAATATGGCAGAGAAAAAGTTCCAAAACCTAAAGTCTCATGACTGCCACGTGATTATGACGCAATTTCTTCCGATTGCCTTGAGGGGGCTTCGACCGGACAATGTTCGAGAAGCCATTGTGAAGCTATGTGCATTTCTCAATGCAATCTCTCAGAAGGTAATCAATCCAGAAGATCTACCACGGTTACAAAATGATGTGGTCCAATGCCTTGTCAGTTTCAAGTTGGTGTTCCCACCATCCTTCTTCAATATTATGACGCACCTCCTGGTTCACCTAGTCGACGAGATTTCCATTCTCGGTCCTGTATTTCTACACAATATGTTCCCCTTTGAGAGGTTCACGGGAGTATTAAAGAAATATGTTCATAACCGTGCTACGCCAGAAGGAAGCATCGCCAAGGGCTATGGAACAGAGGAGGTCATTGAGTTTTGTGTTGACTTTGTTTTTGACCTTAAGCCGATTGGTCTTCCTCAATCGCGGCATGAGGGGAGACTGAGTGGAAAAGGCACGCTCGGAAAGAAATCAATGGTATGTAGGGACGGGGATTCTTTCACTCAAGCACACTACACAGTTCTACAAAATTCCATCTTGGTGGCTCCGTATATCGAGAAACACAAGAATATTGTACGCTCCAATAATCCGGGGCAGTCTGACTCCTGGATTGCACAGCATCACATGTCGACTTTCGGCAGTTGGTTGCAAACACATCTCATGAATGACAATGATGTTGGAGATCAGCTGTACTTGTTGGCCAAGACACCATCTTCAACTATATTGACTTTCCAAGGGTACGAGATAAATGGGAATACATTTTACACGAACGCCCAAGATAAAAAGAGCACCAACCAAAACAGTGGTGTCCGCTTTGATGCAACAGTTAACGGCAAAGAGGAGAAGTTCACATATTATGGTTACATAGAGGAGATATGGGAACTTGACTATGGACCTTCCTTTAAGGTCCCTTTGTTTCGGTGCAAATGGGTCAAGCTGACAGGAGGCGGGGTAATTGTAGACCAGCAGTACGGAATGACAACAGTGGATCTCAACAATCTTGCGTACAAAGAAGAACCGTTCGTCCTAGCCAAAGATGTGGCTCAGGTTTTCTATGTGAAGTACATGGCTAGCAAACCGAGAAAAAGAAAAGATAAGAAAACGAATACATCATCCGATGAGCCAAAGCGCCACATAGTTCTTTTAGGGAAAAGAAACATCGTGGGAGTGGAGGACAAGACAGACATATCAGAAGATTATAATCAGTTTGGTGAAATTCCACCCTTCAAAGTGAAGACTGACCCAAGCATCAAGTTGAATGATGAAGATGCTCCATGGTTACGGCACATTCGTAAGGAAGGGACACAAGCGAAGAAATGATGTGTAATAATGTATTAAACATTTTATGTAACTGTGTTCTGAAAACTCTGAAGAAACCTTTATGTAATGTGTTGTTCCAAAAGTTGTTGAGGAAAATTGGATGACTTTCCAGCTTTTACTGATATGGGCAAGTCGGCGTTCTTTTACTGAATAGGGGTTCTTTTTTGCAAAGGAGGTACCAAAAGTACATTGCAAAACTTTGAAAATCATTCACTCCCACAAAGTAAACCACATTAGCACACCAAATCAGTTGCTGGTTGAGTGTGAAAGCTCAATACCTAGGCCTACTGATATGGGCAAGTCGGCGTTGACCAAAGTTTGACCGGAGCAGTAGAAATTCAAAAAAATATGAAACCTTGGCACATTTCCGTTGTTTCACACCTACTACCCATTTACATTAAGAAACTTGAGTTACAACAAATGATTCACAGATCTCTTCACAAATATGAACAACAGGGTAGAAGGTTCATTGCAAGTAATTAAGGCAAATGTGATGGATCATGACCATATCCAAGGCAAACATTGCCCAAATGGCCTCAAATTTGGAACATGGGTGCATCTTGGCATGGCAATGAATCTTCACATTGGGTGTTACAAAAGTTGTTGAGGAAAAAATGGTGATTTTGCAATTTGTAGTGAATAGGGGTTCTTTTTTGCAAAGGAGGTACCAAAAGTACATTGCAAAACTTTGAAAATCATTCACTCCCACAAAGTAAACCACATTAGCACACCAAATCAGTTGCTGGTTGAGTGTGAAAGCTCAATACCTAGCCCTACTGATATGGGCAAGTCGGCTTGACCAAAGTTTGACCGGAGCAGTAGAAATTCAAAAAAAATCAAAAAAATGTGAAACCTTGGCACACTTCCTTTGTTTCACACCTACTACCCATTTACATTAAGAAACTTGAGTTACAGCAAATGATTCACACATCTCTTCACAAATATGAACAACAGGGTAGAAGGTTCATTGCAAGTAGGGCAAATGTGATGGATCATGACCATATCCAAGGCAAACATTGCCCAAATGGCCTCAAATTTGGCACATGGGTGCATCTTGGCATGGCAATGAATCTTCACATTGGGTCTTACAAAAGTTGTTGAGGAAGTAATGGTGATTTTGCAATTTGTAGTGAATAGGGGGTTTTTGCAAATTTGCAATCTTCACATCTCTTCACCAAACAGTGTCACTCAATCAATAAGGAACCAACTTTTAAGTTGCTTTAGTGATGTTGATGCGGTTTGGGGTGATCATGAGCCTAAAAAAGGTTTGGGCTGATACATGTGGTTTCAAAAAGCATTCTTTTACCTACAGACTTGATTCTACAAACTAGGGATTGATAAATCTAAATGAGCAGGTTAATAATGTTTAATAGTTATACAATGAATAACTAAGCCATTTTAGTAACAAATATAGCCTTATTTAGCATATTCCACATTTTAGCAAAGTGTATGAACACATAAAATGAGTAATTCATGATTATTTTGATCTAGATATTTTCAGGAAACAAGACCACCATTAGTTTGTACATAAATTCAAAACAAGACTAACACAATTGGTTTCACTAAATTTGGAGTTGTAAATTTTGAGATATGAATTTACAAAGTTTCTATAAGCATATTTGGTGTATTTTAATTATGTAAAATTATTGGATGATCATAAAGATATGGGACCAGTGGCATTGGATAGATATTTAAATTTGTGATCTTTAGGATTTTGAATCACTCGATTTGGAGTTGTAGATCTCTCACAAATTGAATTCGAATTTTCAGTAAAATTTGAAATATAACTTATAAACATTTTTCAAATGACCCTTTAGTCGCGGGTCGTATCACCAACCGCGACTAAAGGTGCGTGCGCGCGCAATTTTCGGCAACTGCCCAAATTGCCCTTTAGTCGCGGCTGGTGATACGACCCGCGACTAAAGTGGGGGCCTTTAGTCGCGGGTGGTGATACGACCCGCGACTAAAGGGTCTTTAGTCGCGGTTCATATCACGGCCCGCGACTAAAGGCCCGTGCGTATATTAACGCGCGCCGCCCCGCCTCCTCTGCCCATTTCTCCAGACGCGAAGATGAAGGGCAGAGCACTCCGACGCAGGGGAGGTGCTGCCAGATTTTTGCGTTGACATCGCCGCCGTTCGTCGACGCCGCCGCCGTTCTCCCATGCCGCCGCGCCTCCGCCGTTCTCCGCGCCGTCCCGCGCGCGCCGTCCGTGCCGTTCTCCGACGCCGCGCCGCCCCTCCGGCCGCCGTCCCCACCCGTGCCGCGCGCGCCCGAGCACCGCCATCCACATCGCCGCCACCCCCGCACCGGCGGCCACCCGAGGTAATGCGCGCGCGCCCCCTGCCCGAGCACGAGGAGGAGTTAGCAATTTTGTTAATTAGATAGTGTTAGGGTAATTAATTAGTTAGATAGAATTTTTTTGTTAGATAGTGTTAGGGAAATTTTGTGTTAGCATTTTTTAGTAATTTTGTGTTAGCAATTTTTTAGTAATTTTGTTAGTTAGATGAGTAAAATAGGGTGTTTAGTTAGCAATTTTTAACACTATATAGATGTTTTGTTATCAATTTTAGATAGCAATTTTAAGTTAGCATTTTTTAGATAGTCATAGTCATACTATGGTTAAGTAGTTAGTCATAGTAGGGTTAAGTAGTTAGTCATAGTCATAGTCATAGTTATTGTAGCAATTTTTTTCAATAATATGGCAATGTACTAAAAAAGGGCACCTTTATGTAGATGTGAGCAAATAGATGGTCCATCTATTTGCTCATATCTACATAAAGGTGCCCTTTTTTTTGGTCACCAAAACATTTTTTACTTAGCATTTTTTACTTAGCAATTATGTACTTAGCATTTTACTTAGCATTTTTTCTTGTTTTACCTTTTTTCAGGAGTGAACATGGACGACGGTTCAGATCATCGCGCCAACGCCGATGTGCCAGAAGATCCTGAAGAATTTTTTCACGCCATCATACGCGGTGAAATAACATATGTGCCACCACCTGGTGACGATGAAGACGCTGGAGTAGATCTAGAAGATGAAGACGTTAATTCATGGATGAACCCATCCGGTGATGGAATGGAGATAGACCCGTTTGACGAAGGGCAAACAAACAACGATGACGAAGGGCAATTGCAAACAAACATCGATGGTGAGGTATACACATATTGAGCCTCTGGTGACTAGATGGATTAAGTGATTTGAATATGCGCATATATGTATTAACGTCTCTTTCTTTTTTTAGCCCTCCGGATCGAGCAAATCGTCGTCTTCTACAACGAAACGAGGCCCGAGCAAGAAATTGGATTCCACTCAAAGGTTAAGCATCGACGTGATCGCTGCAAGTGGCAGACCGATGGAGCCAAAAGATCACGCGGTGAAATTCATAAATCAGTGCGGAGTGCTTGCTAGGGACAACATCCCGATCACCGTTCACGAATGGCTTAAGCCAAAGGTCGACCGTGCTGGAGTTAGATATGTCGACGACAGAGCCAAAGAGGACCTTTGGAACAAGCTCATGGCTAATTTCAATCTACCTTCAGACTACCAAGAAGAGGATGAAGATGGTAACCCAAATCCGGCTGGCAAAGCAAGGAGATTGAAAGTCAGGGAGTTTGCTCTTTCAAAGATGGCCGAAGCATTCCGGAACTGGAAGAAAAATTTATGGGCGAAATATTTGAAGAACGGGAAGAAAGCTCCTCCAGAATTCAAAGGAGAACATGTGAAATTGCGACATCAGTGGCCCGAATTTGTGGCGTACAAGGAATCAGAGGCCGCAAAGGAAAGGTCAAAAAAATAAGGAAAATGCTGAAAAAAAAAGGAGTATCACCATGTTATGGGTCCAGGCAGCTACAGGGTTTCAGTGCCTAAGTGGGAAGCTATGGAGGCCGACCTTAGGGCTAAAGGGATCACTCTAGGTATAGAGGGATGGCCCGAAAGGGCCAAGCACTGGTGGTACGGGCATGGGGGATTGTTAGACCCAGAAACAGGGATGTGTAAACATAGGAACCAATGTTTTACTCCCACCCAAAAGCTTATCGACGCAATGGCCGATGCTGCCACGGGTAAGTACCAGGTTGACAGAGAGAATGACGAGCTGACACGCGCCCTTGGGAATCCTGAACACACAGGACGAACACGAGGCAAAGGCGCCGGTGTTCCGTGGAAGGAAGGGTTTTCCCAGGATGAAGACCGGTACGGTTACAAAAGCCATAAGAGAAAGAAGGACCAGGAGGCAGACGAGATGGCGAACTTTCAACGTCAATTAACGAATGTGAAGATGCAACTGGAAGAACTTCAGAGGCAAAGCTCATCTCGGCCGCAGGAAGATCCTGCGGCATTGGATATTAATAGCCAGCGGGCGAGAAGCAGCGTGGCTTCCACGGAAGTCCCGGCTGATGAGAATGCACTGATTGATGATGCACCGGCACCTCCTCGCTACCTCGTGGATGATGTCAGGGCAACGACAGATTGTGAGCTACATCAGCCAATGAAGAACGTGTCCATCAAGGTGGCGAGCGGCACTGCTTTACCTTGTCTACCTGAAGCACTCCACCATGGGAATCCGATTCCAGCTGGGTATGCTCGTGTCACGATGGATACCCTAGTCCCGGGGTATGAGGAACTGGAGATTGATTTCCCCACACCTGAAGGGGAGGTGAAACTGGGTGATGTACAGCGCAATGTCATTCTATGGCCCAAGCGATACATCAAGTTTCCAGGCTCAGCGCCAAGGCCACCGAGTCCGAGGAATCCACCTCCACCTCCACCTCCAAGTCCACGTCCACCTCCAAGTCCACCTCCGGCGCCGCGTCAGGCGACGCCGCCCCCTAGTCCACCTCCGGCGTGTCAAGCAATGCCGCTGCCCCCTAATCCACCTCCGAAGCGGAAGCAAAAGCAAGGGCAAAGTCAGGGGCAAAAGCGGGGGAGGGCCACCGCTACGCTTAGTACTGCTGATCAGCCAGGACGACATAAGACGACGAAGATACCAGAGCCATCGCAAAAGCCTATTCCGGTCAGAGCTTATGACAGGACTGATGCTGAAACAAATTGGTCGTCGCTGCCGAAGTGAAGGTCCATTTCAATAAAATTCATAAAAAGTTCGAGCCCGAGCCCAAGCAGGATATAGATCCGAAAACCAGGGAGCACTTCAGGGGGATGCTTACGGGACCATGGCAGGTTCAAATGAATCAGTCAACAGGCTATGAACGCGAAATTTTTAGACAAGACTCCAGGTTTCAACAGGCCAAAAGATCTGCAAAAAAGGGAAACAAGTTCCCCAGCTCGGAGAACAGAAAAATCAATCGGTCCCCCCGCTCATAGTGAGTTCCGATATCGACAAGAACTTCAAAGCCGATATGGATGAGGACATGGATCTAATGGACCCCAAAGTCATAGCAGCTACTAGAGAGTGGTGCCACGCTGGCCTTCTCCTTCCTCTCTTTGAAGAGACGCGGGACGAGGCCCGGCGCAGCTCCGGTGGCTCAGCCGCCGATCATCGCCGCCGCTCCGGTGGACGCCGCCAGCCATAGGGGGCAGGGAGAGGAGCGTCCCGCCGCACCGTGTCCGAAGATGGAAACCACAGCCACGGGGAGGCAAGGGGAGGCAACGCCGTGGTGCACGTCCGGCGAGCCGCCGCCGGCGGACAAAAACGGTGCCGTGGCTACGGTGTATCATTTCGCGAATGGATTGCACCGGGAGAACGCTGGGATCAAGAGGAGTCTCTCCACCCATTTAATTGGTGAATGAAGCTCGGGATAGCTTGCGGTGATCCGAGGATCCGCGGCCACGATTTCGGCCACCACGGTCGAAACCGAGCTCTATTCGCCAGCTAACTGAACAGAGAGGCCCAAGGGAGGGAGAGGAGAATGAGGTGCAGCTGAACGGCTCGGGGTGCTCCCTTTGATAGCCGGGGCGAGGTCGCCGAACAACCATCTCCGCGGCGCTTTAATGCCGCCGGTGCGCCAAGCTGCGGACAAGGATTGATGAGGAGAGGATAAGAGCGAGCGCGTCCTTAGCCAGTGGAGCAGGTTGAAGTCGGGAATCCGCACGTTGAGCTCGTGCTCGAGAGCGGCAGGGAGGAGGAGGCCGACGGGTGGCTGGGCGGCGCCTAACTCCAGCCAAGCATTGATTGCAGAGATAAGAGCTTCTCGGGTTCGAGCCAAGGGAGCAGGGGAGGCTGGGTCGTGGCCGGGCTGGGCTGGAACGCGGGAACAGGAGGGGGAGGTCGAAGGAACAGTGCGGTGGTGCCGTCTGGTTGGGCCACGTCGGCGGTGATCACGCCTCTGGCCATGCCGACATCGGCATCGCGATGATGCTCCCACCCTAGGGCTTTGGAGGAGAAACTAACCGCGTCACTATGCGCCAAATTCAATTCCCCACAACTTTGCTGACCAAAGTTTTTGCAAATTTGCAAGTTGGTGCGACTACAATTTTAGAAAAACGGTACTGGACTATTTTGAAATTTGTGGTTTGGAGAGGCAAACCATTTTTGGTCTGATCAAAACTTGGTCCAGAGGGGTAGGATCTCTAGTGCTTGCATCTAGGTGCTTACTTCCCACTACAAAAATCATTTGGTGTGTTTTTGAACACAAATGGGTTTTTGGGCAGAAACTTGCACAGGGAAAAAAGTCCAATATTTTCCTAGCAAGGTACCAAATATTTTTGCATAAAGGGGTTACACACTTCCTAGAGATCACTCCCTAATTTCCACAGAATTTTTGGAAACAAATAGATAGGGGTTCCTTTGGAAATTGCAAAAAGGCTAGAAAAGAGCATTACAAAGGAAGTACCTCAAATATTGCTCAAATGAGGTTGGGACAATGGAGTGAAATGTTCAGGAGGTGAAATCATGCACCTTCCCATAATGGCACAAATTTTGGATGAGTGTAAGGTGTCTAGATAAATTCTGGATCAGAAATGGCATTTCAGAAAATAATGTCCAACTTGGAAATATTGCATCGGAGTGTGCAATATTTTTGCTTGGAATGTCCTAATATGGATGAGGGAGTCCTCTGGTATTTTTGGTGAAATTTATCTAGCTATGGAAATAGGTTTCCCTTTTGTAGGTGGAGGAAAAGGGTTTAAACGGTTCAATAATTAGGGCTAGGGTTTTCGAGAGAAAACCTAAGCACAAACATTACCACGGGTGCTGGAGAGGTTCATGGATCACCGGGAAATTTTGAGGGAGCAATTCCAAAGTCAACTCATCCCCAAAAGATTTGAAGAAACATTTAGGAGAACTAGAAAAAGTTTTTCAGGTGTCAGAAAACACCGCTAAAATTAGGTCCCAAATTTTTGGGGTGTTACATGCCCCGTGACCCCCGGTACACGAGTCTAGGGGCAGCGTCAAAACTCGTGATTTCGGGCATTTCTGGCAGTTTTCTTGGGCTATCGTCCATGGTTTTCGGGACCTGGGAGGATTTCGATGCCTCGTGACCCTCGGTACACGAATCTAGGGGCAACGTCAAAACTCGTGATTTTGGGCATTTTTGGCCGTTTTCGTGGGCTATAGTCCATGATTTTCGGGTCCTGGGAGGATTTTGATGCCCTGTGACCCCCAGTACACGACTCTAACGGCATCATAAAAATTCGTGATTTCGGGCTTTTTTGGCCGTTTTCGTTGGCTATAGTCCACGTTTTTCGGGTCCCGGGAGGATTTCGATGCCCCGTGACCCCCGGTACACGATTCTAGTGGCATCGTCAAAACTCTTGATTTCGAGAATTCCTGGCCGTTTCCCTATAGTTCATGGTTTTCGGGTCCCGGCAAGATTTCGATGCCCCGTGACCCCCGGTACACGACTCTAGCGGTAACGTCAAAACTCATGATTTCGGGCATTTCTGGCCATTTTCGTGGGCTATAGTTCACGGTTTTCGGGTCCCGGGAGGATTTCGATGCCCCGTGACCCCCGGTACACGACTCTAGCGACATCGTCAAAACTCGTGATTTCTGGCATTTCTAGCCGTTTTCGTGGGCTATAGTCCACGTTTTTCGGGTCCCGGGTGGATTTCGATGCCCCGTGACCGGTACACGACTCTAGCGGCATCGTCAAAACTCGTGATTTCGAGCATTTCTGGCCGTTTTCGTCGGCCATAGTCCACGGTTTTCGGGGCCCAGGAGGATTTCGATGCCCCGTGACCCCCGGTACATGACTGTAGGGGCAACGTCAAAACTCGTGATTTTGGGCATTTCTGGCCGTTTTCGTGGGCTATAATCCACGATTTTCAGGTCCCGGCAGGATTTCGATGCACCGTGACCCCCGGTACACGACTCTAGCGGCATCGTCAAAACTCGTGATTTCGGGCATTTCTGGCCATTTTCGTGGGCTATAGTCCACGGTTTTCGGCTCCCGGGAGGATTTCGATGCCCCGTGACCCCCGGTACACGACTCTAGCGACATCGTCAAAACTCGTGATTTCGGCCATTTCTGGCAGTTTTCTTGGGCTATAGTCCACGGTTTTTGGGACATGGGAGGATTTTAATGCCTGTGAACCGCGGTACACGACTCTAGCTGCATTGTCAAAACTCATGATTTCGGGCATTTCCGGCCGTTTTTGTGGGCTATAGTCCACGGTTTTTAGGTCCCGGGAGAATTTCGATGCCCCGTGACCTCCGGTACACGACTCTAGCGACATCGTAAAAATTCGTGATTTCGGGCATTTTTGGCCGTTTTCGTGGGCTATAGTCCACGTTTTTCGGGTCCCGGGAGGATTTCGATGCCCCGTGACCCCCGGTACACGACTCTAGTGGCATCGTCAAAACTCTTGATTTCGAGAATTCCTGGCCGCTTCCGTATATAGTTCATGGTTTTCGGGTCCCGGGAAGATTTCGATGCCCGTGACCCCCGGTACACGACTCTAGCGGTAACGTCAAAACTCGTGATTTCGGGCATTTCTGGCCATTTTCGCGGGCTATAGTCCACGGTTTTCGGTCCCGGGAGGATTTCGATGCCCCGTGACCCCCAGTACACGACTCTAGCGACATCGTCAAAACTCGTGATTTCTAGCATTTCTAGCCGTTTTCGTGGGCTATAGTCCACGTTTTTCGGGTCCCGGGTGGATTTCGATGCCCCGTGACCGGTACACGACTCTAGCGGCATCGTCAAAACTCGTGATTTCGAGCATTTCTGGCCGTTTTCGTCGGCCATAGTCCACGGTTTTCGGCGCCCAGGAGGATTTCGATGCCCCGTGACCCCCGGTACATGACTCTAGGGGCAACGTCAAAACTCGTGATTTTGGGCATTTCTGGCCGTTTTCGTGGGCTATAATCCACGATTTTCAGGTCCCGGCAGGATTTCGATGCACCGTGACCCCCTGTACACGACTCTAGCGGCATCGTCAAAACTCGTGATTTCGGACATTTCTGGCCATTTTCGTGGGCTATAAGTCCACGGTTTTCGGCTCCCGGGAGGATTTCGATGCCCCGTGACCCCCGGCACACGACTCTAGCGGCATCGTCAAAACTCGTGATTTCGGGCATTTCTGGCAATTTTCGTGGCCTATAGTCCACGATTTTCGGGACCTGGGAGGATTTTAATGCCCTGTGAACGACGGTACACGACTCTAGCGGCATCGTCAAAACTCATGATTTCGGGCATTTCTAGCCGTTTTCGTGGGCTAGTCCACGGTTTTTAGGTCCCGGGAGGATTTTGATGCACCGTGACCCCCGGTACACGACTCTAGCGACATCGTCAAAACTCGTGATTTCGGGCATTTCTGTCCATTTTCGTGGGCTATAGTCCACGGTTTTCGGCTCTCGGGAGGATTTTGATGCCCCGTGACCCCCGGTACACGACTCTAGCAACATCGTCAAAACTCGTGATTTCGGGCATTTCTGGCAGCTTTCTTGGGCTATAGTCCACGGTTTTTGGGACCTGGGAGGATTTTAATGCCCTGTGAACCACGGTACACGACTCTAGCGGCATCGTCAAAACTCATGATTTCGGGCATTTCTGGCCGTTTTCGTGGGCTATAGTCCACGGTTTTTAGGTCCCGGGAGAATTTCGATGCCCCGTGACCCCCGTTGCACGACTCTAGCGACATCGTAAAAATTCGTGATTTCGGGCATTTTTGGCCGTTTTCGTGGGCTATAGTCCACTTTTTTCGGGTCCCGGGAGGATTTCGATGCCCCGTGAACCCCGGTACACGACTCTAGTGGCATCGTCAAAACTCTTGATTTCGAGAATTCCTGGCCGTTTCCGTATATAGTTCATGGTTTTTGGGTCCCGGGAAGATTTCGATGCCCTGTAACCCCCGGTACACGACTCTAGCGGCATCGTCAAATCTCGTGATTTCAGGCATTTCTGCCCATTTTCGTGGGCTATAGTCCACGGTTTTCGGGTCCCAGGAGGATTTCGATGCCCCGTGACCCCGGTACACGACTCTAGCGGCATCGTTAAAACTCGTGATTTCAGGCATTTCTGGCCATTTTCGTGGGCTATAGTCCACGGTTTTCGGGCCCTGGGAGGATTTTGATGCCGTGTGAACCACGGTACACGACTCTAGCGTCATCGCCAAAACTCGTGATTTCGGGGATTTCTGGCCATTTTCGTGGGCTATAGTCCACGGTTTTCAGGTCCCGGGAGGATTTCGATGCCCCGTGACCCCCGGTACACGACTCTTGGGGCCTCGTCAAAACTCGTCATTTCGGGCATTTCAGGCCGTTTTCATGGGCTATAGTCCACGGTTTTCGGGTCCCTGGAGGATTTCGATGCCCGGTGACCCCCGGTACACGAGTCTAGGGGCAGCGTCAAAACTCGTGATTTCGGGCATTTCTGGCCGTTTTCGTGGCCTATAGTCCACGTTTTTCGGGTCCGAGAGGATTTCGATGCCCCGTGACCCTCGGTACACGACTCTAGTGTCATCGTCAAAACTCGTGATTTCGAGCATTTCTGGCCGTTTTCGTGGGCTATAGTCCACAGTTTTCAGGTCCCGGGAGGATTCGATGCCCCGTGACCCCCGGTACACGACTCTTGGGGCCTCGTCAAAACTCGTGATTTTGGGCAATTTTGGCTGTTTTCGTCGTCTATAGTCAACATTTTTCGGGTCCTGGGAGGATTTCGATGCCCCTTGACCCCCGGTACACGACTCTAGTGGCATCGTCAAAACTCGTGATTTCAAGCATGCTAGCCGTTTCCGTGGGCTATTGTTCACGGTTTTCGGGTCCCGAGAGGATTTCGATGCCTCGTGCCCTGGGTACACGACTCTAGCGGCATCGTCAAAACTCGTGATTTCGGGCATTTCTGGCAGTTTTCGTGGCTATAGTCCACGGTTTTCGGGACCAGGAAGGATTTTAATGCCCTATGAACCACGGTACACGACTCTAGCGGCATCGTCAAAACTCGTGATTTCGGGCATTTTGGGCCGTTTTCGTGGGCTATAGTCCACAGTTTTCAGGTCCCGGGAGGATTCGATGCCCCGTAACCCCCGGTACACGACTGTACCGACATCGTCAAAACTCGTGTTTTTGGGCATTTTTTGCTGTTTTCGTGGGCATTTTTTGCTGTTTTTCGGGTCCCGGAGGATTTCGATGCCCATGACTCTAGTGGTATCGTCAAAACTCGTGATTTCGACCATTCCTGGCCGTTTCCGTGGGCTATAGTTCATGGTTTTCGGGTCCCGGTAGGATTTCGATGCCCCGTGACCTCCGGTACACGACTCTAGCGGCATCATCAAAACTCATGATTTCGGGAATTTCTGGCCGTTTTCGTGGGCTATAGTCCACGGTTTTCGGGGCCCAGGAGGATTTTGATGCCCCTGACCTCGTACACGACTCTAGGGCAACATCAAAACTCGTGATTTCGGGCATTTCTGGCCGTTTTCGTGGGCTATAGTCCCCGATTTTCAGGTTCCGGCAGGATTTCGATGCCCCGCAACCCCAGGTACACGACTCTAGCGGCAACGTCAAAACTCGTGATTTTGGGCATTTCTGACAATTTTCGTGGGCTAGACCACGGTTTTCGGGTCCCGGGTGGATTTCGATGCCCCGTGACCCCTGGTACACGACTCTACCTGCATCGGCAAAACTCATGATTTCGGGCTTTTCTGGCAGTTTTCGTGGGCTATAGTCCACGGTTTTCGGGACCTGGGAGGATTTTAATGCCGTGTGAACCACGGTACACGACTCTAGCGGCATCGTCAAAACTCGTGATTTCGAGCATTTCTGGCCGTTTTCATCGGCCATAGTCCACGGTTTTCGGGGCCTAGGAGGATTTCGATGCCCCGTGACCCCCGGTACACGACTCTAGGGGCAACGTCAAAACTCGCGATTTCGGGCATTTCTGGCCGTTTTCGTGGGCTATAATCCACGACTTTCAGGTCCGACAGGATTTGATGCACCGTGACCCCCGGTACACGACTCTAGCGGCATCGCCAAAACTCGTGATTTTGGGCAGTTTTCGTGGGCTATAGTCCACGGTTTTCGGTCCCGGGAGGATTTCGATGCCCCGTGACCCCCGGTACACGACTCTAGCGGCATCATCAAAACTCGTGATTTCGGGCATTTCTGGCCGTTTTCCCGGGCTATAGTCCACGGTTTTCAGGTCCCGAGAGGATTTCGATGCCCCGTGACCCCGGTACACGACTCCAGCGGCATCGTCAAAACTCATAATTTTGGGTATTTCTGGCCGTTTTCGTGGGCTATAGTCCACAGTTTTCGGGGCCCAGGAGGATTTCGATGCCCCGTGACCCCCGGTACACGACTCTAGGGGCACATTTTTGGCCGTTTTCGTGAGCTATAATCCACGATTTTCTGGTCCCGGCAGGATTTCGATGCACCGTGACCCCCGGTACATGACTCTAGCGGCATCGTCAAAACTCGTGATTTTGGGCATTTCTGGCCGTTTTCGTGGGCTATAGTCCACGGTTTTCGGGGCCCAGGAGGATTTCGATGCCCCGTGACCCCCGGAACACGACTCTAGGGGCAACATCAAAACTCATGATTTTGGGCATTTTTGGCCGTTTTCGTTGGCTATAGTCCACGTTTTTCGGGTCCCGGGAGGATTTTGATGCCCCGTGACCCCGGTACACGACTCGTGGCATCGTCAAAACTCGTGATTTCGAGCATTTCTGGCCGTTTTCGTGGGCTATAGTTCATGGTTTTCGCGTCCCGGTAGGATTTCGATGCCCCGTGACCTCCGGTACACGACTCTAGCGGCATCATCAAAACTCATGATTTCGGGAATTTCTGGCCGTTTTCGTGGGCTATAGTCCACGGTTTTCGGGGCCCAGGAGGATTTTGATGCCCCCTGACCTCGTACACGACTCTAGGGCAACATCAAAACTCGTGATTTCGGGCATTTCTGGCCGTTTTCGTGGGCTATAGTCCACGATTTTCAGGTTCCGGCAGGATTTCGATGCCCCGCAACCCCAGGTACACGACTCTAGCGGCAACGTCAAAACTCGTGATTTTGGGCATTTCTGACAATTTTCGTGGGCTAGACCACGGTTTTCGGGTCCCGGGTGGATTTCGATGCCCCGTGACCCTGGTACACGACTCTACCTGCATCGGCAAAACTCATGATTTCGGGCTTTTCTGGCAGTTTTCGTGGGCTATAGTCCACGGTTTTCGGGACCTGGGAGGATTTTAATGCCCTGTGAACCACGGTACACGACTCTAGCGGCATCGTCAAAACTCGTGATTTCGAGCATTTCTGGCTGTTTTCATCGGCCATAGTCCACGGTTTTCGGGGCCTAGGAGGATTTCGATGCCCCGTGACCCCCGGTACACGACTCTAGGGGCAACGTCAAAACTCGCGATTTCGGGCATTTCTGGCCGTTTTCGTGGGCTATAATCCACGACTTTCAGGTCCCGACAGGATTTCGATGCACCGTGACCCCCGGTACACGACTCTAGCGGCATCGCCAAAACTCGTGATTTTGGGCAGTTTTCGTGGGCTATAGTCCACGGTTTTCGGTCCCCGGGAGGATTTCGATGCCCCGTGACCCCCGGTACACGACTCTAGCGGCATCATCAAAACTCGTGATTTCGGGCATTTCTGGCCGTTTTCCCGGGCTATAGTCCACGGTTTTCAGGTCCCGAGAGGATTTCGATACCCCGTGACCCCCGGTACACGACTCCAGCGGCATCGTCAAAACTCATAATTTCGGGTATTTCTGGCCGTTTTCGTGGGCTATAGTCCACAGTTTTCGGGGCCCAGGAGGATTTCGATGCCCCGTGACCCCCGGTACACGACTCTAGGGGCACATTTTTTTCCATTTTCGTGAGCTATAATCCACGATTTTCTGGTCCCGGCAGGATTTCGATGCACCGTGACCCCCGGTACATGACTCTAGCGGCATCGTCAAAACTCGTTATTTTGGGCATTTCTGGCCGTTTTCGTGGGCTATAGTCCACGGTTTTCGGGGCCCAGGAGGATTTCGATGCCCGTGACCCCGGAACACGACTCTAGGGGCAACATCAAAACTCATGATTTTGGGCATTTTTGGCCGTTTTCGTTGGCTATAGTCCACGTTTTTCGGGTCCCGGGAGGATTTTGATGCCCCGTGACCCCCGGTACACGACTCGTGGCATCGTCAAAACTCGTGATTTCGAGCATTTCTGGCCGTTTTCGTGGGCTATAGTTCATGGTTTTCGGGTCCCGGGAGGATTTCGATGCCCTGTCACCCCCGGTACATGACTCTAGCGGCATCGTCAAAACTCATGATTTCGGGCATTTCTGGCCGTTTTCGTGGGCTATACTCCACGGTTTTCGAGCCCTGGGAGGATT
This sequence comes from Poa pratensis, assembly GCA_947311845.1. Taxonomy (NCBI): domain Eukaryota; kingdom Viridiplantae; phylum Streptophyta; class Magnoliopsida; order Poales; family Poaceae; genus Poa; species Poa pratensis. The sequence goes on along the minus strand of CAMZMU010000043.1, from coordinate 78,933,353 downwards.
TTGATGCCCTGTGAACCATGGTACATGACTCTAGCGTCATCGTCAAAACTCGTGATTTCGGGCATTTCTGGCCGTTTTTGTGGGCTATAATCCACGATTTTTAGGTCCCGACAGGATTTTGATGCCCGTGACCCCCCGGTACACGACTCTAGTGGCATCGTCAAAACTCGTGATTTCGGGCATTTCTGGCCATTTTCGTGGGCTATAGTCCACGGTTTTCGGGTCCGGGAGGATTTTGATGCCCCGTGACCCCCGGTACACGACTCTAGCGGCATCGTAAAAACTCGTGATTTTGGGCATTTCTGGCAGTTTTCCTGGGCTATAGTCCATGGTTTTCGGGACCAGGGAGGATTTTAATGCCCTATGAACCACGGTACACGACTCTAGCGGCATCGTCAAAACTCGTGATTTCAGACATTTCAGGCCGTTTCCGTGGGCTATAGTCCAAAGTTTTTAGGTCCCGGGAGGATTCGATGCCCGTGACTCCCGGTACACGACTCTAGCGACATCGTCAAAACTCGTGATTTTGGGCATTTTTGGCTGTTTTCGTGGTCTATAGTCAACGTTTTTCGGGTCCCGGAAGGATTTCGATGCCCCATGACCCCGGTACACGAATCTAGTGGCATCGTCAAAATTCGTGATTTCGACCATGCTGGCCGTTTCCATGGGCTATAGTTCACGGTTTTCGGGTCCCGGGAGGATTTCGATGCCTCGTGCCCCGGTACACGACTCTAGCGGCATCATCAAAACTCATGATTTCGAGCATTTCTGGCCGTTTTCGTGGGCTATAGTCCACAGTTTCGGGGCCCAGGAGGATTTTGATGCCCCTGACCTCGTACACGACTCTAGGACAACGTCAAAACTCGTGATTTCGGGCATTTCTGGCCATTTTCGTGGGCTATAGTCCACGGTTTTCAGGTCCCGAGAGGATTTTGATGCCCCATGACCCCCTGTACACGACTCTTGTGGCCTCGTCAAAACTCGTCATTTCGGGCATTTCAGGCCGTTTTCATGGGCTATAGTCCACGGTTTTCGGGTCCTTGGAGGATTTCGATGCCCCGTGACCCCGGTACACGACTCTAGGGGCAGCATCAAAAATCGTGATTTCGGCCATTTCTGGCCGTTTTCGTGGGATATCGTCCACGGTTTTCGGGTCCCGGGAGGATTTCGATACCCGGTGACCCTCGGTACACGACTCTTGGGCCAACGTCAAAACCCATGATTTCGGGCATTTCTGGCCGTTTTTCGTGGGCTATAGTCCACGGTTGTCGGCTCCCGGGAGGATTTCGATGCCCCGTGACCCCCGGTACATGACTCTAGCGGCATCTTCAAAACTCGTGATTTCGAGCATTTCTGGCCGTTTTCATCGGCCATAGTCCACGGTTTTGGGTCCCGGGAAGATTTCGATGCCCGGTGACCCCCGGTACATGACTCTAGGGGCAGCGTCAAAACTCGTGATTTCGGGCATTTCTGGCCGTTTTCGTGGGCTATAATCCACGATTTTCAGGTCCCGGCAGGATTTCGATGCCCCGTGACCCTAGGTACACGACTCTAGCGGTAACGTCAAATCTCGTGATTTCGGGCATTTCTGGCCATTTTCGTGGGCTATAGTCCACGGTTTTCGGCTCCCGGGAGGATTTCGATGCCCCGTGACCCCCGGTACACGACTCTAGCGGCATCGTCAAAACTCGTGATTTCGGGCATTTCTGGCAGTTTTTGTGGGCTATAGTCCATGGTTTTCGGGACCTGGGAGGATTTTAATGCCCTGTGAACCACCGTACACGACTCTAGCGGCATCGTCAAAACTCATGATTTCGGGCATTTCTTGCCGTTTTCGTGGGCAATAGTCCACGGTTTTTAGGTCCCGGGAGGATTTCGATGCCCCGTGACCCCCGGTACACGACTCTAGCGACATCGTAAAAATTCGTGATTTCGGGCATTTTTGGCCGTTTTCGTGGGCTATAGTCCACGTTTTTCGGGTCCCGGGAGGATTTCGATGCCCCGTGACCCCCGGTACATGACTCTAGTGGCATCGTCAAAACTCTTGATTTCGAGAATTACTGGCCCTTTCCGTATATAGTTCATGGTTTTCGGGTCCCGGGAGGATTTCGATGCCCCGTGACCCCCGGTATACGACTCTAGCGGCATCGTCAAAACTCGTGATTTCTGGCATTTCTGGCAGTTTTCGTGGGCTATAGTCCACGGTTTTCGGGACCTGGGAGGATTTTAATGCCCTGTGAACCACGGTACACGACTCTAGCGGCATCATCAAAACTCATGATTTCGGGCATTTCTAGGCGTTTTCGTGGGCTATAGTCCACGGTTTTTAGGTCCCGGGAGGATTTCGATGCCCCGTGACCCCGTTACACGACTCAAGCGACATCGTAAAAATTCGTGATTTCGGGCATTTTTGGCCGTTTTCGTGGGCTATAGTCCACGTTTTTCGGGTCCCGGGAGGATTTCGATGCCCGTGACCCTCGGTACATGACTCTAGTGGCATCGTTAAAACTCTTGATTTCGAGAATTCCTGGACGTTTCCGTATATAGTTTATGGTTTTCGGGTCCCGGGGGGATTTCGATGCCCCGTGACACCCGGTACACGACTCTAGCGGCATCGTCAAATCTCGTGATTTCGGGCATTTCTGCCCATTTTCGTGGCCTATAGTCCACGGTTTTCGGGTCCCGGAAAGATTTCGATGCCCCGTGAGCCCGGTACACGACTCTAGCGGCATCGTTAAAACTCGTGATTTCGGGCATTTCTGGCCATTTTCGTGGGCTATGGTCCACGGTTTTCGGTCCCTGGGAGGATTTTGATGCCGTGTGAACCACGGTACACGACTCTAGCGTCATCGCCAAAACTCGTGATTTCGGGGATTTCTGGCCAGTTTCGTGGGCTATAGCCCACGGTTTTCAGGTCCCGGGAGGATTTCGATGCCCCGTGACCCCCGGTACACGACTCTTGGGGCCTCGTCAAAACTCGTCATTTCGGGCATTTCAGGCCGTTTTCATGGGCTATAGTCCACGGTTTTTGGGTCCCTGTAGGATTTCGATGCCCAGTGACCCCCGGTACACGAGTCTAGGGTAGCGTCAAAACTCGTGATTTCGGGCATTTCTGGCCATTTTCGTGGGCTATAATCCACGATTTTCAGGTCCCGGCAGGATTTCGATGCCCCGTGACCCCAGGTACACGACTCTAGCGGCAACTTCAAAACTCGTTATTTCGGGCATTTTTGGCCGTTTTCGTGGGCTATAGTCCACGGTTTTCGGCTCCCGGGAGGATTTCGATGCCCCGTGACCCCTGGTACACGACTCTAGCTGCATCGTCAAAACTCATGATTTCGGGCTTTTCTGGCAGTTTTCGTGGGCTATAGTCCACGGTTTTCAGGACCTGGGAGGATTTTAAAGCCCAGTGAACCACGGTACACGACTCTAGCGGCATCGTCAAAACTCGTGATTTCGAGCATTTCTGGCCTTTTTCGTCGGCCATAGTCCACGGTTTTTGGGGCCCAGGAGGATTTCGATGCCCCGTGACCCCCGGTACATGACTCTAGGGGCAACGTCAAAACTCGTGATTTCGGGCATTTCTGGCCGTTTTCGTGGGCTATAATCCACGATTTTCTGGTCCCGGCAGGATTTCGATGCACCGTGACCCCCGGTACATGACTCTAGCGGCATCGTCAAAACTCGTGATTTCGAGCATTTCTGGCCGTTTTCGTCGGCCATAGTCCACGGTTTTCAGGGCCCAGGAGGATTTCGATGCCCCGTGACCCCCGGTACATGACTCTAGGGGCAACATCAAAACTCGTGATTTCGGGCATTTCTGGCCGTTTTCGTGGGCTATGATCCACGATTTTCTGGTCCCGGCAGGATTTCGAACCCGTGTCCCCAGGTACACGACTCTAGCGGCAACGTCAAAACTCGTGATTTTGAGCATTTCTGGCCGTTTTCGTGGGCTATAGTTCATGGTTTTTGGGTCCCGGGAGGATTTCGATGCCCCGTCACCCCGGTACATGACTGTAGCGGCATCGTCAAAAGTCGTGATTTCGGGCATTTCTGGCCGTTTTCGTGGGCTATAGTCCACGGTTTTCGGGCCCTGGGAGGATTTTGATGCCCTGTGAACCATGGTACATGGCTCTAGCGTCATCATCAAAACTCGTGATTTCGAGCATTTCTGACCGTTTTCGTCGGCCATAGTCCACGGTTTTCTGGGCCTGGGAGGATTTTAATGCCCTGTGAACCACGGTACACGACTCTAGCGGCATCGTCAAAACTCGTGATTTCGAGCATTTCTGGCCGTTTTCGTCGGCCATCGTCCACGGTTTTCGGGGCCCAGGAGGATTTCGATGCCTCGTGACCGTACACGACTCTAGGGGCAACGTCAAAACTCGTGATTTCGGGCATCTCTGGCCGTTTTCGTGGGCTATAATCCACGATTTTCAGGTCCCGGCAGGATTTCGATGCCCGTGACCCCCCGGTACACGACTCTAGTGGCATCGTCAAAAATCATGATTTCGGGCATTTCTGGCCATTTTTGTGGGCTATAGTCCACGGTTTTCGGGTCCCGGGAGGATTTTGATGCCCCGTGACCCCCGGTACACGACTCTAGCGGCATCGTCAAAACTCGTGATTTTGGGCATTTCTGGTAGTTTTCGTGGGCTATAGTCCACGGTTTTCGGGACCAGGGAGAATTTTAATGCCCTGTGAACCACGGTACACGACTCTAGCGGCATCGTCCAAAATCGTGATTTCAGGCATTTCAGGCCGTTTTCGTGGGCTATAGTCCACAGTTTTTAGGTCCCGGGAGGATTCGATGCCCCGTGACCCCCGGTACATGACTCTAGCGACATCGTCAAAACTCGTGATTTTGGGCATTTTTGGCTGTTTTCGTGGTCTATAGTCAACGTTTTTCGGGTCCCGGGAGGATTTCGATGCCCCATGACCCCCGGTACACGACTCTAGTGGCATCGTCAAAATGCGTGATTTCGAGCATGCTGGCCGTTTCCATGGGCTATAGTTCACGGTTTTCGGGTCCCAGGAGGATTTCGATGCCTCGTGCCCCCGGTACACGACTCTAGCGGCATCATCAAAACTCATGATTTCGAGCATTTCTTGCCGTTTTCGTGGGCTATAGTCCACGGTTTTCGGGCCCTGGGAGGATTTTGATGCCCTGTGAACCATGGTACATGGCTCTAGCGTCATCGTCAAAACTCATGATTTCGAGCATTTCTGGCCGTTTTCGTAGGCCATAGTCCACGGTTTTCGGGGCCCAGGAGGATTTCGATGCCTCGTGACCGTACACGACTCTAGGGGCAACGTCAAAACTCGTGATTTCGGGCATTTCTGGCCGTTTTCGTGGGCTATAATCCACGATTTTCAGGTCTCGGCAGGATTTCGATGCCCGTGACCCCCCGGTACACGACTCTAGTGGCATCGTCAAAACTTGTGATTTCGGGCATTTCTGGCCATTTTCGTGGGCTATAGTCCACGGTTTTCGGGTCCCGTGAGGATTTTGATGCCCCGTGACCCCCGGTACACGACTCTAGCGGCATCGTCAAAACTCGTGATTTCAGGCATTTCAGGCCGTTTTCGTGGGCTATAGTCCACAGTTTTTAGGTCCCGGGAGGATTCGATGCCCCGTGACCCCCGGTACACGACTCTAGCGACATCGTCAAAACTCGTGATTTTGGGCATTTTTGTCTGTTTTCGTGGTCTATAGTCAACGTTTTGTCGGGTCCGGGAGGATTTCGATGTCCCATGACCCCGGTACACGACTCTAGTGGCATCGTCAAAATTCGTGATTTCGAGCATGCTGGCCGTTTCCATGGGCTATAGTTCACGGTTTTCGGGTCCCGGGAGGATTTCGATGCCTCATGCCCCCGGTACACGACTCTAGCGGCATCATCAAAACTCATGATTTCGAGCATTTCTGGCCGTTTTCGTGGGCTATAGTCCACGGTTTCGGGGCCCAGAAGGATTTTGATGCCCCCTGACCTCATACACGACTCTAGGACAACGTCAAAACTCATGATTTCGGGCATTTCTGGCCATTTTCGTGGGCTATAGTCCACGGTTTTCACGTCCCGAAAGGATTTCGATGCCCTGTGACCCCCTGTACACGACTCTTGGGGCCTCGTCAAAATTCGTCATTTCGGGCATTTCAGGCCGTTTTCATGGGCTATAGTCCACGGTTTTCGGGTCCCTGGAGGATTTCGATGCCCGGTGACCCCTGGTACACGACTCTAGGGGCAGCATCAAAACTCGTGATTTCGGGCATTTCTGGCCGTTTTCGTGGGCTATCGTCCACGGTTTTCGGGACCTGGGAGGATTTTAATGCCCTGTGAACCACGGTACGACTCTAGCGGCATCGTCAAAACTCATGATTTCGAGCATTTCTGGCCGTTTTCGTCGGCCATAGTCCACGGTTTTCGGGGCCCAAGAGGATTTCGATGCCCCGTGACCCCCGGTACATGACTCTAGGGGCAACGTCAAAACTCGTGATTTCGGGCATTTCTGGCCGTTTTCGTGGGCTATAATCCACGATTTTCAGGTCTCGGCAGGATTTCGATGCCCGTGACCCCCCGGTACACGACTCTAGTGGCATCGTCAAAACTTGTGATTTCGGGCATTTCTGGCCATTTTCGTGGGCTATAGTCCACGGTTTTCGGGTCCCGTGAGGATTTTGATGCCCCGTGACCCCCGGTACACGACTCTAGCGGCATCGTCAAAACTCGTGATTTCAGGCATTTCAGGCCGTTTTCGTGGGCTATAGTCCACAGTTTTTAGGTCCCGGGAGGATTCGATGCCCCGTGACCCCCGGTACACGACTCTAGCGACATCGTCAAAACTCGTGATTTTGGGCATTTTTGTCTGTTTTCGTGGTCTATAGTCAACGTTTTGTCGGGTCCGGGAGGATTTCGATGTCCCATGACCCCCGGTACACGACTCTAGTGGCATCGTCAAAATTCGTGATTTCGAGCATGCTGGCCGTTTCCATGGGCTATAGTTCACGGTTTTCGGGTCCCGGGAGGATTTCGATGCCTCATGCCCCCGGTACACGACTCTAGCGGCATCATCAAAACTCATGATTTCGAGCATTTCTGGCCGTTTTCGTGGGCTATAGTCCACGGTTTCGGGGCCCAGAAGGATTTTGATGCCCCCTGACCTCATACACGACTCTAGGACAACGTCAAAACTCATGATTTCGGGCATTTCTGGCCATTTTCGTGGGCTATAGTCCACGATTTTCACGTCCGAGAGGATTTCGATGCCCCGTGACCCCCTGTACACGACTCTTGGGGCCTCGTCAAAATTCGGCATTTCGGGCATTTCAGGCCGTTTTCATGGGCTATAGTCCACGGTTTTCGGGTCCCTGGAGGATTTCGATGCCCGGTGACCCCTGGTACACGACTCTAGGGGCAGCATCAAAACTCGTGATTTCGGGCATTTCTGGCCGTTTTCGTGGGCTATCGTCCACGGTTTTCGGGACCTGGGAGGATTTTAATGCCCTGTGAACCACGGTACACGACTCTAGCGGCATCGTCAAAACTCATGATTTCGAGCATTTCTGGCCGTTTTCGTCGGCCATAGTCCACGGTTTTCGGGGCCCAAGAGGATTTCGATGCCCCGTGACCCCGGTACATGACTCTAGGGGCAACGTCAAAACTCGTGATTTCGGGCATTTCTGGCCGTTTTCGTGGGCTATAATCCACGATTTTCAGGTCCCGGCAGGATTTCGATGCACCGTGACCCCCGGTACACGACTCTAGCGGCATCGTCAAAACTCGTGATTTCGAGCATTTCTGGCCTTTTTCGTCGGCCATAGTCCACGGTTTTCGGGTCCCGTGAGGATTTTGATGCCTCGTGACCCCGGTACACGACTCTAGCGGCATCGTCAAAACTCGTGATTTCAGGCATTTCAGGCCGTTTTCGTGGGCTATAGTCCACAGTTTTTAGGTCCGGGAGGATTCGATGCCCCGTGACCCCAGGTACACGACTCTAGCGACATCGTCAAAACTCGTGATTTCGGGCATTTCTGGCCGTTTTCGTGGGCTATAGTCAACGTTTTGTCGGGTCCGGGAGGATTTCGATGTCCCATGACCCCCGGTACACGACTCTAGTGGCATCGTCAAAATTCGTGATTTCGAGCATGCTGGCCGTTTCCATGGGCTATAGTTCACGGTTTTCGGGTCCCGGGAGGATTTCGATGCCTCATGCCCCCGGTACACGACTCTAGCGGCATCATCAAAACTCATGATTTCGAGCATTTCTGGCCGTTTTCGTGGGCTATAGTCCACGGTTTCGGGGCCCAGAAGGATTTTGATGCCCCCTGACCTCATACACGACTCTAGGACAACGTCAAAACTCATGATTTCGGGCATTTCTGGCCATTTTCGTGGGCTATAGTCCACGGTTTTCACGTCCCGAGAGGATTTCGATGCCCCGTGACCCCCTGTACACGACTCTTGGGGCCTCGTCAAAATTCGTCATTTCGGGCATTTCAGGCCGTTTTCATGGGCTATAGTCCACGGTTTTCGGGTCCCTGGAGGATTTCGATGCCCGGTGACCCCTGGTACACGACTCTAGGGGCAGCATCAAAACTCGTGATTTCGGGCATTTCTGGCCGTTTTCGTGGGCTATCGTCCACGGTTTTCGGGACCTGGGAGGATTTTAATGCCCTGTGAACCACGGTACACGACTCTAGCGGCATCGTCAAAACTCATGATTTCGAGCATTTCTGGCCGTTTTCGTCGGCCATAGTCCACGGTTTTCGGGGCCCAAGAGGATTTCGATGCCCCGTGACCCCCGGTACATGACTCTAGGGGCAACGTCAAAACTCGTGATTTCGGGCATTTCTGGCCGTTTTCGTGGGCTATAATCCACGATTTTCAGGTCCCGGCAGGATTTCGATGCACCGTGACCCCCGGTACACGACTCTAGCGGCATCGTCAAAACTCGTGATTTCGAGCATTTCTGGCCTTTTTCGTCGGCCATAGTCCACGGTTTCGGGGCCCAGGAGGATTTCGATGCCCCGTGACCCCCGGTACATGACTCTAGGGGCAACATCAAAACTCGTGATTTCGGGCATTTCTGGCCATTTTCGTGGGCTATAATCCACGATTTTCAGGTCCCGGCAGGATTTCGATGCCCCGTCACCCCAGGTACACGACTCTAGCGGCAACGTCAAAACTCGTGATTTCGGGCATTTCTGGCCGTTTTCGTGGGCTATAGTCCACGGTTTTCGGCTCCCGGGAGGATTTCGATGCCCCGTGACCCCGGTACACGACTCTAGCGGCATCGTCAAAACTCGTGATTTCGGGCATTTCTGGCAGTTTTCAGGCCCATAGTCCACGGTTTTCGGGACCTGGGAGGATTTTAATGCCCTGTGAACCACGGTACACGACTCTAGCGGCATCGTCAAAACTCATGATTTCGGGCATTTCTAGCCGTTTTCGTGGGCTATATAGTCCACGGTTTTTAGGTCCCGGGAGGATTTCGATGCCCCGTGACCCCCGGTACACGACTCTAGCGACATCGTAACAATTCGTGATTTCGGGCGTTTTTGGCCGTTTTCGTGGGCTATAGTCCACGTTTCTTGGGTCCCGGGAGGATTTCGATGCCCCGTGACCCTCGGTACATGACTCTAGTGGCATCGTCAAAACTCTTGATTTCGAGGCTTCCTGGCCGTTTCCGTATATAGTTCATGGTTTTCGGGTCCCGGGAGGATTTCGATGCCCGTGACCCCCGGTACACGACTCTAGCGGCATCGTCAAATCTCGTGATTTCTGGCATTTATGCCCATTTTTGTGGGCTATAGTCCACGGTTTTCGGGTCCCGGGAGGATTTCGATGCCCCGTGACCCCGGTACATGACTCTAGCGGCATCGTTAAAACTCGTGATTTCGGGCATTTCTGGCGATTTTCGTGGGCTATAGTCCACGGTTTTCGGGCCCTGGGAGGATTTTGGTGCCGTGTGAACCACGGTACACGACTCTAGCGTCATCGCCAAAACTCGTGATTTCGGGGATTTCTGGCCATTTTCGTGGGCTATAGTCCAGGGTTTTCAGGTCCGGGAGGATTTCGATGCCCCGTGACCCCCGGTACACGACTCTTGGGGCCTCGTCAAAACTCGTCATTTCGGGCATTTCAGGCCGTTTTCATGGGCTATAGTCCACGGTTTTCGGGTCCCAGGAAGATTTCGATGCCTCGTGACCCCCGGTACACGACTCTAGGGGCAACGTCAAAACTCGTGATTTTGGGCATTTTTGGCCGTTTTCGTGGGCTATAGTCCATGATTTTCGGGTCCCGGGAGGATTTCGATGCCCTGTGACCCCCGGTACACGACTCTAGCGACATCGTCAAAACTCGTGATTTCTGGCATTTCTAGTCGTTTTCGTGGGCTATAGTCCACGTTTTTCGGGTCGCGGGTGGATTTCGATGCCCCGTTACCGGTACACGACTCTAGTGTCATCGTCAAAACTCGTGATTTCGAGCATTTCTGGCCGTTTTCGTGGGCTATAGTTCATGGTTTTCGGGTCTCGGGAGGATTTCGATGCCCCGTCACCTCCGGTACATGACTCTAGCGGCATCGTCAAAACTCGTGATTTCGGGCATTTCTGGCCGTTTTCGTGGCTATAGTCCACGGTTTTCGGGCCCTATGAGGATTTTGATGCCCTGTGAACCACGGTACACGACTCTAGCGTCATCGCCAAAACTCGTGATTTCAGGCATTTCTGGCCATTTTTCGTGTGCTATAGTCCATGGTTTTCGGGCCCTGGGAGGATTTTGATGCCCTGTCACTATGGCGCGCCGGGATCCCCGGGTCTCGGCGCCGCGCTGCTGCCCTTCGCGGAGGCCACCGGTGCGCACATCAGCAATCTCCCCTTCAGCCAGGTGGAGGGCGGCAACGGCCACGCGGTCGACCTGCCACAGGCGGCGGAGCTCGGCGATGGACCGGGGCATTTAGTGGCGTCGGAGCAACTGCTCCGGCGCGGGACCGTTGGGCGACGGCTACGAGATTGCACCGATGGCGGCAGGACAATTGGGCGACGGGTACGAAGTTGCACCGACGGCGGGACCGTTGGGTGATGGCTACGAGATTGCACCGTGCGTCGGGGCAGGAGCCTTTGGTGACGTGGCCGGACAGGGCCAGGCGGTGACGGCGGCCGGGGCCTTGGAGGTGCCCCGGGAACGACAGGATTCGGCAGCCAGCCGCTCGTGGATGACAGCCCCTACGACAGTGCGGCCTGCAGCAACAAGGGCGGCCGTGGGGCCTTTGTCGCGGCCATTGGAGCTGCGGTGTTTCTCAGCGCCATGGCCGTAGGTCTCTGATCAGCTGGCCACGAATGAGGTGCTTTGTTTCGTCATACACTCATACTACTACCGTACTTCGTACCGCGCGTTTTATTTTCATCAAGAGCTTGCTAACTCACGCATGTGGATGAGTAAATGCAACGTTCTAGTTTCTGAATGTGTGCAGCTTTGCACACTCACTTCCAATGATGTGTGCACCTATATGTTGTATGAATCAGTCCTAACCAACACTGTGGTCTTCCTCTGACCTAGCACCTGCTCATTTTCTGTTTCTGTGTTGTGACCATGCTTATTGCATTTGATTGTTGCCCTTACAACTTCATTGTTCCTCTTTTTGCTTGTAGTGCGGTAAACTGACACAACTGCAATGGAGAAACCAGCTGCAAAGAATACATGCATGTTCAAGAATTGTTGAGCTTCCTCTCTTGATTTAAATTGCATACTCTTCTCTGTCTTCATCTCAGCGCTTACTCCCAAGGCATCTTGCTCAGATTGCTTTTCATTTTCTAAGAATATCTCAACATGTTCGTCCATTATCTCAGCTCTTTCATTCCCTTGTCTTCCAGTGTCTGACTCATGTGTTGAGTTTGTTCGATAGCCATCTCCATTCATGTTGTCATGGCCATCTCGATTCCATGTATGGTCAAAGTCGCACCTTTTTTTCTCCATCTACTCTGCTGTTATCAGCAGTAACCTGAAAACAAAAGGTTCATTTTTTCAGTTTTATGTATTTGTAAGTATGTCTTTTAAGGAGTTAATCTAAGTATCTGTTAGGGAAGCTTCTTTCTTAAGAAAAAACCTCATCAAGTTGAATGTCATCAAATAAATTGGTATCCCATGGGTCATCTTCAATATCTTGATTTGCTGCGCTGTTTTCCTGCATCAGTAAAAAGTTGATATGTTAGTTTCTTTCATTTCCGCATAGATATGTATATGAGAGATGCACATGTTCGGTTTTGTATATACCTGGATGTACTCTTTCTCACATCTTGCATATGTTGAACTTGCAGATGGGTGTTCTTTATCCACAGTTACATTATCCTGCACAAATTTTATATACCAAGGTTAGTCACATACATAATCTTCTCATTTCATTTCATGTTCACTCTTTTACCATCATGAAATACTTACAGTACAGTTGCTTCTATGTGTTCCACCATCAACTGTGAAACTTTGAGGCTGTTTGTTTGCGTCAAGCACATATTGGCTATGAGTAGAAGTCGCTTGCCACAAGCTGTTCTTTTGTGCTGATTGTGTCTTATTTTGCATATCCATCTGCGGAATTTAAAGTTTGAGTGATAAACATTTTTTTGCACAGTCAAGATACAAGTAGCAATCATTATTCATTTGATATTTCAGTTTATGGCTCAGATTTTACCTTGAGTAGATGTGGACTGTCAGATAAGCTTCTTATGTCAATATCCCCTTTCAGCAGTGCCATGTATGAAAAGTTATCCTGCAATAGTGGCACTGTGTGAAATTTTGATATTTTTTCAAACTAGGGATGCTACTTTATGTGAGCACTTCTAAAAAAATGACGACTATTCGTTTAGTTTTCTGAAAAAGAGTACCTCTTCATAATTGATTCCTGTATATGGTGTGCCATCGCCAAGTACCTGCACATAAAAAATTAATATGTAATTAACTTTAGAGAACAATATTCTTCCTCAGTCCAGTATGGTCAAACCTGAGATTCTTCAGTTTCAGGCAATCTTCAGTTCCAGTATGTAATTAACTTTATGAGACAACAACAGAGCAAACCTGAGATTCTTTAGTTTCAGGTAATCCATATTGCACATCTAAAGGTTTTTGGTGAATTATCAACTTTGTTTCACTAGTTTTTGTCAGAAGCAGTTTTCGATCTGATAATGTTTTCTTCATGCTTCAATATGTATGTGGTACGTGGGACACATCACAGGAGCTCTTTAGCAGTCAACGTTATTCTAAGTTCACCTAGTAACTGCTTTTCGAGTTACCCTATATTTGCAGCAGCTTGAGAACGACAACATTTTTCTTGGTGAGCATATTTCCCCCTAAGTTTCTATTCTTTGTGGTTTCTGAAGATTTGTCATAAGTTGTAGTATTAGATATGATACACCTAATTTCTGGAACAGTGGTTTTGTATGGAGGTACTGATGCGACTTGCAGCAAAATAATTAGTTGAAAATTGAGTAGATTACCTGGGAATCCAGGGTTTCTTCAGTTTCAGGTAACCCTTGCTGTAGAGCTTGATTGCATTTGTCCCTTGTCGATCCATCCATTCCTCTTTGAGCTCGATCTAGTCCTTTTCCCTTTTCTTTTGCGTTTGATTCTGGTACGAGGTCCTGCGCCATCAATGGAGACGCGACAGGTTCTGCGGACGGAGGAGGGTGGAGTTGGTACGAGGGGTAGGTACGTGTTTTTTTTTTCACAAGAAGAAGAAGAAGATGATGATGATGAGTTTAGACTTTTTTGGGTATAGTTCCTTTAGTTTTGTTTTTTACATCGTTTAAAAGAGATGCGATTTTCCTTTAGTTTTGTTTTTTGCTTGGGGACGCCAGCCAATCCAAGTCCAGCTGTCCTTTACGAGGCGATCCGCGTTCGTGAACACGCATTTCCTTTTTTGCCATGATCCCAAGATCATCATCGATTTCACATTTTGGTCTCGTAAATCAAAGCTTACCATAAACCAGCAGCCGCCTCCAGCAACCAGCTGTCCCCGACATTACGTACGTCCTCCACCCTCTCCAAGACTGAAAACCCAAGCGATTCTACACGACGCCGTCGACCACGATCGTCTCCGGTCCCCGGCTATACAAGGTGCTAGTTTCTGGTACTACCGATCTACACCTGATTATGTATGTGGATTGATCCTTGTTTTTACTGTACATTCTGAACTAATCAAGCATGATATAACTCGCAGATTGATCCCCGTGAGGAGCAGGCGCCGATGATGAATGACGGCCTGGCGGCGGCGGCCACCAGCTCCGGCGAGATGAACCAGCCCCTCCCGCCCCACGGCCAGCCCGGGAAACAGCAGCACCAGACGCCGCCGCAGCAGCAGAAGCCGGCGCTTACCCCCGGCCAGCCCGGGAAACAGCAGCACCAGAAGCCGGCGCTTCCCCACGGCCAGCCCGGGAAACAGCAGCAGCGGCAGCCCGGCGGCACGTACGTTATACAGATGCAGAAGGACAAGGTCTTCCGCGTGCCGCAGCAGCAGAAGCCCGGCCGCACGTACGTTATACGGGTGCCCAAGGACAAGGTCTTGCGCGTGCCGCCGCCGGAGAACGCGCGCCTCCTCGAGCACTACACCCGCCGCGCCAAGCGCCGCGCCGGCTGCTCCTGCCTCCGCGCTTGCCTCTACCTCCTGCTCGCCATCCTCTGCCTCGCCGTCCCAGTCGGCGTCGTGTACCTGGTGTACAAGCCCAGGCGGCCGGCGTACACGGTCGTGTCCCTCGCCGTGTCCGGCGTCGGCAACGCCTCGGCCCCGGGTGCGTTCTTGCCGGGGTTCGACGCGACACTCCGCGCCGACAACAGCGCGAACGGCAAGATGGGGGTGCACTACGACGGCGCCGGGAGCCGCGTCGCCGTGTCGTATGAAGGCGTGAGCCTGGCCCAGGGCGCGTGGCCGGCGTTCTACCAGGCGCCCGGGAACGTGACGGTGTTTGTGGCGAAGGCCAAGGGGGCGGGGATACGGTTCTCCCAGAGCGTGCGCGGGCAGATGGCCGCGGCGGAGCGGCTCCGATCCGTGCCGTTCGACGTTGACATCAAGGTGCCCGCGCGGCTGCAGCTCGGCAGGGTGAAGACGTGGGCCGTGCCGGTGACGGTGCGGTGCGCCATGGCCGTGGATAGCCTCGCCGCCAACGCCAAGGTGGTGTCCAGATCCTGCAACGTGAAGGTGCCCTTCTTGTTCTGGAGGAGCTGAACTAGAAGAAGTGAGTTATCATCCTTGGACCTTGGTTGATTAGGAGAGCAGTTCTTGGCGCAAAAAAAGATTAGGTGCAGTTTTTCATAGACAACGAGCTTGCTTATCAGTGCACACATACTGACTCAACTTCTTTGCTGTTCGTTCAAGACCGAGCCTTACGAAAATAACAGCAAGCACAATACACACAAGAATTGCAGAAAAAACGCAGAGCTTACTGTACTTACAAAAAATATACATAAGTAGAGGTACACACTAGTATTGCAGAGCTTTAATTCAAGGCCCAGGACGTTACTAGTTTGAGCATTAGAATTGCAGACAACGTAGCCATGCGTGGAGCTTCAGTCTCAAGGATTTAAACGGCTAGCGCAGGCAAGATACACGGCGACAAACTTTCGCTCTTGTACATGACCAAACAAAGCTCAATAAGATTATTATATACAAACTGGTTACCTCCCTCTCGCAGGGAAAATGTATGTATAGAATTAACTAGGATTGATCACAAAGCACTTGATACTACTCCATAATATACTGTCAGCTATACATTTCAAGCAAGCACTAGCAGTCCTCGGATCCAGCATCGATCAGCGCCATCCCCATCTGTCTATGTGCTCTAAAGCTTGGAAGACGGCAGGCCTGCAAGCAAACTCCAAAAAAAAATCAGTAATGAGCTAGCTGGCTAAGCTAGCGAAAGGATAAATAATAATACCACTACTTGTCTATATACATAGTTATACTAGATTAGATAAGTATTTGATGATAAGGACCAGTTGCCTGGAGTTGACTGATGCGGTAACACTAATCAGCTTCTGTTACTTGACTGATGCAGGGGCAACACACATGGTTTTCAAAAATATAAATTATGTGCGGCACCCTCCTAAACTCCCTGCTCTAATTGAAAAATATGTTAAGATCCACATTTATAAATTCTCCATAGGCAGAGAGAGCAACCAAGAAAACACCTAGGAAAAACATTCGAAGGTTGCATACATATCCCTGCTGGAGCAAAATGCAGTCAAATTGGCAGTGAATCTGAGACATGAGCAGCACAAATTACATAGCAGGACAAAATAAGCACCAACTAAAATTACAACACACAGCAGGTAGGTACTTGTCTGCTCTGAGAAACAGCAGCAGAAATTCCTCGGCCACTTCTCAACCGATGACTACACAGTTGCTTTGCAGGCATTCTTGTTTCATGACTAATCATTCAGCGACCTGTTGCTGTCGAAATTATACATCATGGAACGAACAAAACAAGTACAGAAAGAATCATAGGTAGACTAGAATTGCACAAGTTTTCTTAACTTTAGAACTCCATTCGGAAGTAGAGGGAAAGGCCATTGTATTATGATGTGTCGAGATAAAACCACGGTTTATGGCTAGTAGATAGTGGTAAACAAACAGGAAGAATTATCGTTCCAGCAACACTGCCATCCTCAAACTCGGATTCAGAAAACAGGACCTGGATATGGCAGTGTTTTCAGAAATTTGAATTAAGAAAACAGGCTCTGCCATATCCTCCAGATCATCCATGTAATTTGGGGACCTGGATTCAGCGACACCAGATGCACCTATCTGGATTCGAACAGTTGACACGACACGTGCCTATCCACCCCTCAAATATATAGTCCAACACTGGACACCCCTGAATTTGAATACGTACTTGCTTATAATTATTAACAACTTCATCACCTACTTCATTCCACGAATAGATGAATGCTTCATGCATGATCAATAATTGTTCATTCTCTTGTTTGCCAAAAGGATATCAAAATTAAGAAGCATATATCATGCAATTTACAAGCAAAACAAACACAACTTGTACCTGAAACAATATAGGCAGTACGTACATTATGCATTGGTTACAGTGAAGAACCTTCAGTTCAGATTTTCTGCTATAGCAGGGAGCAGACTTCTTGTGGGTAATACAGTATGATGCAAGTACACTAGTTCCTCCTGGCTCTAACTTGGCTATCAGCTCAAACATACTCCATTCATGCTGTTGCTAATTCAACACTAAAACTTCTAGTTACATAGGCTCTGAACAAATATGAACTGTTCTTCAAACTCGAAACAGTAAATTGCAGCACAACACATCACAGCAAGCTGGTCCTCTGTCAGTCAAAAGCAGAGCTATGCTCTGCTCTGCTCTGCTGAAAGAAAGACGAAACAAGAAAACATAGATGTTTGTATTGGGTTGTTTGATGCTAATTAGTTTCTTCTAGGCGTCCCTAGTGTCATCAGGTTGTTTATACGTAGATATGCAAGTGCTAGACGCTAGGAACAGGAGGAACTGAGCATGAAAACCATCTGAGAAGAATACATACAGTAAAAAATGCAGATGGCGAATTTCATACAGTCCCGATGCTTCTACTGGTGGGGGAAAGACACATACCTGTAACTCTGGGGCCACTGGTTGGTGTAGGAGTTGGGGTCGCTGCCGGCGCAGGAGGAAGAGTTGTTGCTTTTGACAGTTTAAAAGGGGCGGATGGAGACAACAGCAACCTAGAAGAATTACACAACATGCTGCATGCTGCATGGTTTAGAGGAGCTCATCTTCACCAATTAGAAACAGTAAGTATGGATAGCTTCAGGTTCTCTTACAGATTCAACCAAATGGACAGTATATATTTATTGTACAGCACGCTGCTCTCAGTCAAAATGCTGCATGATGCAGGGTGCGGCACAATACGAAAACTCACATTTTTGCATCAGGCACCCCCTTATAAATGCACGGATTTGAGTCATTATCTCCTGGCACCTCAAAACACATTTTCTGAGGCTGTCAACTTGGAGAGAAAAAAAATTGCTCTTCTCCATGATCTGGGGAAGTTTCACAACCTTTATCGTGGAGATGACCTGCTCTGCATGTGTGCTTAAGATGGTCAATGGTCTCCTAAGAAAACACTGAATGGCCTACTCATCAGATTTAGCAAAATCTATGTTCAGTCAAGAATCCAGTAAAAATCTTCATACCTTTGATGCTGCAACTTAACCTCCACAAGATCCAAATGATCTTGTTTAAATGTTCCTACTTCATAATATCAACATCATCTGGATCCACTCGGAATAGTTCATAGACACCTCTGCGGCTCTGCCCTGTCTTCCCAACAGCTAAATATATGTGTGCATCATCCAAATATGTGTAAGCCTATTAGGATGCTTAAGAATTCTGGTCAATACTCAAATACATCACTGCCAGTTTGAAATCTTGCATAGGCGGTTAACACCAGTACTATATATACCACAAGTAGTATGGTCGGTATGCAAGCAATTATTGTTGTTCATAAATACTATATGATGCACAATGTTTGAAAAAAAAAAGCACACAAGAAGTCAGTATGCACAGTTCTCAAACCTAGCATTTCTTGCAACAACGATTCTTTCCATTACATGAAAATATGACAAAACATACGACACGGACTACAAACTAACAGCAACAAAGCAGAGCAAATTGTTTTCCTCCCCAGACTCTCAGCACGGGTAAATCTTTTTCCCTCTCCATTGATACCGTTGCTGTTATTCACCAAGTCAGCTGAGAAAGTAGCAGCAAATTGTGCTTTGCGAAGCAACTCCAGCAGCACCGGGAAGGAGGCAAGCTGTAGACCTCCCAGTTGTCATATCATAGACCATGCCATGATCCCTACCCCTCCCCCCAATCCAATAGATACCGTTACCCTTGAGCCCCGGGACATCTTCAGCATACATGGACACCGCGTTATTCCTACCGAGGAACACCGAGTAGCCTCCCAGGTCCGCCACAGCATCCCAGCATGGCTGGCGCTGCGGATAGTACCTTAGAACGAAAACTTCATCCTGCGCTACACGTCGTGGGCCGCCTCCTGGCAGCTGCAGGGTAACCGCGCAGCTTGTGTTCCTCCATATCTGGTACAGATTGACATCGCAGAACACCAGGTTCTTGGCACTGGTGAAAGCCGAGACCTTGTTGTAAGGCGGGGGGAAACTCGTGGCAGCGTCGAAGGGAACCGACGACAAGGGCTCGGCTGTAGCAAGCGCATTCAGGTCCGGCGCATTCAGCTCTGCCAGTCGGGCTGCTTTGAATTCTGCCCGAATCCAAAGAAGCATTTCACTCCTCCAAATTTGCAGCAGATGGTCGTCCGTGAGTGAAGGTCTCGCTGGCCGTGATGACGATGATGGGTGGTCGACCATAGCAGGCTCCCGGCGGCGGCGCTCCGGCAGGCAGAGCACGTGGACGTCTCCGTGGCGTGTGAGGCAGTAGACCTTGCCTTCTTCTTCATGGTAGACGAGGTCGGCGAGCTGGTCTCCGTCGGCGAGGCGGAGGGCGTCGAGGACGGCCCACCTGCTGGCCCCGGCGGTGACGTAGGCGAGCCTGTCCGCGCCGCAGACGGCGGCGGCGGCGAAGTCGTCCCTGGCGGGATTGGGCGCGAAGACGATCTTGGAGGGCAGGTCGGTCCCGGCGCAGACGAGCGGCGGCAGGATGATCTCGGCGGCGGTGACGGGGTTGAAGAGGCTGAAGGTGCTCCGGACGGAGAAGGCGAGCCAGGCGTGGCCGGAGCCGACGCAGTGTGCCCCCGAGGGGAAGGCGTTGATGTGGAAGCAGCGGCGCGCGGGGAGCGAGGCGGCGGAGGGGCGGCAGCTGGAGGAGGAGTCGGGGACGAGGAGCAGCGACGGGGTCGGCGGCGCGAGCGCGCGGCGCCACGCCGTGCAGGCCCCCCGCGCGCTGGCGTAGCAGTTGAGGCCGTCGAGGAGTTGGGCGACGCGGCGGAGGAGCTCCGGCGGCAGGTCCGGCCAGAGCTGGAACGGCGGCGGCATGGCTGGATATGGTGGCGGCGCAAAGTGAAAAGAAGTGGTCGTGACCTTAGGACGTGACAACAAGGATGGTCAGGTGGACAAGGGTAAAATGGCTTGTTGTCACTGGTGCGCATGACGAGGATGAAGGGAGTCGCTGCTTGGTGGCTGATGCGGCAAATGAACGATGTGCTGAGAAGGTCGCGTATGTGTCTTGTCATCTGAGTCAATCAGAATTGGATTATTCTTGCACTTTACTTATGATGGATGATGGATGGAGGCCCCTCATTTTCATCTGATCAAGTGTTTGTGGTTTGTTTGATTTACTCTTGCACTTTACTTTTTTTTTGGGTCTCTTGCACTTTAGTTGAGCCATAGGAACACCGCACTATTAAGAGGGGCATGCTCGATGTTTTTGATGGGGTTGACCTAAGAGAGCTTCCTACCACCCACATACAGCTCCACCATATCGAGTTTGATGAGTTATTTTGGAAAATCCACTTTTGGAGCCTTTTCTCGAGTCGGTCTGGCGCCAGTTTTGAACCGATATGGCGCTGGTCAAGGCACCGGTCTGTGTTCGGTCGATCGACCGTGGCCGGTTCCGCGTCGCAGTACAGAAGGGGTTTTCGCTTTGGCGTCGGTCCCTGCTGGTCCAACCGACGCATACATGTCCTAGGGCCAGGGCCGGTTCACCGACTTTATAATCGGCGACTCTAGAAATGGTCCCAACGGCTAGATTTTCGTGATCCCCTATACATATATATCTTCTACCTCCGTTAAAGGCCCCTTGCTCAGATTCAGTTCATAACCCCATCTCTCTCTCACCTCCATTGTTGAGCACACCAAAAGTTTGAGATCTCCCTTTCTCCCGACCCAAACTGAAATCCCGTTGAGAGAAAGTAAGAGGAGGTCCGGATCTACGGTTGAACTGAGCCAAAAAGTGATTCCCCTTGAGTTTATTGAGTTGCTTGTTACTCTTGGGTTTCTTGGAAAACCCTAGACAACTTGTGCTTCAGAAAAGTTTGTGAGGGTTCGGAGGCCACCTCAAGGTGTACCAACAGGATTGAGCTCATTCTTCATGGAGGAGGCTCAAGGAGAAAAAAGTGGGTCTTTGTAGCGTACGGGTGTCCTTCGTGGTCTCCTGCACCTCCCCAACGTGACAGGGTACGGTCTGATACTTGGAACTTGCAATCAAAAAAGAATGTTTCTTGGACCGAGGATTATTGTTTCGGGGTCTGCTGAAATTCAGTGTCGAGAGGTTGCAGCTAGTTCAAGTGAAACTGCTGCTGGGCAGCATCGTGAAGGCGTTTCATATTTGTTTGTTTCCTGAGACGTGAACTGGAGCACAACATAAGCACACAGACAGCAGGCAGAATTTCCAAACATACCCCATTCATCTTTAAACAAGTACACTGATCCATCTTTGAACAAAATATATGTATCAAAAAACAGAGCACCTTGACTCAGTATACCCCATTCATGCTATTGCTAAGTCAAGACTGAACCTTGTATTTGCAGGAATAATCATGAGTACAGGTGCACATTAGAAGAATTGCAGGAAACCTAAGCACGAACTTTCTGGTAATTTGCACCAGCTCGATGGAGGGACCAGTTTGTTCGAAGCTCTGATTCAGATTGGCTCTGAACAAAAACTTCAAACTCGAAAGTGTGGAATTGCAGCACAACACTGTCAAACGGCTAACAGGATGGGTTACTTGTAGTATGTTGTATTCTTTTTCAATCTCAATTAATACCCCGCCGCCAAAGGGCGAGAAACTTTCGTGTAGTACATGACCAAACTGATCCTACGTACCTCTCGCAGGTACGGAAAATACATTATAATTGATCAAGATCGAGCCCAAAGCTCTTGGTATATTCGCCACTACTCCGTGATTATATATACTAGCAGCTATACATAGCAAGCAGTGGTCGATCGGTCCAGCAGCATCTCTGTCTAAAGCTTGGAAGATGGCAGGCCTGCAATACACCCACCGCACAGTCCGTCAGATAATCATCTCTCTAGCTAGTGAATAATTGTCTAATATTGGCACTCAAATATAGCTAGTAAATTACCGAGTTGCTTGGCGTTGACGATGCTTGGGCAAGCAGGCGGCGGTGTAGCCTTCTCGTCCAGGAAGGGCTCCACGGCATTCGGGTTTCCCCACACTGGATACCCCTTGATTTTACCCTGATACACCATACGTGTACGTACTTCATCAGTAATTAGTACCTAGCTACTTCCACAACAACCTATATATAATCTCGTTTACTATGGATTGTAGGATATACTCACAAGAACATTCAGAGCAGCAAGTGTTGCCATCCCTTCGCGTGTCCACTGCACATCCACAACCAGGCAATCAATCAATTAATCAGAGGATGGATGCATGCATGTACGATTTAATCCAGTTCATATAAAGATGATACGCACCTTGGAAGCCGATGCGATGTGAGGCACCACGACCGCGTTCTTCATCTCTGCCAGCCCTGGCTTCATGTACGGTTCATCCTCGAACACATCCAGCCCCACGCGGAACATCGGGTTTTCCTTCAAGTGCTCCACCAGTGCCACCTCGTCGATCACGGGGCCTCGGCTCGCGTTCACCAGCACCGCCTCCTTCTTCATCATCGCCAGCCTCTCGGGGTTTATCAGGTGGTATGTCGTCTTGTCAAGCACCGGGTGCAGGCTTATCTGTTATGTAATTAGTTCCACCATTATTATTCATATTAGAAACAATTCATCGCTTTATTAACATATAGATTTATCCTTGCTATGTAGCTTCTGAAGATTAATGACTGCAACAGCAGGAATTGGTCTACAATCCTCAGAATTATAATTACCACATCAGCCTCCCTGAGGACTTCCTCCATGCTGGAAGCCCTCTTCCATGTAACAGGTGGCTCACCGTTTGCTTTCAGGAACTGCCCATAAGCTGCAGCATAAACATGTTTGTATTAAACCTTAGCAAGCTGTCTGCCACAGGACAAATTATTAATTAATGCAAATAGTAGCCAAGCTTAGCTTGCCTGTGACGAACTTCTCAAGACGAGTGGACTGGTACAGGTCAAAGTAGATTAGGTTCATCTTGAAGCCCTCGATCTTTTACCATACAGAAACAATAAAAAGTTAGTTTTACATTGCTCAGAATGATATTGCTGCACATTTCAGACATTTTCATCACGCTGATATGAGATATATTGATGAAGCATAATATATACATACCATCATCCTTGCATAAGCTGAGCCGATGCGGCCAGCTCCGATCACTCCAACAGTCTGTCCCTTGAGCAAGTTCCCAACGAACCTGTATGTAATTAACTTTTTTATCAGATAAGATACATGAAGCAAAATCGAGCTACATCAAAGTTCATTTTTCTTAGCAGTAGCACTCACAGGTGCGGGAGCCATCCGTCGTAGAGGCCAGCCCTCATGAACTGGTCGGCTTCCACGATCCTCCGGGCAGCCGCCACCGACAGCGACGCCGCCAGCTCCGCCGTCGTCTCCGTCAGAACCCCCTGCATCCATCCATCCATCATGGTAATTAAGAGATTCAGACTTGAGAGCAGCAACGCATCAAATGCAAACTTTTTTTATGTATTTACGTACGGGTGTGTTGCCGATGGCGATGCCATTCCTGTTGGCAGCATCGACGTCGACATTGTTGTACCCGACGGCCATGTTGCTGAAGGCTGTCCCGCCGGCGCGCTTGAGCGCAGAGAACAGCACTTCGCCCCAGTCCTCTGTCAGCTGCAGTTTTGTCAACACAC
Organism: Poa pratensis; assembly: GCA_947311845.1. Taxonomy (NCBI): domain Eukaryota; kingdom Viridiplantae; phylum Streptophyta; class Magnoliopsida; order Poales; family Poaceae; genus Poa; species Poa pratensis. Next base: position 78,909,599 of record CAMZMU010000043.1, on the reverse strand, counting down.
AGCATCCAGATTGGTAACTGAGTATTAGCACTAGAGAGAAGCCAAAGAAAAAGCATATACTACATCTGTTAAATTAGTGACTTTATTTACTCAAAGGGAAGGAAGAACAAGATGGGCTTGGTTGACTTGCCTGGCCGATGACACCGTGGCAGTGATCGCCAATGAGCGCCAGGATGTCGTCGACAGAGAGTATGGTCTTTGTCTCCGTGCATATCTGCGCGTTCAGCAAGCAAAACAAACTCAACATCTCCCCACTACACCATACATCGGACAAGCAGCAAGAACACTAAAACGAAACAGTAAGCAGCAGCACCTCGAGGCGGCAGTCGTTGTCGGTTAGGAGGCGGATCCACCGGGTGCCAGGCATGGACTTGGTGCTCACCACGCGGTACTTGCCGCTGGGGTTCCACACCTCGATCGATATCGGCTTTGCCATGTCTGGGCAGAGCGGAGCGCAGCAGCAAAGAGGAAACAAGGTGAAACTGGTGGTGATAAGCTACTTGTAGCAGTGCCCTCTTATCAGGTTGAGATGAACCTGAGGCGCCAAAGATTTTGTTATTTTCAAAGGCAAAGGCTTGGCCACTTGGTGGATAAGATCACAGGGCTACTGAACAGATGAGTGGCTTCAGGCCTCCCAGACTCTGAATAAGACAGCTTCTTATCATCTTCAGGTTCACAACACACGAAGCAAAACTGGCAGAAAAGTTATCAACCATAAACTTGTTCTACCTAAAAGGATATCAGGCAGCATATAGTTATAAATCAACAGCAAATAGTAAACTTGTTCTAGCTAAAAGGACATCAGGGAATCATCAGGCAGCATATAGTTAACTTGTTCTAGCTAAAAGGATATCAGCAGGTATCACCATCATAAAGAGCATCCAGATGAACAAAACACACAATCAAGCTTCAACAAAGAACCTCAAGCACACGACAGCATCAATCAGCAGAAGACGATGATATTACCAAGCAAACATCCACTTGACGATTCCAATTCGGTTGTTCACAAGACCAACGATAGATAGATAGTTTTCCTTAACCGACAACTGGGGATGTTCACGGACCCCACCTCGACTCCAAAATAATTACAACCATTACGACATTAAAAGAGCGTCGAAACGCGATAAGTTTTCTAAGCATCGGCGCAGGAGAAGGGAGTAGATGCCTCCTCTACTCGAACGCCCACTGGTTCTCCCTGCGGATCTCCTCCTCCTCCTCGGGCGTGAAGTCGTTCTTGATGTTGAAGGTCTTGCGGATCTCCTCTGGGGTCTTGCCCTTGATCATGTCAGCAACAGTCTGACACGTGAGGTCCAGCAAGCCCTTGATGTTCAGGTAGTTGGCAGCCTGCGAAAAGTATCAGTGGGCGTCAGAGGTTACGGTGGATATAATGTGCCTTGCATAATATAGATGTGTTGGTGACGAAATACAATACAAAACAAACCAAGAGAAGATGCTAACTTGGTACACAAATTAAGAGCAGATAATAGATAATACTCTTATCTTCCAGAAAATAACATTACAAAACAAATTCAGAGAAATATACTACGAATAAAATACACAAATAAATACTTAAGATAGGATCAGAACATAGCACTAGCTATAGAACTTGGTGTATGGATTCATATGACGAGTACCACCGCTAGTGACATGAACAGTCAAGTCTTATGGTACAAAAGACAATATAACTGTAACACAAACAAAATCAGATCAGAATTTAGCACTAGCTATGGAAACTCATGTATCAGTGAGTACAACTGTTACTGCACCATCTGGTAATTATCACACACACAATGAAAACACACCTAATACTCGACACAAGAATGTGTTCATACTAGTGATCTGCAAGGTTAGCCGAGCTAATAAAGACAGGCAGAGATAGCAGAGTTACAGATTATCAGTGATATAGGCAGCATAACCATAAGACAAGACCATATACATGTTGTGCGGCTATATACAACAAATCATCACTGCAACTTGCATGTTAATAGTTAGTTATCACAGGGAACAAGATTAATATGATGGTGCACTCAAACCCTAATCTCACAGATAAAATTCTCCCTACTCGTGGTTAGACTATGTAAGAAGCCCAGTTGGTTCATAGGCAAATATCATCAGGTTAGTCTTTAAGATGGCGCCCAAACTTAGTTAACAATGAGCAAACAATACATATCAGCAAAAGGTTAGGCAAGATACATGCAGAGTTAGAACTACATGTAACATGACAGTAGCATATAGTTGATGTGTGTATACAATAACAATCATTGGTGCAACATAATAGGGAAAACCTTGACAAGAGGATAAACTTTGACAAGACAACATGAGGTGAATGATCTGGTGTGCATCTATGTAACAAGTCATCATTGTATTGCGCAAATTAATATGTAGAAAACTATTTTGACAGGAGAAGATCCACGCTAGCACTCAGACCACGAGTGCACGTCCAAATCATCATTGCATCAGTGCATCTTGCAAATTACTTACAGAGGAAACTTCGTTCAAAGGTGAAGATTTATGCTACCGCTCAAACCCTAATAACCTCATAGGATGGACACAAATCGCAGCCCAGGTAATAGCGCATCCAAAGGAGTTGACACCAAAATTGATGTATCTAGACTTATTTTAGTGTTAGATACATCCACTTTAGAGTCAACTAATATGGAACGGAGGGAGTAGCTGCGAGTACAACTGTTACTGCAGCGTCAGTCAATTATCACACACACGATGAAAAGACAACTAATGCTAGATACAAGAATGTGTTCATACTCGTCATCTGCAAGGTTAGCCGAGCTAATAAAGACAGACAGAGATAGTAGAGTTACAGATTATCAGTGATATAGGCAGCATAAGCATTAGACAAGATCATATACATGTTGTGCGGGTATATATAATAAATCATCACTGCACCTTGCATGTTAATAGTTAGTTATCACACAGAACAAGATACCATAAGATGAATTACGGGACTCAAACTCTAATCTCACAGATAAAATTCTCCCTACTAGTGGTTACACTATATAAGAAGCACAGTTGGTTCATAGGCAAGTGTTGTCCGGTTAGTCTTAAGATGGCGCCCAAACTTAGTTAACTATGAGCAAACAATACATATCAATACCAGGTTAGGCAATATAGTAAAGACAGGCGAGTTAGAACTACATGTAACAAGACAATACCGTATATTTGCTGTGTGTGTATATAATAACAATCACTGTATGTTGCAAATTAATAGTTACCAAAGGGAAATCCTTCACAAGAGAGGACAAACTTTGACAGGATAACATGAGATGAATGACGCTATATATTTGCTATACCAAGTCATGATTGTATTGTGCAAATTAATACAGTGACCACAGAGAGAACTTTTCTGATAGGAGAATATTAACGCTAGCACTCAGGCCACGGGTGCGCATCCGCATCAACATCCTACCAGCGCATCTTGCAAATTACTAATAGTTTACCACGGGGAAAACTTTGCTCACGGGAGAAGATTTATGCTAGCGCTCAAACCCTAACCTAATAGGATGGACACAAATCGCAGCCACGGAAATAGCGCATCCAAAGGAGTTGACTTGGTATACGAACAGGCCGCAAGAAGATGGAATCGCGAGGCACCACGGCTCCCCGCATCACGCCCCAACCAAATCCAATCTAATCAAATCATACCCGGCAGATGCGCAGTGTGACCTAACCTAATCGAACCAGATCGAATCCCCAATCTGAAATCGAATCGAACCCAGATCTAACCGAGGAAGCAAGGGGGGGAAAGGAAAGGAGGGGCTACCAGGATGAGGTCGAAGAGCGTGGCCTGGTCGACCTTGACGAACTCGGCGTCCCAGTTCTTGAGGTCCTCGGCGGGCGGCGCCGGCGCGTCTCCGGCCGCCCCGGACGCCGCAGCAGCCCCAGCGCCGTCGGCGGGCTTCGCGGCGAGGACGTGCTTGTTGCAGTACTCGATGACCTTGGAGAGGATCTTGGAGTTGACGTTGGGGAGCGGGATGCCGTTGTCGGCGCAGTCGTCCTCGATCATGTGGCGGATGGTCTGCGACTCCATGGCCACGGCCTCCTCCACCTCGAACTCCTCGCCGTCGGAGGACTTGAGCGTGATCATCTTCTTCTCGCCGTCGGCGGCCATCGGGGAGGTGGATCGGGATTGGGGGAACGGGAAACCCTAGCGAGAGGAGGGCGGCGGCTCAAGGGAAAGAGAGAGCTTGGGTTGGGTTGGGTTGGGTTTGTGGGGAACGGCTGAGGGCTTGCGCCCTGTATTTATGGGACGAATCCAGCCCAGGGAGAGAGCCTTCTCGAACCCAACTTGTCTGATCGAGTTTGTTTGGGTTTAATTATTTTGGTAGGTTTCCTATGTGGCGGTTCCGCTAGTAGATCGATAAAGTCACGTTTTGTTTCTCTGTTTCCTTCCTTTTCAACTTAAGATCGACTAGCTCTCAAAAAAAACTTAAGATCGACTACAGGTCAAGTAAAAAAAAACTTAAAGTGCTACTTCCCTTTACACTAATCGCTTAACAAAAAATACTCCCTCCGACCGAATTGCCGGGCGCGGTGGCTTTTTTGCGAAAAACCCCCTGCGCTTTTTCACCTGAAATCACACGTCCTCCCCCAAAATCTCCTCCGTCTCTGCTCTTCTCCGCCGCCTGCTCCGTCCCTCCTCTGGCCGCGCCGCCTGCTCCGCCCCTCCCGCGCCGCCTCCTCGTCTCCCCGCCTTTCTTTCTCCCCGTCTCTGCTCTTCCCCGGACGAGGGAGATCGAAGACGAAATCCCCCCAAGATCCTAACTTTGCCATGGAGGAGCTCGTCGCGGAGGCCGAGGAATCATCCCTCGCCGGCACGGCCTCCGGGGCGAGCACGAGCGCGAGTTGTTTCTCATAGCCGGCACCGGAACCGTGGCGTGGTTGGCGGCGAAGGTGGGGGTGATGGCCGGTCAAGTTGCTGCGGACGCCACCGTCGTCGACCCCTGCAGCTTGAGGGCTCCTCCCCCGACCTCTGCCTGGTGCCCCTCTCCTGCGACGACGAGAACTGATGCCAGCTGCGAAGCCAGGCTACTCGCCCCAAAGGTCGATTCTTTCCCCTCTGGTTGCTCGCGTTTGAATCAATTTCCCCTTGCTATCCTTGCTGACACCACCTTCTTCTAGATTGGGCACGCTGCTCATGTCGCCCGCCCTCCAGGCCGTCGGGGACGACCACATCTCTTCCGTGCGTCAACTACGCCTTTGAGGTAATTTGCCACTCCCTCCCTACACCACTGAATGAGGCTCACTTTCGTGAATGCCATCCTTGCTCAGTGCAACCTACCTGAATAATTTCGCTTGAGTTGGAACTCATATGTAACTCTCTGTATGTTGGGGTTTCAGCAAGGTCCTTGTCGCCTCGAACAAGCACGGTCGGAGACGTACAAGCCCAGCAATTCTTGGTCTGTTGTCACACAGGTGATGTACAACACCATTAATTCTCTCATGTATGCTTTTGTGAGTGTTTCCTTTGCCAGCTACCAAGAAAGGTGTTGTTATAGGGGTAGCCATGGCTTGTGCTGCACACTAACATAAAAACTTTTCGTCTGGTTGTTAATACAACTTAAGTGTTGTACTGTCAAAATTAAGCATGATTCAGTAACCTTTGCAAATATTCTTTCAAGACCCAGAAGCCGGAGTCTGTCAAGTCGCCCAAGATCAAGAACAAGTTCGCCACCAAGAAGGGCGCTGACACGGAGGAGTTCATGGTCTGGTTGCTGTAGAAATTTAAGGTTCAGCTTTGTCATTAGTTCATATCATCTTGTTTAGTTTCAGCTTCTCAAAAATTTGCTACCAGCATCGATCTGAAATTCTGAAGCCGTCCCCTCAATTTGCACAGTTTCATGCCCTTGATTTGCACAGTACCAGACTACCAGTTTTGGAAAAATTTGGTGACCCCAACAGCCTTGAGAAAATTTCGGATTCACTTTTGAGACACGGTGTCGTCTCAATTGCTTTGTTCAATGGTGATTATTTTGCAGAGTAAAACTTTATGCAAAACTACAAAAGTAAGAGTTTCTTGACACTTTGTTTTGTTCATCGGCGTGTCTGATACAGCTTATATGTCTCAATTGCACATGCTGGTGAGATTATGAAGCTTGAGTATCAGCGGAAGGTTGCTTTGTTAAAGAGACAGAAGAAAAAAATGCTGGTATTGATGTTCTGGAGAAAACAAAAGCTGCTGTAACCCATTTACTTGCTTGATTAATACGACCATATCTGTTGAATGAACCTATCTGTTGTACTGGCATGTTCTATTGAACACTGACCATTCATTATGTCTGTACTTCTTTCATCTCTAAGTATCTTGCCTATTCATTCAGTTTTGCTAAGAAGGCAAATAGCCTGGCTTGATCTAGTTCCGTCTAAGCAATTTCTTGTTGATTGCATTCAGTTCTGAAGAATTAGTATGGTGGGGTACAGAAGAGATACTCCTGGGTATTTTTCTTGTTTACAGAGAATTGAAGTGACAGTACAGATGTGCCTTGAGTAGATGGGAAAATAGATCAAGGATAGTCTGAACTCTATAGGGTTATCTTCAGATCAGATGCATCAGCACAAAATAAGGATAAAACTTTGACAGGGAGAAATAATTGACAGTAACTGGCAATGTTTACGTTACTGCTGTACATTGAAATATTCAGAAAATGCTATACATTGCAATGTTTACATTACTGCTGTACATTGAAATTTTCAGAAACTGATGTTTACAAATTTCTGCAGTGGTGACAGACTGATATTATTTCCGCTTGGTCGTGGCTTGGTCGTCGACGAGGAAGAGGCAGCGGAGGGCGAACCCCGTGGCCGCTGCTAGCCTCTGTCACCTTGCTCCAGACCTCCCTTGGCCGAGCCGGAACAGGGCGAGCTCGCCCCGCGGAGAAGCTCAGGAGCTTCGGAGCTCCGGCGGCGTCGCCGATGAGGAAGAGACGAAGGGGACGAGGGAGGCGAGCACGAGCGGAACGCCGGCGGCGAGAGGCGCGGGAGTGCAGCGGCGAGATGTGTGGGAGGCCGGCGGCGAGAGTCGCGGGAGGGAAGTAGGAAGCCGGAGGCGCGGGAGGGCAGCACGAGGACGCCGGCGCGAAACGCGGGAGGCCGCCGGTCCACCGGCGCGAGCGCGGGAATCCGGCCGGCAGCTAGCTGCTGCAAGCGAGCGATGGGAACGATTGGGGGCTGGAACCCATCTGTTTCTAAATACGAAGGGTGTAAGTGGAAAAAACGGTTTGTACTACCGTCCGCCCACTTTTTCGGGTCGGAGGGAGTACAAATTTTAGGACTTAACTGTTGTAGTACAACCTCTACCGGCTGGCCGGTCTGAGGGTGTACAGCGTAGTCGAAATAGTCGAAGGGGACAGAGAAACCGGATTCCTCGCCCTCTTAGACCTAAGGGCGGGAGCGGGTATACCAGTATTTTCTTTGGTATTTCAACCCTTTCCCATGCATTGCGCGTAGGCACATGCGATTTTGTCACAGTCTTTAGGTCACTAAAATGATCGGGCAGTTGATTCACTAAAGAATGCAAATCTATTATCTCTTAGACTTCTTTATTAGACTCAGCAGTGCGGGGTCATGAGCAATTTCACGACTTTTATTATCAAGGGGTTGATTATCTCCCCCTAAAGTCGGGAAAATATCCTCGTCAAAAATGCAATCAGCAAAACGGGCCGAATGACAGTCACCTATCGCGGGGTCCAGGAACCTGATTATGGACACATTCTCATAACCAACATATATCCCCGACTTACGGAGCGGTACCATTGCTGATCGCTGAGGGGTGGTATTGGTACATTTACCTAGCAACCGAACCTACGAAGGTGGGAAATTTTCGGTGCCGACCCTTGTGCAAGCTACATAGGAGAGTGGATGTTGTATGCCGATGGTCGAAAATTAATGAGATTGGCCGCGTGTAACGCCGCGTGACCCCAACATGTAGTTGGTAAATTACAACCCTTATTTTAATCAACTAGTTGAATTTGGCGTGGCGTCACGCCACGCCCTCGGTGATTTTTTTTGTACAATATATATACTTTTTTGTTGACTAAAATGTTGGCTAAATTCGAATGTTCAAACATGTTTTTATTTCGCTGCAAATATTTAACTGGAATTAGAGAAAAATGCATATGAATTACTTGCATATGGTGGTAAAATTTGAATATTTCATTTTTTTTTTAGCATGTAGGACAATTTGAATTTGTCGAACTTATTTTTTTTTGTTTTTTGTGAGAAGTAGTTAACATTATTTCCCCTAGCATTTTGATGTAGTTTTTATATTTTGTTGATGGGTATCAGTTCGAAGTATTCAAACATATTTGTGAGCATGTTTATGTACTGTGGAGTATCACCGATTATTTTACAATTTTAAATGTTCGAATGTGATTTTGTTTTCCATTAATGTTTACTGAAATTTAGTTTGTCTGAATGCTGGCCAATTCAAAATATTCGAACATGGTTTGCAGTAATGTTCACTGAATTAGAATATATACAAAATTTGACCAATCCTAAATTTTTCAACATGTTTATGATCATGTTTATATATTGTGGACTATGTGTAATTATGTAGTATTTTTAAATGTTGAAATGTGTTTTCATAATATGTACTGAATTGGAGTGTTTTGAATACCTTTTTTTCATTTTGTTTCGATGGGTATGATTTTAGTATCTATGAATGCTGGCCAATTCAAAATATTCAAACATGGTTTGCATTAATGTTAACTGAATTAGAATATATACAAAATTTGACCAATTCAATAAATTTCAACATGGTTGTGATCATGTTTATGTATGGTCGAATATATTTAATTACAGGAACGATATTTTTTTTTGTCGCGTGCGTGCTTTTGAATTCGAATTTGAACATGATGGCGTTCTAAAGTTGTTTAAGTTTGAAAATCATTGAAACTGGATAATGCTTTCGTTTTAAAAATGGTTGGTTTTTTGGAGATTGATCAAATTTGAATTTTTATGTTTTTCAATTTAAAATGTGCTTGTTTTTTTTATGTGAAAATACTCTGAAATAGTTAGTATTTTTTTTTTGAGTGTTTTCACACGTTTTAGAGTACGTTAAATGTTTAGCAAGTTGGAATGGTTGTATATGTTTGTATTTCAGCGAAATATTTGTTTGAGTTTCATAATTGGATGATGCACAGTACATGAGCATTTGTTAAAGTTAATCCATAATTAATTAATTATAGAAAATTCATTTGGATCTTGTACCAACGTTCGTGAAATTAGAGTAGTGAAATGCCATAAATATTTATGTGAATTCCATAATTAGAGAGAATGCAATATGTGAGGTAATATATTTGAGATATACATATATATTTTAGAGCATCTTTTTTTTTAGCAAATTGAATTGTTTAAATGCGTTGCATGTTTTTTTGTGTGGTAATTATGATATGTTCTATCGTAGAAGAAGTAGTTTGTCATATTGAGATTTTTTCAAATTTCTAGAAAATTAGAGTGTTTGGATATACTTGAAATATACTATGAACATTTGTTTTAACTCTATAATTAGGGGGAATGCAATTTGTGAGATAATATGTGATATATATATATATTTTTTTGGAGTATCTCTATTTTTTCTAGTAAATTGAATTTTTCAAGTATGTTGCATTTTTTTTGTAAGGACTTTGATATATTTTATCGTAGTTGCAAATATCTAGCAAATTGATGGCATAAGTAATGAGCATTTTTCCTGTGTGCATGTTGATATATTTGTCACATTTGTAAATACTGTGGTGTAAAAAAGTTAAATTTGAAAATGTTTGCAGTCGAAAGTTGTTTAGGTTTAAATGTATTGTTTTTTTTTCTTTAAAGTTAACATTTGTAAGTAGTTGGTATTTTTGATTTGTCAGTAGTGAGAAGTTATTCATATTTGCGTTTTTTAGATGATAAGGTTTGAAAGGAGTATGGAATATTGAAATTTTCAAATTTTGAATTAGTTCATATGTCATGAACTGTTACTTTTTTTTTGTTGAATAAAATTGGTTAAATAGGGTGGCTCCACATGGCGGAATTTGAACAGTTTGTGAAGTTGTTTCTGAAAAGAGCAAGAATATGACATGGGGGTACATGCATTATTGTAATTCGTAGATTAAAAGATTTTGATTTTTTGAATTCGTGGAACTTATTTTAAAATTCTGTGAGTTTTTTGAATCCTTTTCGGAAATTAGTTCTAAAATCTGTATTTTTTTTTCTGCGAGGTAGAATTATTCCGGGTGGATATTTCTGTGAATTTTTTTTTTTGGTTATGTAATATATTTTGTGAATAGAAATGGTGAAGTTGTTTGTTTAATGCATTTATCTTTGCGTAAATGTTAGAACTTATTAAGTTATTGCGAAGACAAAACAATAGTTTTATTGTTTGAACATAAATTTCAATGTTTTTTTTGTAAATGTATTGAAGCAAACTGAAATTGGAAAATGAAATCTATAATTGTTTTGTAAATCTAAGTTTTTTTCTTTTTTTATCATTGTTGCAATGCCGTTGTAATGCGAGCGTGGCGTGACGCCACGCCCTTGGTGAGATTTTTGTGTATTATATTTGGAAATGCACACTTGCAAATATGTTTATTATTTTACTTTGTTATTATAAAGTGGGACAGTACTCGTAGTTTTTAGATAAATGGCACCATTATTAAGTGAGATGTGAAGCATTTGGAGTATTGTAACAAAAATGGCTCCATTATCATTTGTTTACGGAATTGGAACATTGCATAAACAGTACTTCCTTTTTGATGTTTTTTATTGTTTAAACAAAACTCGGAATATTTCATATTTCTTTTATCTTTTGTAGATCATTAAAAAATATTCGTTGAAATTAAAAATGAACAGATCTTATATTCCATCATTTAGTAGACCCCACCCGAGACGTTGTGATTTGAAATGTTAAAATTCATCGTAATTTGTCGTCCGGAGTAACTGCAATTTTTTTTTAGTGAATTTAAATGTTCGAGTGTGTTTGTAGTTTGACATAGATATTTAATTGATCTACTTAATCAGGAGAAATACACTATATAAGTATTTTGTAAATTCAAATCCATTTTTTTAGAAGGAATGCATTTAGGTTTTGTTGAAATTTTTGGTAAGTTGAGATGTTGAAAAATGTTTGTATATTGTCGCAAGTAGGTAGCATATATTTTTTGGTCATTTCGATAATTTTTTTTCATTTTTTTTTGATGGATATTTTTTCAAACTACTGATTGTGCGTTTTTTTTTGTTTTTTTTTTGGTTGAGGAAGTAAATTTTGGTTATTTCCAAAATATTTTTCCAAATTGAAATATTCAAATTAAGTCCATAATTAGAGGGCATGTACTGTGTTAGCATTTGTTAAATTCATCTCCACATACTTAGGGGAAGTTCATTTGGAATTTTTGTAAATGTTCACCAGTTCAAAATATTCTATTTTTTTCCCCAAATTATGTTTGCATTTTAGCATAAATAGTTGTCAGTTATTTCCAAATATTTGACCAACTCAAAATTTTCAAACATTTTTGTGAGCATGTTTAATGTATTGTAGAGTATTTGTAATCATTTGGCAATTCTAAAAATTCACCACTAAAAATTTCATTCCTTCATGTTAAATTATGTGCATCAGTTTTATCTCAAAATAATTTCATATGTAAACTGAAATAATGTAATTTTCCTTCCTTTGCAGTTTTTATTTTTTAATATAGCATGCCTCTGTATTCATGTATGGGCGACGTGAATCGATCTTGACCGGAAATCCAAAATGTTAAAATCCGTTTTTTTTAGCAAGAAAAAAGAAAATTCCTTGCGAAGCAGTCGTACAAATCTTTAATAAAATGAACTGGTGGGGAAAAATCAAACAAATCTTGTTTGAATTCTACTTTGAAACTTATTAAATTTTTTGAATATTTTACGGCGCATCCGTTGAAATCCAAAATGATGAAATCCGATGAATTTGTTTTTTTTTTCTAGTAAGAAAATAAGAAGGTTATTTGAAAAGTAGTCATACAAATCTTCAACAAAATGAACATATGGGAAAAAATCTAACAAATCTTGTTTGAAATCTATGTTGAAACTTATGAGAAAGTTTGAATATTTTTTGGTGAGAAAGAATTATTCGGAGAAATAACCAGAGGAATCATCAACGGAATGAACATTGTGTTTTTTTTGTGGGAAATCTGAAATTTTGATACAATGGATATCTGATGCAAATTTGTTAAATTTTTCTGCAAATGTATATATATTTTTTTTGTTTCGATTTACAGATTAAAAGTTTTTAGTTTTACGGCTTTTTTTTAGTGCGAGAGATTTTATAAGTGGAGTAGACGGGGAAACCGTCGACAAAATTAACATTTCTTAGTATTCGTGTAAAATTTGAAAATTTGGTATAATGGATATTTCGTGCAATTTTGTTAAATTTTCCTGTAAGTTTGATATTATTTTGATGAACATTTCTTAGTTTTCGTGTAATTTTGGAAATTTGTTGCAATGCATAATTAGTGCAATTTTTTTTCCTGCGTATTTCGTTATATTTCTTTGCATTTCTTTGTTTAACAGAACCGAAGTTATTTATTTTACGAATTTTGGAAATGTTTGTAATTATGAAATATTTGACAGGGGAGACTCACACGTCAGTGTCTTATTATTTACGGATATTGTTTACGAAATTGCGAAATCGCTGACATGTGGGCCTGGTATGACGTCGTTAGGTGACGTAAGCCGGCGATGGACGCGGCGGCGCTGCGGAGCTCACGGTGGAGCAGTGGCGCATGCGCGCTGGGTTGGGATGGCGTGGATCCGTGAGAGGAGATCGAGGCGAACGGAACGGGCGGCACGGCGGACTAAAAGGTGAGGGGTTTCGCCGGCGGCGAGCAAACTCACGGTGGCAGACGGCTTGGCGAACCGTGGTGGTCTGGCGGCGTTTGCGGGCATCCCGGCGGCCGATACTCGGCGAGGAGACAGAAGGGGAGGCGGCGGAGCTCGCTGTGGCTGTGGATTCGTCGGAGGAGGAGCGGAGAGGCGGCGATGCGCGGCACCGGCGCCGGCGACCTGCGGTCGCCCGCGGGAGAGAGAAGGGAAGGGATGGTTCTGCGGGCGCTTTTCCATCGAGGTCCTCGGAGTTGTTGGAAATTGCGGGTAGGTCCCTGCCTGCGGGAAAGTGTGGACTGTGGGTTTGATTTCTGGTTTTCAGAGGGGTTTTTTTTGCAAATCCGTCACGGACGTCTTCTGCGGGCCGTCCGATCGCCGAGCGACGGCCGGGATCGAATTACTGTAGCTACTGTAGCAATCTACAGTGCCTACTGTAGTTGTACAGTGGCCGATCGCTGAGGAGGCGAGAAATTTGGTGTCTTTCGTATATTTAGAAATGCCTCGACAAGTCCATTTTATGTGTGGGCATGTAGTATAGAATGCTCAACTTTGATTCCCCTTGCCATGCAATAATCATCGAACGCCTTTGAAGTAAATTCAACGGCGTTGTCGATTCGAATGGAATTTATACCAAAGTTAGGAAATTTATTCCTCATCTGTATGATCTACGAGATCAATTTTGCAATATTATGGTTCCTTGTTGACAGCAGGCAAACATTGGACCATTTTGAGGAAGCATCGATGAGCACCATGAAGTACCTAAACGGTCCCGAGAGGGGCTGAATAGGGCCGCATATGCCCCTTGGATACGTTCCAAGAACGCGGGGATTTCATCCTTCACCTTTAGGGGGGATGGTCTAATTATTAATTTCCCTGTAGCGCATGCGGAGCATACGAAATCATCAGGATTCGGGAAATTTTTAACATTAACACTATGACCATTCGAGTTGTTAATTATATTTCTCATCATTCTAAGACCGGGATGGCCTAACCTATTATGCCGCAAGACAGTCTCACCTACAGTGACGAGTCTGCTAACGGATTGGAGGACAATTGGTCGACGTCGTCTAGCCCGGATACCCAGGTCGGGAGTGGATGGGATGGACTAAGGAGAAACCAAATATTGATTCCGATACGTGACAGTCCCCCATTCACCACACGATGAGGCGACTCCTAAAGAAGGGAACGGGCGCGGAGAAGAAATACGCCGCCCCTGAATACGATGACAAGCCCGTCGCCTCTGATGACCGCCAACAAGCGACACCATGAGAAGAAGCTCCCCACTTGCTCCTTTTTGAGGAATACTTTGCCGAGTTTGACGTCATGGAGCGGAGGGAGAAGGTGATCGGTGTCGGCAACTAGACTAAAACTCCAAATACTCCCTAAAACCCTAGAGAAAAACCCTAGGTCACCACTACCTCTACTGGATGGGAATGGAATATACATGGATGGATGTTAGGGAAAAAGCACAAGATATACTTTGCTTTACTTTTGAGATCTTGCCTGTGGCAAGATGGTTAGGAGGGTGGTTGTACCCCCGGCCCACCAGAGTTCAAACCCCAGGGATAGGGTGTGCGTGCATGTGTTCATAGGGATGAGTGTGTGCGCGTGTATATGAGCGCTTGCGTTGTACTGTGTTTAGTAAAAAAAAAATACTTTACTTTTACTTTATTTAGGGACAAGTACACGCGCATTCAAATAATATATGCTTTTCCCCACAAAAACAAACAAGAAAAAATGCAGTCGTGGTGCTTAGTCGGCCCAGCCCAAGTATCGTCTTTCAGTTGCGCCTCGCGAGTTCTCAAAGAAAAAGAAAACAACTTGCGCCGCCATCTCCAGCGATGCCGCCGTTCCGGCGCTGGGCGGACCTGCCGCCGGAGCTCGTCTGCCGCATCGCCGAATTCCTCGACGGCCTCAACTGCTACGCCAGCGCGCGGGGGGCCTGCACGGCGTGGCGACGCGCGCTCGCGCCGCCGACCCCGTCGCTGCTCCTCGTCCCCGACGACGCCGGCCGCCGCCCCTCCGCCGCCTCCCTCCCCGCGCGCCGCTCCTTCGACCTCAACGCCTTCCCCTCGGGGGCACACTGCGTCGGCTCCAGCGATGGCTGGCTCGCCTTCTCCGTCCGCATCGGCGGCGGCCGGAGCTCGTTCAGGCTCTTCAACCCCGTCACCGCCGCCGAGATCGTCCTGCCGCCGCTCATCTGCGCCGTGAGCGACCTGCCCTCCAAGATCGTCTTCTCGCCCAACCCCGCCAGGGACGACTTCGCCGCCGCCGCCGTCTGCGGCACGGACAGGCTCGCCTACGTCACCGCCGGGGCCAGGAGGTGGGCCGTCCTCGACCCCGTCCGCCTCGCCGACGGAGACCAGCTCGCCGACCTCGTCTACCATGAAGAAGAAGGCAAGGTCTACTGCCTCACGCGCCACGGAAGCGTCCACGTGCTCTGCCTGTCGAAGCGCCGCCGCCGGGAACCTGCTGTTATGGTCGACCACCCATCATCGTCATCACGGCCAGCGCTCTCGGCACCGCACCAACAACCGGCTCCACTTGCTGCTACCGGGATCGACGACCAACTGCTGCAGTTTTGGAGGAGTGAAGTGCTTCTTTGCAGGCGGGCCAAAGACAAAGCATCAGCCCAACTGCCAGACCTGAATGCTCCGGCGATAGCCAAGCCCTTGTCGTCCATTCCCTTCGACGCTGCCACGAGTTATGCCCCGCCATACAACAAGGTCAAGGCTTTCACTAGTGCCAGGAACCTGGTGTTCTGCGATAACAATCTGTACCAGATATGGAGGAACACAAGCTGCACGGTTACCCTGCAGCTGCCAGGGGGCGGCCGTCGACGTGTAGTGCAGGATGAAGTGTTCGTTC
The DNA here is from genome assembly GCA_947311845.1 of Poa pratensis. Lineage (NCBI taxonomy): Eukaryota > Viridiplantae > Streptophyta > Magnoliopsida > Poales > Poaceae > Poa > Poa pratensis. The sequence goes on along the minus strand of CAMZMU010000043.1, from coordinate 78,893,885 downwards.
TGAGGTACTACCCGCAGCGTCAACCATGCTGGGATGCCGTGACGGACTTGGGAGGCTACTCGGTGTTTCTCGGGAGGAATAACGCAGTGTCGGTGCGTGCTGAAGATGTTCCGGGGCTCAAGGGGAATTGTGTCTATTGGATTGGGGGGAGGGGTAGGGACCATGGCATGGTCTTTGACATGGCAACTAGGAGGTCTACGGATTGCCTCATTCCCGTTGATGCTGGAGGTTCTCCGCAAAGCACAATTTGCTGGTACTTTCTCGGCTGACTTGGTGAATAACGGCACCGGTATCAATGTAGAGGGAAAAAGAGTTACCCATGACGAGAGTTTAGGCTGATCGAGGAAAACAATTTGCTATGTTTTGTGACTGTTAGTTTGTAGCCCATATCGTATGATTATGTCATGTAATGGGAAAAACGTTGTTGCAAGAAATGCAAGGTTTCAGAATTGCATATGTTGACCTCTTCTGCTGTTTTTATTGGAATATTGTGCATCATGTAGTAGTAATGAAAATATTTTCCTTGCATACTACTTGTGGTATATATAGTACTGGTGTTCACCAGTTATGCAAGATTTCAAACTTGCAGTGACGTATTTGAGTATTGACCAGATTTCGTAAGCATCTAAATAGGCTTACACATATTTGGATGATGCACACAGTTTTTGAGCTGTTGGAAAGACAGGGCAGAGGTGTCTGTGAACTAGTGCGAGTGGATCGGGCTGATGTTGGTGTTATTATGATGGGAACATTTACAAAATCATTTGGATCTTGTGGAGGTTACGTTGCAGCATCAAAGGTATGAAGATTCTTAACGATTCATGACTGAACATAGATTTTGATAAATCTGATGAGTAGGGCATTCAATGTTTTCTTAGGAGATCATTGACCATCTTAAGCACTCCCATGCAGTCCAGCAGGTCATCACCGTGATAAGGGTTGTCATTGGGGTCAAGGAACTTGCTCAGATTAGAGAGAAGAGCAATTTTTTTTAAGTTGAGAGCTTTGGAAAATGTGTTTTGAGGTGCTAGGAGATAATGACTCACACCTCTCATGCCCATCAACTTTACAACCCTGCTAAAATCCCTGCATTCTCAAGGGGGTGCCTGAAGCAAAATGTGAGTTTTCAGATTGTGCTGCACCATGCATTAGCTCTCTAGACGCCAGGAAGAAACTAGTTGAGGTCAAGCAAGGATATTCTAATAAACACCAATCCAGCTTGCCGAGCAGAGTAGAGCTCTGTTTTCTTGTTCCTTCTTCTTTCAGTAGAGCGGAGCGGAGCAGAGCAGAGTTCAGCTCTGCTTTCTGACGGGCAGATGACCAGCTTGCCGAGCCTGTTCACCCCGTTCACTGTGATCTGGCAATAAATCATTTCCATGTTCGCATGATGTTGATCCAGCATCAGAGTGCAAAATTTTGATTTGTGCGACACCTTATTCAGTGGTGTGTTCTGTTTATTGTTTTTCCATTAATGCTGTCCCATTACTACAATTTGTATTGTGATGTCATGCCATAACAATAGCTGTAGAGGTCACCAGATCAATCCACCATTTTACAAAGCTTTACTGTGTTAGTTGACCCAGAACATGTCAGAAGAAAATAGAGTAGAACTTCTATTTTGAAGACCTGCGTTGAAATCTCTGTAATATATTTTACTGAACCTGAAGAATACTTTGGTGTCATGAATAATTCTTGGATACGGTTACTGCTATTTATTTCGGTTAAAACTTTTTGTTTACAGTATGCAGGAATAAATGTTGTGTGTGTTGTTTGAATCCTATCTGACACCCATTAAGCAAGGGGGCTGGCTGGGTCTGGTGATACAGCCTTGAACTGAACAGCCTTCAGCAACATGGCTGTCCGTTACAACAACGTCGACGTCGCCGATAGTATCCAATGCATTGAACTGAACAGATTGATTTATTGCTAGGATAGTATGGATGCAGAATTTGCCCAATCAGTCATCATAACTCTGAATACTCTGAACGTATATGCAGCGCCCTGTATGTATGTAGTTGCTTTTCTTGGTTGTGGTTGTGCAGTGGACGCGTGAGTGAGTAGAGATACATGTCTCCATCCATCATACCCATGCCTTGATCATTAACCATAAAAATATCTGGAACAAATATGAAGCGTCACCTGATGCCCAGGACGAGCATTCTGCTGGGTGGAGAGGAACATTGTACACTGTTCATCAAGGATCCTCGAATAACAACAGGCTCTTCCGATTGCAACTTAGCTCACTGGTATTTTTTGAACTACTAACAAGACAACTAAGTTGTGCATTACTAAACCGCACGTTACTAAACCGCACCATGGGGTTTCTTCGTATAAAGATTAGAATAATGGTCAGAATGCAGCACCCCCCACCGAAATGCATATTCGACTCCGAGTTAAAAGCAAGGCAACATCATGAGTTGCGATTTCTAAAGCATGCACCGGCTACAAGGAAAATATCCAAGTGCACTATTTGCACCGCATGGTTCTGAACTTGCCCTGTCAATGGAAAATATCCAAGAGCACTGTTTGCGCCGCATAGTTATGAACTTGCCCTATCCTTGGAAAATATCCAAGTGCGCCGCTACTAAGTTTCAGTATACATCTGGACGAAACTGACGTCGCTGGCTCACTACTATAGACTGTTTAAACCAAAAGTCTTGACCAGCCTTTGTTTCTGTTGTGGCTGTCGTTTGCTTACATGGACAACCCAGATTTTTGATGAGACGGACAAACAGAGGCACGCACAAGCTTAATTTCCATTAACGGTAACTGAAACGGAGCAATGTTCTTGCCCAATATCTATTTCTGATAACAGCAAACATATAATTGTTGTGACCAACCATTACATTGCAAGGTCACTGAACTATTGTTTTTACTGAAACGATTTCAGCACATAACCACGAGATAGAAAGCAAGCAATTGAACAAAGCGGTAACAGCAGACACCGGAGGAAGCACACATCCTAATTGCCATCAGTGGTGGAAGCTGCAGGCCATGGTGCTGCCACCTTTCCGGTTCCGGAAACTGAAATCTGCACAACATATGACTATGCACAATAAGTTTGGTACCAAGATGTACTCAATCGAAATAGAGGGGATAATAGCTTGACTAGCAGTTTTGATATAGATCAACTATCATGCAACTTGGCAACAAAATATTATTTTCCTATTCCAAAGTGTCCTTGACCAAGTTTCTTTGTTCACAAGGACCTCATCCTTTTGAGGGCAGCATATCTATGACCATAAAGACATGCATCAAGACTCGAGCGAGCTTCGGGTTTCACACAGTAGTGTGGCTTCCATGTAATTTGGTCACCAATCTCTAGTGATCAAACTGACAACGGTCTAGGAGGAACAATGAAATCAATTAGAAGAAAGCAGTTTGTCTTTACTACATGGACGTGAAGCAGTACATTCATCCCCTATCAGCAAAAATAATGGTACTGAATCGTAGGAAGATCGATAATGCTTTCTAATTAGAGAAGCATAACCAACATTTAAAGAGTACTTTGATTTGTTGATATTTAACGACCATTCTAAATCCCATCAACGTGCAATCCAATTAATAATGGATACCAAATATGAATGGGTTAATAGAACTGACGTGTAATTACAGGAGATATGCTAGATCAAATAGGAATATTGCAAAAGCATATGAAGCATGAAGATTAAAATAGGTAACTTACCATATGAGGGTAATGATGGAGCCTTTATCCTAATGTGATCACGAAGTATGCCACATGTCATCAACAGCTTCAAAATTTCGCGAACTCCCTCATCAACCTCTTTACATTCAATGTTGACAACCTTAAGGTGCGCACATATAAATGATTTTTCTATTGTTTCTTGGCGCCCGGTTGCTCCTATGAGTTTCTAAAATATACATAACATTTAGTAAGACAATAGCACCTACGTGACAATACCTTTAATATACATCATAATATACCTTAGTGTAACCAAGCTGAAGAGTGAGCATCTTAAGAACTGGAGTGCGTTGGAGAATGGAAGTTAGGTAAATAGTTGTAAACCACTCGTTAAGTAATAGAGTCTGTAATTTATCAAATATGGGGCACCATTTGAAATCCCATCTGTAGATATACTGGGAAAATAGCAAAATGAACTATGAGACTCGGAAAGACAATAGTATATTTAAGTTAGTAGGAATTTCAGGTAGATGCTTTAATTTTAAAATTAACAGAGTAAAGGAAAAACTGCCCTGGAAATATCACGTTTTATCTACTAAATACACTATGTCACTCAATCATTGATTTGAGACCCATTGGTGATGATAAGCAGATCTACCAATAGATAAAGATATTACGGGAGAAACTGTGTTGGAAAATAACTATGAGAGTGAAATGGGAGTAAGTGCATTCGTACCATTGCAGATCGAGCTATCAACTCCAGATGGACAGCATTGGACAAACGGTTGAGAAGCACAGCCTCCTTAACAACGTGAGCATGACAATCAGAGTGAGGAGAGTCACAACGCCGCTGCAGGTGCCGCCGCTTACAGAAATCGAAGCATCCATAGCCAAGCCTAACATAGGCTGTCACGAGAAACGGCATGTGGTCAAGAAAAGGGGTGAATCCATCGAAATCATCAAGTTGCAGCGAGGTAAGAGCCGGTGCACGGATCTGAAGGCGCACATCGTTGGGGATGGCACAATAGTCGGTGATGCAGAGACGTTTCAGCGATCTGGATGATATCTCGCGTGCACGATGAATGCGGCAGCTTATCATCTTCAGATCCTCTAACACGAGGCAGCCTGAGAAATCCAGAGCGGAGAATCGTAGATCAACACATTCAAGCTCTATGGATCTCAGATGCTGGGAGATGAGAGGCGCATCGAATGCCATAGGCTCGTACTCGTCTTCGCAGGCTCTGACTGTGAGGTCACTGGCTTGGCACGTAATGGCGTAGTCGATGAGCAGCTTGGTGATTGTGTACGTCCACCGTGACCTGTGAACAGCCTCATCGTCGGGGCAGGTGTTGATGTGGCACTTGACGAGAGGCGAGTTGCCGCGGAGCAGGATGATGAGCTTGGCCAGATTGTTTATGTTTCGGCTGAATGGGAGCCTTGACCTGTGGTCGTCGAAGATGAGGAGCAGGCTTGTTGTGCGCCTCCAGAGGTCGCGCCACCGGGTGTCGAGCACGCAGGTCTGCAGGGCCTCGTCGGGGGGGCAGAAAGGACAGCACGTGCTGTAGGAGGTCGTCGGAGAGGTCGCCGAAGCGATCCACGTGGCCACCCGAGGTGCGCATTCCGTCGAACAGGTGGTGGGCAGACAATTATTCTGGATGTAGGAGAGGAAAGAGATGAGCAGAGCAATATGGCGAAACCAACCCTAGACAGCACATTCTTGGTGGAATGCAGCATCACAAAATCGTGAAATGAAGTCGCTTATCGATCCATTCACTTGCTCTAGAGAAAAGAAGAAGAAGAAGAAGGCAGCACCACCTGAACTCGAATCCGAGGGCAGCAGCGCGCCGATCTCCGCCTCGCGCGAGAGGAGCAGGTGAGGATTCGAAATGGGGAGGATGCGCACCGCGGCCGGAAATCACTGCGGAGAATCAGTCTCCTCGATCCTGCGCGCGCGGCTGTTGTGGGCGAAAGATTCAGTCTTTTTTTGTACGCATCGACCAGACCAAAAGTACTCGTACTATTTTCCTTTTCCATAGACGCGACGAAATTGATTCACAATTGGCTGGGCTTATTTGTGTAATTTTCTATAAAAAAGACGTAACTAGTATGCCATACGTCGTAGAAAAAACAAACGGTCACTCAAGTGAGAATTAAGTTAGACCTCACTCAGTTCCGTTAAATTTATATGTCTGCGGGCTGTGAGTCAACATGAGTTGCAACTCATATTTTCCGGTTGTACATGGTTACACAACTGAGATATTTTCGGGTGCAGATATTTTTTACACACGAGTTACAAATGAAATTTTCCCACTTACACATGGTTGTATATGACTTACAACTGTTTCTCAGTTACACATGAGTTGCAACTAAAATTTCTGCACATGGATTACACATGAGTTGCATATGCAATTGGATGACGTCATTTGAGTGAGATTAACTTAATTCTTAGTCGAGTGAGCCCTAGTCGTTCCCAAAATCAAACTCGACAAATTTAGTAATGTGTGGATTAGCTGTTGGATTGATACGGAGACACATCCAGAGGACTCTTCAAAATGCCCTTCTAGCAATCGTCCTCCCGCCGCCCTCGTCCCCTCAGTCAGGCGGCGTATGATGACCTACGTAGGGTTGGTTCAATTGTGAAGATCTTCGTCGTCGCGGATCCTCCTCCTCTCCTCTGCATAGGTCCCATTTATATTAGAGCCGTCAGTTTTATGCGCGAAAGGTTTCTGTATGGCGGAGGCCGATGTGAGCTTCACAAAGACGCTTTCACTAGATCTTCCAAGGTGGTCGGAGTACATAAAATCGGAGTCGCCGAAAAGTGATGACGGCGATACCGAATTCATACAACTTGTGTTGGTAGTCAAGCTGGTTATGTATACAGTGGCGGACGCAGGAAAAATTGAAGGGTGGGCACACTCCAAAAAAAAGTTGGCAAATGACATCACAAATTGATTCACGACATTGTAGATTAATACATATTTCTCAAATTTACGTGATCCCAATGCAAAATAGTTCAAACACATAAATAAAGTCTTACATGATAAAATATAGCATAAATAGAAATTACATCGCTATGATTTTTATGTAACTCTACGTTCTCGCATTGCCACGAAAGATTCAACTATGGCATCTTCACTTACTTTCAAAAACACTTCTCGCTCAATAAATGTCACTTCCAAGAAGAAAATTGAATAAACAACACATACAATCAATAGGTTGCTAGTGCCTAGTTGGAGACAACAAATTGTCAATTTACACTATATATAGCAAATTGTGGTATCAATTTACACAATATACAACAAATTGTCAATTTACACAATATATATCTAGTAGCAAAAATGATGTTAATCTACTAGAAAAGCAAACAACATATACAATAAATAGCAAGACAAACAACATATACAATAAATATGCTGTTAATCTACTAGCAATTTAGCAAAGCAAGCAAACAACATCAGTTAATCACTTAATCTAGTAGCAATATACCCAGAATTAGAATTGCAGTAGGCAACAGCGGCGGCTTTCTCAGTGGCCAGTGGGCAGTGCCGCAGTCAGTACGAGGCGGGGGTCGAACGGCGGCCGACGGTGGGGGATCCCAGAACGAGGAGGTGGCGGGCGGGGGCCGTGCGACGTGCGGCAGCCGGCAGCGGCCAGCGCCCAGCGGGGATCGTCCGGCGACGGGGCCGCGGGGGAGCCCAGCCGAGGAGGTGGCGGCCGGCGGCGGGGAAGCGCAGCAGCTAGGTCGTCCACCGGTCGCCATGGTGCGGTAGCGGTTCGTCCTCAACTCTGCGCATCTTCTGATCTTCATATCCGCGTGTGACCAGCAGAGGCCCAAATATCTGGGGGGTCAATTGTTTTTCCAAAATTCTGGGTGGGCCACGGCCCACCCTGCTCACCCGCTGCGTCCGCCAGTGTATGTATACCCTTGCGAGGCACGATGGTCATGTTCAGTCGTGACGATGATGATGACTTTTCGGCTCAACTTGGGCGTGGTATTGCGCCCTCCCAGCAACCACCCACCCGGTGTGGTGGTTTGTGATGCTCTATTTGTGGTCAAGGCCGGTGGTGGTGGCGTCTCATAGACATAGTGTGGCCCTTTCATTGTGCATGCTCCATGCGGTGGCTATTGTATCGGTGCTCTCGTACGTCATGGTTGTGTGTGCCCCTGCCCGCCGTGCCATGGTGGTTGAAGCACCGGCAAGCAGCTGAGAATTTAGAGCAACTAGAAACTTGATTTCTCACAAGATTGCTCCGTTCTTCGTCAGATCAAGGTCATTTGTAGTAGTAGCACAGATGAGACAAGCAGCTGAGAATCCGTCTCCAACTGGACCTTCACTAGTACAAAACCTCACTTTGCAGACGGGACTTAGAGCCGGTCAAACCAAAAAAAAATTACATCCGTCTGGGACATATCTCCTCAAGCGGTTCTTATTTCCGGCCGTCTCTAATATAACATGCGATGACTGAAACTCTCCGCCGTCTTCCATACAAAAGGATTTGAGACGGTTAGTAAACCTCGCCGTCTGAGATGGATTTCTCGCGCGTTGAATGAAAGGAACAGAACTGAAGAGAAGTACGCGCGAAAACGTGTACAAAATCATGAACTGAGAACGAGAATTAAACATATCGATCAGAGTTCATAACTTATATTCGTAATATAATTAGTAGCAAAATACAGTGATTTTTGTACCAAATCATCACCGCACCGGCGGCCGGCCGGCCTAATCCTCGATTCCATCCATCTTTCTCTAGCTACGATCGATCTCTCAGCGTGCAGCTGTGCGTCGCCGCGACCTGACCAGGCGCCGCCATCACATTCACACCTGTTAGCCGCTCCCGGGAGAAATTCCTCTGCTCGTACTCGGCGTCCTCTATCCCAGCCGCGAGCATGCTGCCACATCAGGCATCATCAACGCCGCCGACAAAGTTGTGTTATCAGGGAGACTGGGAGAGGCCATCCTTGCCCAAATCGAAGCAAAAATAGGAGGTGAGAGGGAGCCGTCCCGCGCTGCTTCCCCTAGATAGATAGTGTTGAATCCGGAAGGAACAAAAGCTTGAGCCACCTCCGCTTCCCCAAGGTCGCCAGATCACACAGGTTCGGAGCAAGGGCGAGGGCCCACCCACTTGTTCGTCGCTGCGAACGGAGCTGGGGGAATCCAGGGCCGGTGCGGGAGGCGCGTTGGGGTGGTGGTAGGCCGGTGCAAGGACTGTGTGTCTAATCTATTCCAGTATGTTAACGAGAAATGGGAGGCATATAATTTTTTTTGTTGATTATTGACCACATTGAAATCCCCGACGGTGGCCTGGGCGCTGTTGAAAACCGAACCTGTACGTGTCTGAGGACCAATCTTACACTTATCCTTACTTGCATGCTTGCAGGAATCCATGAGGTCCTCAGTCGATAGTACTGCTCCACATTAATTAGTTGGTTGTTCACAACAAAGCATGACGCTAGGAGAAAGTGCACTGATTTATTTGTTCTTTAGTAAGGACCCCTGCTTTACAAATATCTTACCTGGCATACTAATTGGATTGTTAGCCATTGAATATACTTGACGTTCGATATTGACAATATTTGGATGTTTGTGTGTTATTATTTCTTCCCAATAATACATGCTTAATTTCCGTCTCCATGCCCTTCAATATGAAACAGAGGTATGTTGCCTAGACTCATAGTATTTAATTATACCTTTGCCGACATTTAGCCTATGCGAACTTATACATATTTTTCAAAGCATTCCATGTCGTTCAATTCCTGGACTGGAATTTACCAGGCACTAGTGGCATTGTGGAAACCAAAAACATAACTTCTTGTATCTCTCATTGGAAAAGAAAGAGCACAGCCCTAAATCTGTCCATAATTCAGATGCATTTATTTTAAATGATATTTTTTGTCATAGCTCATGCAAATTGCCAAATTGGTTCATACCTTATGATGATCTGCTCTGATTTAGAATTTGGCCACTGAGATTTTTTAATTCTTGGTTGAAGCTACCCACTCCCTGAAGCTAAACCGACTAATTTGTGTAGTTTGTTCAGTTGTAATTTTTCTTGTCTGGTACTCTTGAAATTATGGTACAACTATATACACATTTTTGAAACTGTATCTGAACTATATATCCAGAGTTGTGTGCTAATTGACCACTTGCAGTGTGCTTTCCAGGCTGAAGTATTGAAGAACAATCATAAGCTGCATCGATGATCTCTCTCTTCCACTTGTGCTGTCACTGGTGAGGAAAAGCCTCATTACAAGTGAGTTTATATATGTAGTTGTCAAATATTGTCCAATATCCCTGGGAAAAAAAATCTTATAGCGGTGTGTGGCACATGACTGTGGTTGTTGAGTTGCTTTGATTTAATCATGGATTCTTATGTAACTTTTTTTAAGTTCTTTGGTGGTGGGCGGTTTAGCTTTGCAAACCATTTAATGATGGTTATTTGCATTTAGAAAATGTATATGCACTTGATAACATGTATATGTACAGTTGTAGAGCGAACACTGTGGGTGGGCCGAGCAAGGAGGTGGCGGTACAATTTGTAGAGGTGATTTGTGATGTAGAGTATCTATTTTGTCAAAGATTCTTAAATGATGCCAAGTAGTTTCTCCTAAATAATTTATTTGACACATTTGTATCCGTGGCTAACTTTCCTTTTTGATCAGATCATGCTTGAAGCACGGGAGTGCATTTGGGCCTTTCCTTAGGTGCTTTCACATACATTCAAGGTTATGTCATCACTATTGTTCGGATGGTGGAACTGGAAGTAAGCAATGGAACTGAAAGCAGCGATCTCCCGTTGTTCGAAAATTCAGGTAAGTGAATTATATTATCACCATTGTTTGCTTCCATGCAGTATCCAATAAACATAACTTATGATATTATTCACACATAAAACTACACTATACACCCAGACAAAAATATATTGTGCAACTGTTAATTTAAAATTTTGAAGGCTCCGAAAGTGATTTTTTTTCCAATTATTGCATACTAAAGGTGAAGTTAATATCTGGTTTCTTGTAAAGCAAACATCTTGATGCAGATTCTGGATACAATGAAGTGGTAGTTTGGTGAATGCATAATTTCTTCCATCATTCCTTTTGCAAATCTACTAGGCCCAATCTGTTATTTCTCGATGATCATGAAGACCACATTTCAGGTCCTTCCTAGGTTTTATTCAAGTAGAAATATTGCATTGTGAAGTCAGTCGAAACCTCTCCATCCTACAATGTATGGGAATATATAAAATGAATGCATGTACCTATCTAACTTAATGTAAATGGTGAAATGAATATTGTGTTATGTTCGCTGACATTGAAATGTGGAATTTTGGGAGCTAATATGTATTATATGTGCATAAGACCATAGATAGTAGGATGCCTTTGATGATGTATAAGTGTTTTGATCTTACTAGGTATTTTTTTCGTTCGGTAAAAGAGATGAATGTTGGCAATGGATTTAATTGATATGTTGCGGAAATTTTTGTGAAGTTTCCCGTAAAGATTGGAACCCACGAGAGTTTATGGAATGTATGAAAATCATTCCACATCTAAAATTAGAAGTACATATATGTAAATATAATCTTTGAATAGTTGACGTATATTGTGTTATACTTTGGAGACGTGCAAAAGCAACTAGTATGACCAAGGGCATAAATCAAGTGAACAAGATGGACGAGTTGGGATTAGATCTGTATGTCAAGAATAACAGTAAATAATAAATAGTTGCCAGTTTTTATTAATCGATGATGTTTCAATTCAAGTGTCATATGTGTGGAACGGTGCTTATTCTCATAATTAATATATATATATAACAAATTTGTATAATTTTGATTAGTTATTGTTGTTGCTTCATTAATTTTTTGATCGCATCATGACAGATTAATTGAATTGGTTAACCGATTTTTCACGAGTTAAATAATGTTGTCATAATAATAAAATAAATTAGGCAATAAAGGGGTTTGACTTTGACTCACCCAAATTTTGATATGTCCCAAGGTTACACGTGCACAATTACTTGTAACTAATAGCCGTGCACGTGCAACGCACGTCTTCAAAATATAAATGTCATTTCTACTTTAGTGTGTTTTTTTGTTACCGGAGCAATAATTTTGAAGTATAACAATGATAACATAGAATGCATATATACACACTTAAATCCACAAAGCACAAAATAGTAGTTGTAATTACAGAAATATTACACCAGTTCGAAGCTATACATATCTTTATGCGATAATAATTTCTCGTTCTAAGGCAGGAATATTGCCTTCAAATTGATATAAATAACTCACTTAGAGTTAGAGGTAAGTGGAGAAGAAAATAAAAGAGAGTTACTACTAACTACAAGGTTTTTTTTTTGTTGCGAAATACTAACTACAAGGTAGTAGTAGGTGCCCACTGCCCATGGTCCATGGACACATCGCTCCGTCAGTCCTCGAAAAGAAGAAAGAAAAAACCAAATCGGACAGCTCGGTCAATCCTCAGTCCTCACCCCCTGCCTCCCCGCCGTCGGCGCCGAGGGCCGCCCCTTCGCCTGCCTCCCCGCCGTCGGCCGACGCCCCCTGCCTCCCCCGGTACCGCGAGCCTGCGACACCTTCCCCGCTATCTCGCCCTTTCTGGATGCTAATTAATCTCTTCTTCGCTATATTCGTAGCTTCCGAGGTAGAAGACGACCCCGAGGTAGAAGCTGACGGAGGTCTCCATCGGATTCGCGGCGGCGCCCTGCCGGCGAATCGTACCAAGCGCAGAGGGATGCCCTGCTCCGGGTCTACTGCTATTCTATCCTTTTTCAGTAAGCAGTATTGGCGGCGATGTCAGTTATCTAAGCTTGGTGGAGCAGCTGATGGAACTGTTGCTGGCTTGGTATCTAAGCTGACAGGATCTATCTCGGATGCTATGCAAGTATATTGTTGATGGCGCTAGGATGAACTTGATGGATATAAACAAGAGGACCTGGTCAAAAACTGCTTTAGAGCCAGGTTTGTCCCTCGTCTATGTGTTCAGCTATTCACTCCAGATTTCTTATTAGATTATCTCAAGTGTAGACAAATTTCATATTATTCCTCTAAGAATAATAAAATATCAAAATGTTCACTTCCTCCTCCAGGCAACTGCTTCGTCTGATATTGAACAGAATCTTGGAAATCTGGCTCCGGCATATGCCACTGCCACACGAGGTATATATATATATATATATCAAGCACCAGTGTATTTAAGTTTTAAGTTTTGTAGTATGCACCAGAATAACTCAACTATCTTTTATAGCACCCTTGCAAAGGATAGTGATGCATGTAACATCAGTTTTTTTACCCAAATTAATTACATCCATAAATCATGCAATGATATTTAGTGATCAATTTCTGGAATAGGGCACCAACATAATCGAAATGCATATGGTAGATGTGCAACCCAATGATCGATCTCTTATATCAGTTAGCTTGTTTAGCAGATGTTCTGGTAATAGCATTGTTAGACCCCCTTGATTTTCTGACTTATGTTTGAGATCAGAGAACTATATGTAAGAATCATTTATTTAGTAGTAGTGTAGATGTAGTGTCAGCGGGGAGCATGACACAAACCCTATTACATCTCCTTGTTTCCAATTTAAATACAATAAAAAGCTACCTAGCACCTCGGCAGCAGGCTTGGGATGAACGGCACGCCGTAGTTGGGGATGAACTGTTGTCCATTGATGAATGCATTGACGGTGAAGTCATTCTGGGCTTCCTGGTACGTCACATTCCTGATGCCGCCCCACTTGACGCGTCTGCTGGTGTCAGCGCCGGGCCCGTGGTTGTTCACCTCTGCATAGAAGAGTGTGTTCAAGGCAAAGCTGCTGTGGTTCCATGGGAGCCACCCCGCCGGGTCGACGAACGCGCCGAGCTCGCTTTGGATGTAAATCGTCCGCGAGTACTCCTTCCACGGCCGCCCCAAGTAGGTCCTCACGAGAGTGCCCGCCGGCGCTTCTAGCAAGTCGGGGTGAGCCGCCACGGTGCAGTTGTGTAGCACCGTGCCGCCGGCTGACAGCCTCCTGCGCCGCCCCTGGGCCGTGATCGTGTTTGACTGGCCGTCCATGGGCCTGCGCACCTGGATGAGGCAGTTCTGAAACACGGCCTGCGAGTTACCGAAGATGAAGTCGACGGTGCCAGAGATGGTGCAGTCGCGGAAGAATTGGCGGTTGGCGTGCGCGTACAGCGTGTCTTGGAATCCGTCAAACGTGCACCGGTGGAACACTGCCTGATCGCTCTGCACGCGGAGTGCCACGGCCTGGTGCTTGGCAGGCCCCGCCGTGTTCTCGACCTTGATGTCCCTCGTGAAGAACCCGTCCCGATGGCCTCTGCGTCTCCGATGGTCAAGCTTCAGTTATTCAAAATTGAGCATGTAATAATGGATCAGAAGTGATGAACTCACCCATGGTGGCCGTGTCCTTGGTGTGGAGGTTCATCATGGCGTTCTTACTGCCAGTTATGACAGTCTTGGAGGCACCATCGCCAATCATTGCGAGGTTGGTGACATGGCCGGGCACCGACACGTGCTCCCTATAAATGCCGGTCTTCACGTAGATGATGTAAATCTGCGCGCTCTTGCGCGGCACCCTGGCAAGCGCTTCGTTGATAGTCTCGAAGTCGCCGCTGCCATCCGCCGCCACCGTCACGTTAGGCTTTAACTCCACCACCAGCCCCACGTGTATCGACTTGATGTCTTCCAGCTGCAGCGTCGCCGCCTGCCGGCGAGCCGGCATCTTTGGCCACCTCTGCAGATAGCTCCTTCACAAGCTTCTCCGGCACCCAGAGCTCGCCGCTGGCGCCAGCGCCGCTCAAGTGGACGGCCAGAGTCACGGCCATTAACAGGACAGCCGACGAGCCGACGTACTTAGCACCCTTGTTCATTGTCTATTGATCTGATGATGATTTTTTTCCTTTGTTTTTGGTACAGAAGAAGAAGCGAAGCGCCTATATATATGGCATGCATGCATGTATGGAAAGAGCCGATCCGGGCCAATCAATAGCTGGCGCATTGCACGCGGTGAATCCGACGTGAAAATAAAAGGAAATTGGCAGGGATAAAAAGTTTCACAATTTACGTCTCCTAGTCTTGGGCGTGATTATAAATACAAGGAAGGGGAATAATACAAGGCGGCGTCCTTTTTTGCAAGGAAGAGGAATACAAGGCGGCGTCCTGGGCGATCAATTCCAAACGAGAAAGAACAATTTACAAGTTTATGTACTTTCCATATGTGCACTTGTGTTTCTTTTTTTCAGTTACTATTTCGGCACACAAAACTACTAGTAGTAGTATTTTATTTGTTTTCATGATGTTTCTTTTAATTTTGTTTGAGGGGTTTACAACACTATATTCAGAAATAAAAAAAATTGGTACAAAACCAGGGGCGGCTCTACTCGAAACAGGCTTTCGCCCCGCTTTATAAATAAAGCAACATGCCAAGCAAGTCCATACATAGTTAAAAGGTAAGGGCGGTAAGAGACACCGCAAGCTGGGGCAGCAGCACAAGTAAGCCCAAGAAGAAGCAAGAGGGGGGGGGGGGGGGGGGGGGGGAGGTACATCAGGGGGAGGGAAAGAAAGAGAGAGTGAGAACAAAAACTGGCGGCCCTGGACATCAAAGACAGCGCTTCTAGCAGGCGAATGTGCTTCTTTATTACAACTCCTACGTTCGTGACACAACATAAGCTCCTCGAAATCCTTCTTCGACTCCCTGATCTCATTCACAATATGAGCATAGCTCCCCATCGTCCCTTGCTACAGGTTCATAATCACATTGCGACAGTCTGTTGACACCCTAATATTGCGAGCGTTGATGTCCCGCGCTAGCGCACACGCCTCACGACAGGCCAAAGTGTTGCGCTCGAAACGCGTCACACGAACACGTCCTCGTGTACCCGCGGTGCCGGGGGAGATACTCCGCAACTCGCCCCGCGGGAGGCCTGCTTCCAGCGCGATACGCAAGACAGCAAGCAGGCGCTTTTTAGACCAGACGCCCCAGCCCCTCGGGAAGCCCCGTCAGAGGAAGCCGGCGACGATTGGTTGAACTGGCCGGACTTGGCCGCTCCAAGCTCGGTTTTCGATACTCGGCGAAATCTAGATGAGGTCGCCGAACAACGGAAGCATGAACAAGGGTTTGAGGAGATAAAAGTAGGTTGTATTGATAGGTTGTCGATTGTTTGCTTAATTTCAATCGGCCGTCACCTCTCACATATATATGAGGCGGCTGGACTTCCCGTACAAGTATTGGACTTCTACAAGGCTTACAAATCATAGTCTAAGTCGAATCCATCTCTAAAATAGGCAACTTTTGGCCGGCAACGTTGGCTTCAAACTTGCTGGCTACTTCGGAAAGTTGCCTTTTGCCTTCCGTATTGGCTTCCAACTTGCTGGCTACTTGGAAAGTTGCCTTTTTCCTTCCGTATTGGCTTCAAACTTGCCTTCTTCCTTAGAGACGAGATATCTTGATCGGCTTCGTATTAGACCCGGATTTCAGCATCTGTCCGGCTTCTTTTAGAAAGTTGCCTCCCATTTTCCAGCCTTGATCTTGGAAAGTTGTCTTCTCTTTTTCCGCCTTGATCTTGACCTTGAAAGTTGTCTTCTATTTTTCTGCCTTGATCGGTGGAAAGTTGACTTGCCGGCTTGTATTGACAAAGTTGGCTTTATGCCGCCTTGTCTTGACAATGTTGACTTCTTTTCTGCCGCCTTGTCTTGACAACGTTGACTTCCTTTTTGCCACCTTGTTTTGACAAAGTTGGCTTTGCCACCTTGTTTTGACAAAGTTGGCTTCTTTTCAGCCACCTTTATTGCTTTCCTTTGACTTAGCTCGCTATGTCTTCAGGCAACTTTGCACTCCCGAATCCAGCTTCCGCCTTGTTCCGGTTGCCGGATTATTGGCGGCCTTCTTCCGGCCGTCTTTTCCTGGAAAGTTTCCCAGATCACCATTTTAGCCTTCTTTGCTGCCTTCTTTAAGCCGCCAAATCTTCCTTGAACCTGAAACTGGCAATCTGCCAAAAACGGGTGCTAACATATGCCCCCTGTTTTCTAGTAGAGCTTGCGTACTAGAAAATATTCAATGTAGAAGTTTTTGTCTAAGGGCGATGCTTAAGCTCATCGGCCATATGCTAAGGGCGATATATGTATATCGGCCATACGTGCAACTCATGCAGTTTGCCACACGCTCGGGTGGAATTTCTTCAAGTATTTCCCATTGATAGCTCGAGGCAACATGCTGCCTTCCAATGTCTCCACCAGATAAGAGTTGCCGGGTACTATTCTCGCGACTCGCAGCGGCCCTTCCCAGTTTGGGGACCATTTGCCAAATTTCCGGCTTCTGGAGCCAACTGGCAATATAACTTTCCAGACCAAGTCGCCAATTTGAAAGTCTTTCAGCCGGACCTTCTTATTGTAAGTTTTTGCCACCCGCAACTTTTCCTTCTCGATTTCTCTCAAGGCAATAACACGCTTGTCGGCTACTTCATCAACATTGTCCATCATCAAGCTGCAGTAGTCTTCAGCCGACAAGTCATCTTGCTTAGCAAACCTCAAGGCAGCCAGATTCACTTCTACGGCAAAACGGCTTCTTGCCCATATACCAACTCAAAAGGAGTTACCTTTGTTGCTCCATGCCTTGAGATTCTGTGAGCCCACAATGCTTCGGACAGTACTTCGTGCCACCTCCTTGGATGGTCCTGTACCTTCTTCTTGATCAGCTTGATCAAGATTTTATTGCTTGATTCAGCTTGTCCGTTGGCTTGTGCATAGTAGGGAGATGAACTGAGCATCTTGATTCCAAGTGATTCGGCAAATTGCTTCACCTCCTTAGCCATGAAGGAAGTACCTTGATCTGTGGTAAGAGTCTGCGGAATGCCGAATCGATGGATGATATGTTCTGTAATAAACTGGATCACCTCCTTGTGGGTCATGTTTCTGAGAGGTACTGCTTCAGACCACTTGGTGAAATAATCAGTAGCCACCAATACGAACCGATGCCCCTTGGATGAAGGCGGATGGATCATGCCGACAAAGTCAAGCGCCCAACCCCGGAAAGGCCACGGTTTTATAATTGGATTAAGAGGTGAAGCTGGCACCAACTGAATATCTCCAAACTTCTGGCAGGCTTCGCATCCCTTGTAGTATCTGAAGCAGTCATTGATCATTGTCGGCCAATAAAAACCTGCTCGCCTGAGCATCCACTTCATCTTGTGGGCCGACTGATGTGTTCCACATAAACCATCATGTACCTCTCCCATGGCAACTCTAGCTTCGTCTTCATTCAAGCACTTTAGAAGAAGACCATCGCAGTTCGGCGATATAAGGCGGCATCCACCAATGTATACTTGAGAGCTAGGCGCCGAACTGCTCTGTCTGTTTTTCGACTTGGATCTTGTAAATAGTCAATATAAGGTTGTCTCCAGTCGTCCGCCAAGTTGTCATTTGCCCCTTCTTAGCCGGATCCAACAAGCCGGCCTCTTGTTTGGCTTCCCCAAGTTGGCAACATTTGACTCTTCTGTAGCCGGCTCTAACAAGCCGGCTTTTTGTTTGGCTTCCTTCAAGTTGGCAACATTAATTGTCGGCTGTTCCCTGATGAAGAACATTCCACGACTGACGTGATAGCCGGATGCTTGTTGCGCCAACTCATTGGCAAGCCAATTGTCTTGCCTAGGAACATGGGATATGTGGAAATAATCCAACGTTGAAATCATATCCAGGCATCTGTCAAGGTACATGTTGAGGGACCCGCTGTTGCACTGACAAATCTTGGCCACTTGCTGGACAATAAGCAACGAATCTCCATATGCCTCGACATGAGTTACCCCTGCGTCAACTAAGATTTCTAGCCCGAATAAAAGTGCTTCGTATTCGGCTTCATTGTTAGTACATAAATAGTCAAGACGACAAGAGGCTTCGAAAACAGTACCGTGTGGTGAAATGTACACAATGCCAACTCCTTGTCCGCTGCTGCAGACTGAGCCGTCAAAATAAAGCTTCCACGGTACAGCCGACACAATATTTAAGCCGGCTTCTTGCTCCAGGTCAATCCGATGTTCAACAATAAAGTCAGCTACAATTTGGCCTTTCATAGATTTTAGTGGTTCATAAGCCAAATCATATTCAATCAACCCGTACGCCCACTTGCCGATTCGTCCACTAAGAATCGGCCTTTGTATCATGTGTTTGAGAACATCGGTCTGACCAAAGACTTTGCATTCACTGGACAGCAGATAATGGCGCAATTTGGTGCAGGCAAAGTAAAGAGACAAACACAACCTTTCTACAAAGCTGTACCTTGACTCGGCATCCAGCAAACGTCTACTCAGATATGTGATGACGTACTCTTGTCCTTCGGCTTCCTGAGTTAAGGCAGCTCCGACACTTTGTCCTCAGCAGCAATATAAAGCCGGAAAGGCTGACCATGAGCCGGCTTCCTGAGAACTGGAGGAGTAGACAGGCAAGTTTTTATCTTGTCAAACGCCTCTTGCTGCTTTGCCCCCCAGGTGAATTCATCATCGTTCTTGAGCCGAAGGATCTGTGTAAACGCATCAACTTTTCCAGACAAGTTAGCAATGAATCTTCTCAAATAGTTTACCTTGCCCAGAAACTTCTGCATGTCCTTTTTGCAACCCGGCGCCTGTATTTCTGGATGGCTTCAATCTTTGCCGGATCAACTTCTATGCCATGTTCATGTATGATGAAACCAAGGAATCTCCCAGCCGACACGCCAAAGGCACACTTCAAAGGATTCATCTTGAGCCCGTACTTCCTCATTCTTTCAAACGCCAGCCGCAAGTCGGCCAAGTGATTTGACTCGCCGTCCGACTTAACCACCACGTCGTCAATATATACCTCCAGTACGACTCCCAGAAGATCATGGAATATCAGGTTCATCGCTCTTTGATAGGTGGCTCCGGCATTCTTCAATCCAAAAGTCATCACGGTCCATTCGAACAAGCCAACAAAGCCTGGGCAGCGAAACGCCGTCTTAGCCGAATCTTCTTCGGCCATAAATATTTGGTTGTAACCTGCGTTGCCATCCAAGAAGCTGATAACTTTGTGACCTGAGGCTTCGTTGATAAGCATGTCGGCTATTGGCATAGGGTACTCATCCTTTGGCGTGGCTCGATTCAAATCCCTGAAATCAATACACGCCCTGATCTTGTCGGATCCTTTCTTTTCGACCGGCACAATGTTGGATAACCATTCGGCATACTTACAGGGCCGAATAAAGTTGGCTTTCAAAAGCCGGTCTATTTCCGCCTTTATCCGATCATAGATTAGTGGATTAAATTTGCGAGCCGGCTGCTTGTATGGTCTGAAGCCGGCTTTGATAGGCAACCGATGTTCGACCAACTCTCGGCTTAACCCAGGCATCTCGTGGTATTCCCATGCAAAGCAATCCACGTACTCTTGACTAGCGCGATTAATTAGACTTGTAATCGGCCGCCAACTTTTGCTTACAAATGTCGGTCTAGGGACAGTGCCATCCCCAATGTCAACTTCTTCCAGCAAGTCAGCCGATGTAAAGCCTTGTCCCAACTTATCCATGTCGTCTGGTTCTTCAATTGCTTCGTACATATCGTTCCTTTCGGCCCGATACTTGCCCAGACGCTTCTGCAGCCACTCGTCGTTTTGATCCATCTACTTGAGCTGCAGCCGATTGGCACCAATCGGCTTTAGAGATACTGGCACGAATCCGTCCCTGGTAGCACTCAGGAAGTCGAACCCGGATAGATCACGCCCAGAAAGGCATGTGACATTAGAATGTTGCCAGTCAACAATCGACTCGGCTAATGCAATGCACGCCGATTCGTCAGCATGGATGACTTCAACTTCATCGTCGACCCATTGTACGAGTTGCTGGTGCATAGTAGACGGAACACACTGGTTGGCATGAAGCCAATCTCGTCCCAGCAGCACATTGTAGTTTCCCTGCACCTCAGCAACAAAGAAGGCGGTAGCCAAAGTCTTGCTTCCTACTGTGAGCTCCAAGCTGATAACGCCTTTGGCTTCTACTCCTTCTCCTCCTTCGAACCCATTTAACACCATGTTCGTCTTCATCAGGTCGCCATCATCTAGTTGTAGCTTCTTGAAGACAGAATATGGCATCAAGTTTACCACAGCGCCGCCATCCACCATCATCCTGGTGACCGGCTTGCCATCAATGTGTCCTCTGACGTACAGAGGCTTGAGGTGTTTCACCGGCTTGTCAGGTTTTTCGAAGACAACATTTTTGGGTCCAAAGTTGATTTGAGCGACCTCGCCTTCTTCTTCAACAGCGCGGAACTCAGCCGGCAAGTAATACACCATGTTGATGTCCATGCCCGTTCGAGCCGGCGATTCTTCATAATCTAGCAATCTTCATCTGTCAAATTGCCTGACTCATCTATTGCTGACTCGACATTGCTGGTTCTTCTTCTGCCTTTTCTTCCATCGCGAGGTCTTCACTTGCCGGCTTCTCTGTAGCCGGATCTTGAATTGCCAGCTCCTTTGCCAAACTTGCCATCGCCAAGTCAGCTGCTTCGACTTCGTCAGCCCATGAAGAATAGGTGATAGCCGGCGTAGCTGCCGGCTCTATTTCACTATCGACAGCAGGACTCATGGTAGTTGGTGCGGAAGCCGCCATAAGAACTGGCCTAGGAATCCACTTTTGCGCCGGCAACATTGGTCGCTCAGCATTGAATTTGACGTCCCTAGATCGCTCAGCTCCTTCTTCTGCCTTCTCCCGGTTCCTTGCCCTTTGCAGTTTCCGCTTTTGTGTTTTTGTTATACCTGGCGGGCACCACTTTGGCTGAGTGTACTTTGGATCCCGGGGTTGAGCTGCGGCTGACTGGAGCTAGCTTCATGATCATTGGTTGCTGGTTTTGGCGCGATAGCAAGTATCGGCTCACTGTTTGCCGGCTCTGTAACCGGGTCCTTCAACTTTAGCACATGAGTTCCAACAACCAATAAGTTGTCTGAGACTAATCCGCCTTCTGGCTCCGCCTCTTTAGAGCCTTGCGCCTTGATCCGCCAATATGACGAGTCCCGGGATACACAAGCCGACTTTGCACGGATTGCCGGGTTGCCCTGCGTTTGAACTCGTCAGCCGGCCTCTGATGCCGGCTACTTTCCTCCGCGGATGGTGACCTTGGTCGTTTCCCATACTGCCACTGGCGCGACCTTGACCCGGCCTGGCGCACGTACTTGTTCAGCAGCATGTCAAAAGTTGGCTTTGTCTTCCTTGGTCTATATTCAACTTGGTTTGTCTTCCATCTGCCAACTTCGGGCTTTTGGGCTTGATAAATCTTGGCGGCAACTTGTCTGAACGTGGTCCTTGCCCCCCGAGCGCAGGGTTATTGACGGTAATCTTGATGACTCGCCTCCGTCGGGTTGCCGGCTCACTGTAACTTGTCTTCCTGCCGCCTTGCTGCCGGCTACTTTCCTGGGTTCACCAACAACAACATTAGATTTATTAGCGGCTTCGGCCGCCTCTGGCCGAAGAAGAACCTTCTTTCCCTCCAAGTCTAGCGCGTTTATTGGAAACGGCTGTGTGTCAATTGCCATGCCGGCAAAGCTCAATCGTCCGTCATTGAGGGCCGATTGGATCTGTTTACGAAAGACATTGCAATCATTAGTAGCATGAGAGAAAGAATTGTGATACTTGCAATAAGCCCGCCGCCTTAATTCATCAGGCGATGGTATAACATGATGATCCTAATCACTTTATCCTTTAACAAGGCATCAAATATTTATCACATTTGCCTACGTCAAAGCTACATTTATTTCATCATCCCGATTCTTACGAATCGGCTTCAGATCATCACACATGTAAGGTTTGGCCTTGCTGGGCCAAACAAACTCAGCGGAATAAACATCGGCTTCATCACCAGAGTCGGCATCGTTGTCAACAATATTAAGCCGGCTCCTGCTCATCCGATGCGAGTCTTTTGACTCATTGACCCGGCTCTCTTGAGCCAACGCTCTCTCCTGGACTTGGCCAACAGACAAGAATTCATGTCCTTCTAACCTCTCTTTCAGGTAGACCTTAACCCATTGAAAACCAAGTCAGCCATGTCTCTTTCAGTTATTGCCAAACTATAACATCGGTTTCTGGTATTTCTAAATCTCTTGACGTAATCGGATACCGATTCATCTTGTTTCTGCTTAACCGATGTAAGGTGGGACAACTTGAGTTCTATTTCGCCGGCAAAGAAGTGTTCATGGAATTTTGCTCTAAATGAAACCAAGTATGTATAGAATTAGGAGCTAAAGCCGAAAACCAAGAAAACGCAATGCCGGTTAAAGACAACGAGAACAGGCGAACTTTGATGTGATCATGACTAGCCTCGCCTAATTGAGCCAAGTACTGACTAATATGCTCCCATGTTGACTTATTATCTACACCATTAAATTTAGTAAACTCAGGAACTCTATAACCAGGTGGATAAGGTTGCAGATCAAAATAATCGGGGTAGGGCTTAATGTAAGTCCTATGTTTTGGCATAACCCCAAGTTTGTCATAGGCTATTTGGTCCAGTTTTCTCCTGAACTCGGCCATCAAATCGTCCATATTGGCCGATTGAGCCGGCACAGGAGAAGAGTTGGCAGTAGGGCCAGCTTGCACCCAAGTTGCCGAATTTTGATTCGGCATTGACTCATGACCCAGGAGCCGTTGACCCGGCTGGCTTGCCGGATTAGGCATACTCTGGATAGGAGTTGGACATGGCAGCGTAGGCACAAGTTGGTTTTCCCTGCTTTGACCGATCGGCTGTTTGTCCGATGGCTGATCATGGAGCGTGTTTTTCTTAGCCTTTTCATGTTCTAGCATAAGATCGTAAACATTGGCAGTACCTTGCGAAACATGAAATTGAATTTCGGCTATTTGTTCAGAGGAAAAAAGGCTATTGCTTACAGCGGGTTTGTCAACGTTGACGTCCAGGGGCACGAACTCCGGCTCCTTGATCGGCGAGATGACTCCTTGCCGATCTACCTTGAAGCTGGCTAAGTACAGCTCTGGTCTTCTTGGTCCCGCTTGGCTCGCAGCGCCTCGAACTCCTCGTCTCTTTTCTTCTTCCACGCCTCCAGACCTTGGCGTTGGTCTTCTGACAACTTCTCGAGAGTTGGCTTGATGATGTTGTCAGCGTTGATGCCGGCAGCGTCGGTCTTGGAACTGGTCATTGCTGTCCAATTTTCAGATCGAATCGTCCCCAGCGGAGTCGCCAAAAAGTGTGTTGCGCTCGAAACGCGTCACACGAACACGTCCTCGTGTACCCGCGGTGCCGGGGGAGATACTCCGCAACTCGCCCCGCGGGAGGCCTGCTTCCAGCGCGATACGCAAGACAGCAAGCAGGCGCTTTTTAGACCAGACGCCCCAGCCCCTCGGGAAGCCCCGTCAGAGGAAGCCGGCGACGATTGGCTGAACTAAGCCGGACTTGGCCGCTCCAGCTCGGTTTTCGATACCGGCGAAATCTAGATGAAGTCGCCGAACAACGGAAGCATGAACAAGGGTTTGAGGAGATAAAAGTAGGTTGTATTGATAGGTTGTCGATTGTTTGCTTAATTTCAATCGGCCGTCACCTCTCACATATATATGAGGCGGCTGGACTTCCCGTACAAGTATTGGACTTCTACAAGGCTTACAAATCATAGTCTAAGTCGAATCCATCTCTAAAATAGGCAACTTTTGGCCGGCAACGTTGGCTTCAAACTTGCTGGCTACTTCGGAAAGTTGCCTTTTGCCTTCCGTATTGGCTTCCAACTTGCTGGCTACTTGGAAAGTTGCCTTTTTCCTTCCGTATTGGCTTCAAACTTGCCTTCTTCTTAGAGACGAGATATCTTGATCGGCTTCGTATTAGACCCGGATTTCAGCATCTGTCCGGCTTCTTTTAGAAAGTTGCCTCCCATTTTCCAGCCTTGATCTTGGAAAGTTGTCTTCTCTTTTCCGCCTTGATCTTGACCTTGAAAGTTGTCTTCTATTTTTCTGCCTTGATCGGTGGAAAGTTGACTTGCCGGCTTGTATTGACAAAGTTGGCTTTATGCCGCCTTGTCTTGACAATGTTGACTTCTTTTCTGCCGCCTTGTCTTGACAACGTTGACTTCCTTTTTGCCACCTTGTTTTGACAAAGTTGGCTTTGCCACCTTGTTTTGACAAAGTTGGCTTCTTTTCAGCCACCTTTATTGCTTTCCTTTGACTTAGCTCGCTATGTCTTCAGGCAACTTTGCACTCCCGAATCCAGCTTCCGCCTTGTTCCGGTTGCCGGATTATTGGCGGCCTTCTTCCGGCCGTCTTTTCCTGGAAAGTTTCCC
Organism: Poa pratensis; assembly: GCA_947311845.1. Classification (NCBI taxonomy): domain Eukaryota; kingdom Viridiplantae; phylum Streptophyta; class Magnoliopsida; order Poales; family Poaceae; genus Poa; species Poa pratensis. Next base: position 78,868,962 of record CAMZMU010000043.1, on the reverse strand, counting down.
AGATCACCATTTTAGCCTTCTTTGCTGCCTTCTTTAAGCCGCCAAATCTTCCTTGAACCTGAAACTGGCAATCTGCCGAAAACGGGTGCTAACACAAAGCTTCTAAGGTTTCAGTGTCAGACCTTCCCGGGAAAACAATAGATGATGCTCCCAGAAACAGTCCCTCCTCATCTCGTGCCACTGCATCCACGGTTCCGCAACCCGTGTTCTTCCCCACGGCTGCATCCACATTCATTTTCACCTTCCCGCTAGGTGGCGGGATCCATGCCAGCGCGGTAGCTGGTACCTCAGTGGCCGTTAACCTCCTTCTCTTGTCTCCTATAGATCCAGATCAGCAATGAAGGTTTCCACATAATGGTGTACAGTCAAAGGGCTCTTGTAAACCTATTCATGGATTGCTTTTCTTCGTGCATGCCAGATCGCCCACAGCGTCACAAACACTTTGACCTGATCCTCGTGAATTGAGGGTGTTGACTAAAGAAGCCAACCATGCTGGAGCATCTTCCTCACCCGAGCAGCAGAGATGCTCGGTAATTTCCTCCTCTACTAATGCCCATACGCTCCTCGACATGGTGCAGTCGAGTAGGGCGTGGAGCCATGAGTCTTGCGCTTCGCACAACTGGCAATGATCATTCTCTGCCATTCTCCGGTGATGCCTAACCATGTTCGTCGGCAGCGACGGCTTGGCTAGCCGCCAGAGAAAAACACGTACCTTCGACGGTACCTTCGTACTCCACAACAAGCTCCAAGGAATTCCTTGGCCCTGCGCTCACCATTGGAACCCGTTGCTCGGCTGTCCAACCACGCTTCTCTTCTCTCCCTGGGATTGATCAACATGATGTAAGCTGACCTAATTGAGAACAACCCCTCCGATCATAATGCCATGCCAGAAGTCATCAAACCTTCTGTTGCATATCGGAATCTCCTTCATTAGCTTAGCACCTAAGGTGGAGGAGGGGGAGGAGGAGCGCCGTGCGCTACCCTTCCCTGCGGCGCGGGTGGCACCAAAGAGTGTGATGGCGCCGGGGCGATTTTGGCAGCGTGGACGAGTTCAGTGACTCCGTGGAGCCATGCGTCATGCCCGGCCTCAGTGGGTCGGTAGCTGAGCAGTTCCTGCGCCATGAGGCGGTCAGCCCCGGCGTTGGTTGAGCTCGGATGGAGATGTAGCGTAGCAACAATTTTCCCTTGATTATAAAACCAAGATTATCAATCTAGTAGGACTTGGAGAAGGATTCGGCTTGGTGTCAACAGCAACGGCGCAGGAAATTGCTGACTTGGACCTGCGCACACATAAACACACTACTTTGTCCCAACGAAACAGAGAGGTTGTCAATCCCTCTGGCTTGCTGAACAGAAAGGATTAGAAGAAGGTATGAAAACGGTTGTAAGCAATATAGAAAAATAGGACCGGGGTCCACAAATAACTAGTGGTGTCTCTATAAAAGATAAACGTGTTGGGTAAACAAATTACAACGAGATAATTGACAAAGCATGGACGTATAACACTAATATCATGACATAAAGTTCACCGTTTCATTTTTGTTGAAACGTTTCACCGTTTCATCTAATAAGGGCATTACGTCAAAATACATAGACCTTATCCAACTGCATCTATGACTAATAATCCACCCCGGGATCGCTATCCAGCATGTCACTTGAAAGTATTAAGTTGAAAGCAACAGATAATTGCCATAAGCATGGTGCATAATGTAATCAATGGTTACAACATATAGCAATAAACACCGCTGTTTTACCCCTAGTAGCAACAACACATCTCAAGCCTTAATCGTTTCTGTCAACTCGGGCTCAGACAAAAGAGGCATGAACCTACTATGTAGCATAAATACTCCCTCTAAAGATACTAATAATTACTTGGCCAAAGCATACACAAGTATCGGAGAGCATGCACGATCATAAATAAAACATATCTTGAACCATAACGTCATAACTCAATAATTCATCGGATCCCCGCAAAGACAACACATAGCATTACATATAGATGATCTTAGTCATGTTAGGCAGCTCATAAGATCTAAGGCAACAGAGTACAAGGGAGAGAGACAACCATCTAGCTACTGCCATGGACCCGTAGTCCCATGGTGGACTACTCACGCATCACTCCGAAGGCAGGCATGGTGGTGCAGATGCCTCCGGTAATGATCTCCCCCTCCGGCAGGGTGCCGGGAAGAGCTTCAGAACCCTCCAGAACTAGGGTTGAGGATGGCGGCTATGAAACTTTTCGTGGATTTCTGATCGGGTGCCGAGGGTTTTCGGCATGAAGGGAATTTATAGGCGAAAGAGTGGCCTCAGTAGGTCTTCGAGGCGGCCAGGTGGGGCCTTGGCGCGGCCCAGCCATGGCCGCGCCTGGGGTCGTCTAGGGGCTGTGGGCCCCCCCTGCAGGCGCCCTTCTGGCTCCGTCTTTGTTTCTTCGTAAAAATAATTCTCGTAAATTATGAGCGGATTCCGAGAAAGTTTCCAGAACAACTTTTCTGAAACAAAAAGACAACAGAAAACAGGAATGACACTGGGCATCTTGTTAATAGGTTAGTTACAGAAAATATGCCAAAATGATATAAAACATTATAAAAAACATGTGGCAATGATATAAATATGTATGGAACAACCAAAAATTATAGATACGTTTGAGACGTATCAGGGCGCTGCAGATTCTAGGTGCTTCTGGGTCTTGTGTGGCTGTTGTGGTAGGTTGAAGGTTATTCCGGGTGAAATCCCTGCCCAGATCCTCGGATCCGGTGCCGGCAACGGCCACGTCAGCGGATGTCGTACTCTTCCATGGTGGCGTCGTCGTGGATTCGCCTCTCCCTATCATGGCTTAGGCCTTTGGGTGAAAATCTAGCTCCTTTGGAGCGTGCATCGACGGCGTGCTTGGCGGCGTTCCCTCGCTGGAGGCGATGCTTTCGAGGCCAATCCCAGTGGTTCTGTGATGGTCGTTGTTGTTGCGTGTTCGATGGTGTTTTGGTGGCGGTAGCTTCGCCGTGGGGTTGCCGAGGATGGTTGGGGCCAAATCCGAGGATACCTTGTTTGTGGTCATGGAGGTTTCGACAGTGCGTCCCTGTTGTCCTGTTCCTGGGCATGTTGCCCGTCATCCAGTTCGGTGCTCGTCGATCTCGAGCAAGAGGGATTAGGGGCCCTCTCCGACGGCGGCGGCAGGAGTGGAGGCGTCTCTTGTGACCTAGGTGGGTCACTTTCATCCACTTTTCCAACAACTTTCATCCACTTTTCATTTTCAGCCATAATTAAATCCGAAAATACAAAAATACTTTTGCATCTTGCATACATCATATAAAACCCAAAAATATCATTTATCATTACTATCATCATCCTTGCACATTTCCTTTGCATATTTATTTATTGTTTTGTTTTATCATTCTCACACCTTGTGCTTGACAACCACTTGGTGAGGTTGAGGGCACACAACAATTTACTTTTGTTTGCAGGTTTCCAAGGGAAGGATAAGAAGGTAAAACTTCCACTACTGATTCCCCGAGAGTTCGATATAAACCCTCGAGTCACCTTCGTGGGGAAAACAAGTCTTGCCCGTACTACGCACTCTGCTATTGGGGGCTCAACCTAACCCTTTTGAGGGTCATCAGAGACTCGATGGCAACCGTAGCCAAAATCAAGCCTCATCGGTGACGGTTTTTCTTGTCCGTTGCCGATGAGAGCCTTCACATCAGTGACAGGGTCGGGGACACGGACCCTTTTTCCGTTTCCGATGGGGTTTTAGGCCCGTTTCCGATGTGTCGTTCTGTACTAGTGTTCTGAATAAAACTCAGTTTCAACTGCGCTTGCAACTGGCTCGTGGGATAAAACTCAGTTTCAACTGCAGTTGCAACTGGATCGAAAGAAGAAAAAAAAGCCCAATTTGAACTGCAATTTGACCTCCAGTTGTAACTAGCTCGGGAAAAAAACTCAGTTTCAACTGCAGTTGCAACTCGATCAGGAGAAAAAAACCCTAATTCAACTGCAGTTTCAACTCCAGTTGCAACTGACTCAGAAATAAAAAATCAATTTCAACTGCAGTTGCAACTGGCTACAAAAAAAAGACTAAAAACAAAAACACAATTACAAAATGAAATAAAAAATCACTAAGAAAAATAATAGATATAAATTATTAAAATGATAAGAATTGCAAATGGTTATGAATAAAAACTCAGTTTCAAACTGCGATCGCAACTGACTCGGGAGATAAAACTCAGTTTTAACTGCAACTGGATCGGGAGAAAAAACCCAATTTCAACTGCAGTTTCAACTCCAATTGCAACTAGCTCGGGGAAAAACTCAGTTTCAACTGCAGTTGCAACTGGCTACAAAAGACTAAAAACAAAAACACAACAACCAAATGAAATAAAAACCACTAAGAAAATAATAGAATATAAATGATTAAAATGATAAGAATTGCAAATGGTTCTGAATAAAACTCAGTTTCAACTGTGGTTGCAACTGGCTCGGGAGATAAAACTAAGTTTCAACTGCAGTTGCAACTGGATCAGGAGAAAAAACCCAATTTCAACTGCAGTTCATCAGGGAACTGATCAGACTTCAATCTTCTCTACCTCCAGTGCAATGCCCACCTCCCTGACTTCAATCTTCACAAGGATAACATCGCCAGGTACTAACTCGAGCTCGTTGCACAAGCCGTGGAAACCAGTCCACAGTTCAATCCTTGAACGGTGAAGGCGATAGTTACCCCAAAATAGGTTCATCCATAATCTTGTTCCAGTATAGCACAACACCCTGACTAGGGTAGCTGAATCCAAGGAAGAGTTCCCTAGGGATCGACTGAAAAATCCAAAAACAAAAAGAACAACATACTTTCAGTACTGTCAGAACCATGACCAACATACAAAAAGAACAAAATACATGAGCATGAGTATGTGCTACTCCCACACATTACATATATGAAAAAAAACTAAAACATATAGAACTACGCATTACATATTCTGTTAGCATTTTGTGCCTGTATGTGATGTGATGTAAGCAACCAAGGTTCCCCACCCCCTAACTCTATCAAAGTTGATCGACGCACTAAGAGAAGTTGAGGTGACAATGCACAAGGACAAGACAAAACAAAACACAAACACAAAACAAAACAAAAAAATATTAATCAATAAGAAAAACAAAAAAATAATTAAAACACAATTGCAAGTTTAGTTGAATCTGGCATGTCTCAGAAAAAATCGGTTGCAAGCGCATTTGCGACTGGGTTCCCCACAACAAAAAACATAAAAAACAAAATAAATAACAGTTAAAATTAATAAGAAAAAGAAACAAAAAAATAATAATTAAAACTCAAATGGAAAGTGCAGTCCCAAATCGAGCTGAATCAAAAGTCAAATTCGTATAAAGAGACAACAAAAAGGACAAAAAAAAAGACAAAATCACCAAACACACATAAAAAAGTCCACACAAATTAAAATCATCCTATCCAAACAAACAAGAAATTACAACAAAAAAACATAGCAAACAATGCATTCACAAAAAAAGATAGGTAAAAAAAATCCCACAACAACAACCGCCCCCTACACACTAACTAGTGCAGATATTAAAGAAAAAAATGTATAGGAAAAAAAATTCGGACCGCAGTACCAAGCCCACCCAATAGCTCTCTCTAGCCCACAGAAAAAACAATTGCTGCGAAAAAACAAATTACCGAGCCCACCCCCAGTAGCTCTCTCTAGTCCAGCCCATTAATAATTGATTCGAACCTCCACGAAAAAAAAACAACAGCACAGCCCAAATAACAGACACGCTGCACAAAAAGGGCCAAACCCACCACACGCACGCATCACGATGCAACAACTGATCGGACGGACATGGACCTGACTGAGCCCTAAGCTAAGTCTCAGCTAGCTGAGACTTAGCAAAACTGAATTTCCTATGTCCCAAGTAGAATCATGGCGAATTCGATATGTGTGCTGTTTTTATGTTCCAATTTTTGGGCTCTCAACGAGAGGGAGAAGGTCATGGACGTGGGGATTGTGATTAGTAGTGATGAAGACGAGACGTGATTCCTACACTGGTTACAGATTAACCCGGAGTCGTCACGTATCCGAGCTTGGCGTGAAAGAGAATGAAAGGTTTGTAGAGATTAGTATGCGTACATGCAGTAAGGAGGGCTGAGTCGTACGTGCATGGAGCTAGAGAGCATCATGCACAACATTTGATGTGTACACACGAAATTTCAAACACACATGGAGGAGAAATTTAGACAGAGATGATTTCCGATGGATGCTGGTCTAATCGACTACTGCTTGCTATGTATAGCTGCCAGTATCCATATATAAGCAGGGAACTTTGGGCTCGATCTGAAGCTAATTATTATGTATTTTCCGTACCTGTGAGAGGTACGTAGGATCAGTTTGCTCATGAAAGATTCTTGCCCTTTGGCAGCAAGGTATGGAGATGAAAAAAGAATACATCATACTACAAGTAAACCATCCTGTTAGCCATTTGACAGTGTTGCGCCTAATTTCACCCTTTTGAGTTTGAAGAACAATTCGTATTATTTGTTCAGAGCCTATGAACAAATATGAATCGGAGTTCTCACCAAAATTGTCCATTGATCCAGCTGGTGCAAATTACCGGAAAACACGCTTAGGTTTCTCTGCAATTCTTGTAATGTGCACCTCTACTCATGATTATTTCTGTAAATAGAAGGTTCCGTCAAAAAATAGCAACAGCATGAATGGAGGCGTATGTTTGTATTAACAGCCAAGTTCAGTCAGTATATGGTGGGATATATGAAAAACTGCTGCCGATGGAGTAAGCTTCAGACACCTCTGTTTTCTCCTCTGCGCTCTGCTTTCTTCTTCTTTCAGCTACAGAGCAGAGTACAGCTCTGCATTCTGACGGGGCTGCAAATCTCGTGGCAAACTACAAACAAGAAACATTCTTCTCTGCTTCCTAGTTAAACTGAATCTACAAGTAGTTAAGCTACCCAAGGGGAAATAAGCAACCAGCAGTAGATAAATCTACAACTAGGAAATATATATAGGTGCAAATAAAGGAATAACAGGAGGATGTGTTTGTTAGGGTTTTCATATCTCGAGCCACCCACGCTCCGGCCTTATGTACACGACCGTGAGCCTCGACAAGTACACGATTATTACAGCAAACTCACTGATTAACCATTACTAAAGCTAAGCTGAGCTTAGGAAGGTCTTGACGGGGAAATCTTTTCTTAATAGGTAACTTTCACTTTCAGCTATGAGATCTTCCTTGGACGTCGAGTGCGACTGAAGAACAGAGCACTTCTGAACTGTTCGGACAGAACAGGGATAACTGAAGAAATACAGGTCCTGACACTCCCCCACCTGCATGCAGCCTTCGTCCTCCAACAGCACCGCAGCTTATAGCCCCGGCCGCATCCCACCTCCTTCTGCGTTCACCGCCTATTTTTCGTCTCCATCCACCTCCTTTTGACTGTCAAAAGAAACTATATTAACATGAGAAACTAGATTAAATATGCTTGCTTGTCCAAGGACATGGATCAACAATCTGTATCATTACTGCTGAGTGATGACACATTACATCTAATATCATTATTTCCGAGGCTCTCCTTCTATTCAGTAACCCCAAAAAGGTGTCATAAGCTTGACCATATGACATAAATTTTTTATCGTATTATCAAAACTTATTTTGTACAGTTGTTAGCAAACAGTAGATACCAACTAGTCCTGTTACATAAAAGGAACCTTCACAAAAAGCAAATATCGACTCCCATCAGAAATAGGTTAATGCTAACTCACACTAGTGCAAAAACGGGCAATAGGTTTCGACCTTTAGTCCCCAATTTGTTACAAACCGGTACTAATTGGGGCATCCCACCTGGCCAGCTCGCCGCCCAGCCCCGTCCAGTCCCGGTTCGTGCCACGAACCGGGACTAAAGATGGACCTTTAGTCCCGGTTGGAGCCACCAACCCGGACTAAAGCTGTCGGCATACCTTTATTTTTGTTCTATTTTTCATTTAACATGGAATAATTCATATCTTCAAATCCGTAAATCAAAATTTAACAAATATAATGTCTAAATCGATTAGAAAAACAAGATGAATCCAAATTTAACAATTATATCATATTTTGCATCACAAGAACTCATTTAAATAGAAGAAATTACTTTCAAAAAATCAGCATAAACTCATTTAACTAGGCGAAATTAGGTAGAAATCAAGAAAATTCCTAATACTTGAGGATTATTCATAAAATGTGGATTACTCTTTGTGAAATTATATGGGTGTCATTTTTCACCATATCTTTTTTAGAGTTTTTGTTTACTTTATTTGATTGTTTTCAAAAAGCGGTTAAAATGGCCACCATGACTCTTATAGTAGAGGTCAAATTTTCTAAAACTATCGATATTCTTGTGATATAGTCCGGTGTGTGACCGGATTTACCGGCTTCACTTTCTCTCAGTAAGTTGGTGGACTTATAGCTGAAAATTCCCACTTCGGGCTGGTTTTGGATGTTCCTATGTTCTAACCTAACACAACCAAGCAAAAAAGTCCACTGGCCTACCACCTTTCGACTCCGTTCAAAGGGGTATATGGGGAACTTTGACTTTTTTCCAGCGGGTCTAGGGTTTCACCGAAGCGGGGCTCCGGAGCGTTGGAAACCCCACCAAAACCTATCTGGTTTCATACCATATGTATATAAGTGTGTTGGGTGTTGTACATGTCCAAGATACTACTCCGGTGTGTGACCGGCTTCACTGGCTTCACTTTCTCTCTAGTAAGTTGGTGGACTTATAGGTGAAAATTCCCACTTCGGGAAAAACGGAGGGAATCTTTGCAAAAGTTGGGTGGATCTTGGTTTTGGATGTTCCTATGTCCTAAACTAACACAACAAAGCAAAAAAGTCCACTGGCTTACCCCTTTCGACTCAGTTCAAAGGGGGCATACAGGAACTTTGACTTTTTTCCAACGGGTCTAGGCTTTCACCGAAGCGGGGCTCCGGAGCGTCGGAAACCCCACCAAAAATTAGCTGGTTCCATACCATATGTAAATAAGTGTGTTGGGTGTTGTTTACATGTCCAAGATACTACTCCAGTGTGTGACCGGCTTCACCGGCTTCACTTTCTCTCTAGTAAGTTGTGGACTTATAGCTGAAAATTCCCACTTCGCGCGAAACGGAGGGAATCTTTGCAAGAGTTGGGTGGATCTTGGTTTTGTATGTTCCTATGTCCTAACCTAACACAATCAAGCAAAAAAAGTCCACTGGCCTACCACCTTTCGACTCCGTTCAAGGGGTATATGGGAAAGTTTGACTTTTTTCCAACAGGTCTAGGCTTTCACCGAAGCGGGGCTCCGGAGCGTCGGAAACCCCACCAAAACCTATCTGGTTCCATACCATATGTAAATAAGTGTGTTGGGTGTTATTTACATGTCCAAGATCCTACTCCGGTGTGTGACCGGCTTCACGGGGTTCACTTTCTCTCTAGTAAGTTGGTGGACTTATAGCTGAAAATTCCCACTTCGTGCGAAACGGAGGGTATCTTTGCAAGAGTTGCGTGGATCTTGGTTTTGGATGTTCCTATGTCCTAACATAACACAACCATGCTAAAGGATACCTTTTTTTAGGGTTTTTTCACTTTATTTGATTTTTTTTCAAAAAACGATCCAAATGGCCAGCATGACTATTCATCGAAAGAGGTCAAATTTTCTAACTATCGATGTTTCTATGATGCAAAGATGATATGGAAAGCATATTCGAATTCCTCTCATTTTTCTAATCGATTTAGACATTTTATTTGTCAAAATTCGATTTACGGATTAAAAGATATGAATTCTTCCATATTAAATGTTAAAAGGAAAAAATAAAGTAAAATTCATTTTATTGTTATTTATTCAAAATATACTATTACATAATCATTGTATTTATTCAAACAAAGTATGAAAATTTAAACAATAAAAAGTGTTATATCATGACTCAGGGTTAATATGATTGATAGGATACTATTATCAGTAAGTTCTAACTTCTCATTTGGAAGGAACTCAAAAGTTAAGCGTGCTCGGGCTAGAGCATTTTCAGGATGGGTGACCGAATGGGAAGTTTGACCAGAATAAGTACTTTGACTTGAGATTAAGTGTATAACTAGTTTAAGTGAGAATTAGAAATATAATTGAAAATAATTAAGAATAATTGAAAATAGAATTGAAAATAAAATTAAAAAATTCCCGGTGCCTTTAGTCCCGGTTGGTGTTAGTCCCGGTTCGTAAGGGTGGGGGCTTTAGTCCCGCTTTTCTAGTCGCGGGAATAAAGCCCCGTTTTCACCAGTGTCATGTTAGCAGCAGCCAGCAAGTCTGCCCGCACAAATCATCAATCATTCCTCGATAAGTAGTTAATTAGTGAAGTGCAAGTGGATGAAACATAACTGTCGAACAAAACATGGATAACTGAAGAAATACAGGCCCTGACACTACCCCACCTGCATGCAGCATTCGTCCTCCACCAGCGCTGTAGCCATAGTCCCAGCAGCTGTCGCCTGCCTTCGCATTCGCCGCCTCTTCTTCATCTCCATCCATTTTCGACTATCAAAAGCACAAAACATTAACATGAGAACTAGATCAAATAGGCTTTGCTTGTCCAAGGGCATGGACCAGCAACTAATTTATGTCATTACTGCCTGCAAACTGTTGGTACTGGATGAAACATACATTGCTGAACGCCTTGTTATGGCTGCCACAGACGTCGTCAGGGCAGGAGCAGGGGCACCAGGAGGATCAGCGTGAGCTTCGCATTCGGGGCCATGGGCAACCAGGTAGGTTTGCGGGCGACAGAGGGAGTTCAGAGCCTTGTTCATCATGCTGCTCGCCAAGCTACAACCAAGCCCTGGATCAAAGATCACCATCATCATGATTAATTCTGCATACATACATACATACATACATGCATGCATGGAGACAGATATTAAATTAGTTGATAATCTGCTTGAATTGTAGAATTGATTGGTTCTGATCGTGAAGTTATCTTTGAGCTGGAGGAAAATATGTGAAATTTCAGTGATAAGCATGCCTTTTTTTATCCCTGGATGTGATATCTGTTATCTACATTGCTGTTCCCAACCATATTCCAGAAAAGAGGCGCCATAATTTCTTCTCATGTGCCAGACAAAGCGGTGTTGCAATGGTTGGATCCAAAAGTAAAACCTTTTCGTAAACTAACCTGCAGAGATGATACCATGTCTTCCAATACCACACAACTAGGTATTTGGTCAACAAAAGATCCATCTATTCGTTTCCAAACGTTGGCACCCTGGGTTCCTTCCTCACCACAGTACCAGTGTGCGGCCTTCGTCGTCCACCAGAGCCACGACCCCACCACATAGCCTTAGCCGCTGCCGCCTTGCTCTGCTGCATTCACGGTCTCTTTCATCCGCCCCTTTCCGACTGCACGCATGCTCCGACATACAGTGGCGCTCAATATTTCAACCGTGCCTTCTCTGGCTGTGAAGAGAAAGCTGGCCTGTAAGTTCATTAAGGAAACATAGCACAAGGTCAGGGAATTCTGAGAACACTCGTGATTAAGTGTTGACTGCATCCAGCAGCATGTGGATCCTTGGCAAAAGTGGCAACCTGGAACATCTGAGAACTGCATCCACCAGGCAAAACCTCGTCTTTCGCTGATTTGGTCTTCTGCGTGCAGGGAGATTGATAAAAAAACTGAAGTAACACCAGATATTTGCTCTACTGACAGCGTGTATCTAACTGAAGTTGGGAAAAGACCAACTAGTGAGGCACCGACAGATCCATCACCAGCGAGGCAAGATTCACATATAAGCAATCCAGCAGCATGTGGATCCTTGGCAAAAGTGACAACCTGATTAAGTGTTGACTGATCAGATCAAAGTTCCACTATCTTGTCATGGGCCCCAATGAAAAGATAAAAGATAATTACAGAGCCCAGTGTACAGACAAAGAAAAATGGTACTCAGAAAATGGAGAACTTCTGAAGTCTCGATTACTAGACTTAACGCTAATTTTGATGATTCATAGGTTTTGAAAATTGCAGGTAGCCTATTGCCTGCGCTCTAACTTCAACAATTGACTATTTCAGCTCAAAATCAGGGGTTATACCTTCAGCCTGCTACAACTGTGTCATGGTTCCAAAGTTGTACCACGGACCACAACTATTAAGCAACGAAGGAATCTTGGCCGAGTCTGAAATTTTGGAACCATGTGTCAATTAGCATTCCTGCTTTTTCAGAGAACAACCATACATAATTATATGCAAAGGGAGAACATACTGATTACCTCTCTGTGATAGCACGAGTCCTGGAAAGATGAAGTTGCATCCACTGGGTAGCACCGTTCTCACGTGGCTGAACAGATGATCCACAAACTGAAGCAACACCGTAATTGAGGTGAGCTTCCGACAGTTCTGAAAACTGCTCTAGCTCAATACTGGAAAATGTAATAGTAGACGCAGTAGACTATTCTGAAGTTCTGATCAGTTCGGTACCTTGCTAAGCAATAACACATACAGCTTCCCTCTCAATTGAAATGGGAATCATGCAGAATTTTGTTTTTACCAAGAAGAGATCGATAAGACCTGCAAAGCGTAAAACGACAATTAATATGTGAAATTCAAAATGCCATAAAATGTTGAGTTTCAGGTCAACGCGTTAACTTACTGTGCAGCTTCGTCGTGAGACTGAGCGTCGGGCTCACAGCCTTGTGGAGAGCCCTGTGTGAGGCATTCACACCCCCGTTCTCCTGCCAGAACCTACCAGCTGGGGGTAGCGCCAGCGAGCGTGACACGGCCGCCGGAGAGGGCTGGGGGCACATGTCGCTCGAGCAACAGCCGGTGGACGCCGGACGAGGAGCTGGGACGGAGTGGGGCGAGATGCGGAGGGCATATACCTGCGGCGGAGCTCGGTGGGGAGATGAGCTCCCAGCTGAAGCGGAGGCGGCCGGAGCAGAGAGATCAGGTGGCAGAATATGTTGGACATACGATCTGAATTGGGTGCACCGATATGGTATGGCTATTTTTCTCAAGTTCCTATACAATATTAAGTTTCATTAAGGAACAACAGTTATGGAGAATGCAACAACACCTCGTATTGGTACCAATGTAGGCACTGAATTGGAAAAACTGCAAACCTTAATATGAGTAGAAAAGCACTGAAGGTCTTTTGATCCTCAAACCTGAGCTTTCCAAGTACACCACCAAGTCTTCGAGTGACAGTCAATTGTAAACACGAAGCACTGAAGGTCTTTTGATCCTCAAACCTGAGCTTTCCAAGAACAAACTGGAAGAACACATGTACAGCAAGCCAAGAGAAATGGTGAATGCAAGAACACCCGGTATAGAAAGCAATGTGGCAGTTGGTAAGAAAATGGCAAACCTTAATATTCGTATCGTCTGCACTTGAGACCCGCTTGTTTCAAAATTGTTCTGTGGTGATAGTTTCATCCTCACACCCAAACTAGCCATTTACACACACTGATTCTTGATGAGTGATGCCGACAGAAATTTAAATGGAAAATATGTAGAAGCCTATGAGAACAAACATAAAAATACCTGCACAATAAGCCAAGAAAATTATTGAATGGAAAAACACCTGGGAATCATAGCAATGTAGTAGTGAGTGGGAAAACTGCGAACCATAATATTAGTAGCAGAACACCCAAGTCTAGTTTATTGCACAATCATTCCATAGTAATCGAACTAGCCAGGCACACCACCAAGTCTTGATGAGTAATACACTGATACCCACCCAAATTCAAATGCAAAGTATGTAGAAGCCTACTAGAAAAACATAAGAACACCTGCAAAGACAAGAACATGCGAATACTTGAAAATTTTGATGATTTTTGTCCAGGAAGTAAATCAAAGAAACTCTCAGAAGGCATTAACTGATAATTATAGAGATAATCAACGAAAATCAAATATAGTAGGAGTATAAGTGGAAGTTGTTATAGCAGGAGTATACTTCCAGTTAGATGTACTTGCCAGATTTAATAGGAAGAAGATGGCCAGAATATTTGTAGCTTGGCACTAAAAGTCTCATTCAATCATGAAACAGGAAATGGTGATATTTTGATCCGCACACCCAAACTTGCCAAGTACACATGTGGATCTTGATTAATGACGCCCAAAATTAAAATGAAAATTATGAAGAAAAATACGAGAACAAACATAAGAGTGCCTGGCACACAGGGAACCAAAATAAAGAGTTTATACATAACAGATTTCATGAAATTCTTCCAGGAACAGAAACAAAAAAATCCTTAAAAAACATTGACTGATAATCATGTAGGTTTTCTCAACTTGTAAGGAGACAAGGGACATGGAGAAACAGAGCATAAGTAATGTTGCAGTAGAAATATTTTCACAAGTGCGAAAAATTGTATTCTAATATGGCAGGAGCATACGTGGATGTTGTATAATTGATACAGTACAGAAGGAGCAAGGTTCCAGTTCTTACCAGATTTATGTACAGGAAGGAAGAGCGTGGCCACCATGTCATGCATGTGGCAAGTGTTCATGTGTGGTGAGTTCTACAAGGCTAGAAGAATGTACAAGGGATCTCCAAGGCAGAGGCCTGCATAGTAGATGGGAAGCAAACACTGGTCAGATTACTATGCAGGAAAAAGAAAGCAAAGGTAATGGTGGGATCAGGGAAGTGATGGGGACAAAGAAGCAAGTTGTTGTCATTACCTTGGGTTAGTCTCGAGGTTACAGTTCGATTTTTGGGATGGTTCCCACTAACCCCCTGCACTGCTGTTTCAGCTCCTCATTGCCGCATCCGTAGACATCTAATTGTTGCAGTGATTTCGGGATGCCATCCTTGGGCAGCGACCGTACGGCCGGACAACAGATGACTTGTAATCCCTTGAGGTTGGGCAGCTTGTGCAGCCCTGCAGGGAGGTGCCGAAGCTTGCTGAAACTGTTAAACTTAAGTTCCTGGAGGGAGACAAGGAGGTGAAGGGCGTCCTCTTGCTCCTTGGTGAAGCGCTCCATCTCGTAGTTGCTGGTCCCAAAAAACATCAGCGTGGTGAGGGAGGAAGACAGGAAGCTGCAGATGGGCACAACAAGGAGTCCCACGGCGTCATCTGTAAAGAGCACCTGCAGTTTGGATGGGGAAACAAGCTGCTGCTCTTCTCTGCCTCCATCCTCCTGCAGCAGCGCCCGCCTTGGATTGGGATTCCATCCAGCAAAGAATCTAGGGCATCTAGAGGTGCATAATACTCTAAGCTGCCCCTCGTTGGTAAGGAGAGGCCCCATGCCCTTGCATCTTAGGTCGTCTCCGCAATTCCACAACTCCAATTCGGTGAGAGAGGTGAGGTTTGAGAGGGGCTCCAGCGTCCCCATGACTTCCATATCACGAAGACTGAGGATTTGCAGAGAGGATGGAAAAAGGCAGCAGGACAACGAGTTGATTGCAGATAGGAACTTGGGGCTGCCCACAATCATTAACCTCTGGAGGGATCGCAGGGCTTGGAGCCCTCCTCCTCCTTCTCTGGCAGGAAGAAAAGTTGAAGGGTCCACTAGGGCCAGCTCAGGGCAATCCCAGATGACCAAGTCCCGCAGTGAGTCAGAGAGATGGGCCGGGAAGAGCAGCAACCCATCTTCTTGTTTTTCCACCTCTGATGCTGCTACTGACGTCACATCCACGCTGGCTGCCAGCTGTCTTATATTCTCACACTTTAAGATCTTCAATTCGGAGAGCCTTGGGAGGTGGGTGAGGAGCTCTGTCAGTTCCTTCCCACTAGCACCACGTAATTTTTCCACACAAAGACTCTCAACAGGGAGCTGACAGTGGACATCACCCTCACCTCCTAATGGCCCAACCAGACCATCTGAACTCATCACATCCAATTTCTTCAGTGAGGTTAGCATCACAAGGTGCTTCAGCTCCAGAGGAGGGCACTTATTGAGTTCCAGCTCCTCAAGACCTGTCAGGTTACTGAATGCTAACACCTGATCTAAGCTCTGCAGATCATCCTTCCCACTAATAGACAGACGAGATGGTTTTGAGTTGTACTCAAACATATCTAGTAGCTTTACATCACTTATATCAACATGACGCAGTGTTTTGGTCCAGGGGATATGACCCACCAATTCTGGACAAGACTTTATCTCAAGCTCTTGCAGTTTTGGAAACCAATCAATGCTCCTGCCATGGTCTGGTTTAGAGTAAAGGTTTGAAAGTGGCACCTCCATGAGTTTAGGGCAGTCTATAATAATCAGAACTCGCAAAAGAGGAAAAATATGAGCACCCTGTGATGGTACCCATTTTTCAAAACTTTCCAAGCCAACAAGTTCAAGCCTAATTAGCCTGCAAAAGCTTTGCTCTATAACAAACTCCTTCACTGCAGCAATACGCTTCAATATTACTTTCCTAAGAGCCTGCATTTTCCCTAAAGAAGGGAGACTTTGCCAAGAAACACCATCAAGATGAAGAGATTCAAGAGCTTCGACAGCGAGATTATCACCCAGCCACGTTGGACAAGAAGGGCCTCCGTGCCCTCTAATGCACAACTTTTCAAGATATCGATGTGGTTGAAGGCTGTCAAGGACAACTGATTCCACACAAGGCTCAACATTATTCCGCTTACTAGCCCAATGTAATGTTAGCCTCTCCAAGAAGTTCTTCTCTATCAGTTTTGCTTTGGCTGCTTCTTCTTTCGTGTGTATATTCTCAAGGTTATAGATGCCAAGCTTCCTTAGTTCGGTCAAATGCTCTAGTTGGTTTAGTTCAAATCCTTCACTTTTTTTATTGACTCTAAATACCTTCAGCTCTTCCAAGAGTACAAGTTTCCCCACATTAAGAACATCAGAATGAAACTCATCGCTAGGGGTATAAAAATGACGCAATTTTGCAAGGTTGCTCAAGTCTTTGGGCAAATCACTACTGTAGTACCATGATCTCAGATCTAAAACCCTTAAATGGTAGAATCTAGAAATGGCAAGTGGAAAATTCATCTTCCTCTTATAATACGCTGTCCCTAGACGTAGGTACCGTAGGTGGATAAGTGTTGAAAAGTTAGGTAACATGGACTCTACAGAACACTTCATGTTAGACAAATGGACAACACGAAGAGCATTGGCTTCCCTAAACAAATCACGCAAAATGTTGGCAAAGCTTTCATCCATTTTCCCAAATAACATCAAAGTATGCAGTTGCTTAACCTTCACCATTTTCTTCAACTTTGTCAACTCACTCTTCAAATGTTCATAAGACACTATATCATCATTTATGACGAATAGATGACTGAATGTCCACTGATCTCATGGAGGAGTGATCTAAACTAATACAGTCATGAGATGCAACTTGCAATGCTAAATCATGTAGAAGGTCATGCATAACATAACAGGGAAAACCATCAGTTTCCTCCTCTTCTCTGAAAAATCCATGTGCGACCAGATAATTTAAAGTGCTCAAACCAATATCTTTCAATGTTTGGTTCCGAGTACCAGGCTGTAAAATATCTAGTCCTATCCACAAGTTGATTAGCTCAGTGGCACTATACTCGTGATCTTCAGGAAACAATGCAGAATAAGAGAAACATTGTTGCTCGCGGAAAGGAAGATGGTCATAGCTAAGCTTCAAGGCAGGCATAATGTCATTAGCACCGGACTGTCTCTCCCATTCTTTACTTTCTAAGACACTTATCCAATGACGCAAATTAAGTTCTTTTCTTAGTAATGTACCAACAGTTTTCGCAGCAAGAGGTGAGCCCTTTAGTTTTTCCATTATCTTGTCTCCGGTATCGAGCAGAAAATTGTGATCACTTCTAAAGGGCTCATCACCAAAGATAAATGCAAGGAATAACTTTCTATATTCTTCGGATTCTAACCCTTCCAAATCTATATGATCAGTTGTTTTAACCATCTTTGCTATTTCTGGAAATCGAGTTGTGACTAGAATCATGCTACCATTTTCTTGCGATGTTTTGAGTGGCAGCAATAACCTTTTCCAATCATCCTCATTACTACACTCCCATATATCATCCAGTACAAGCAAAAACCTTTTAGATTTTAATCTCTGTTCAATCAGCTCTTCTGGTCTATTCCCCTTTTCTCCTTCAACTGGAGGGATATCCTTTTTAATATCTTCTAGCAGCTTATTCAAATTGAAATTAAGTGACACGCATACCCAAATAACGACTTGAAAATGATTTTGAACTTGTTGGTTTTTGTACATGTGTTGTATCAGAGTTGTCTTCCCTATCCCACCTGGACCAACAATTGGAAGCACGGTTAGGTCCTTGTTGCAGTACTTAGCCTTGGTCATATCATTTATGATGGTATTCATGATATTGTCCCTCCCATACAATTTTGGCTCTATACTTCGACCAGTGGTGATGGGACGACTCTGTGCAATATCTGGAAAAGTGATACGATCACAACTCTGCAGGATGGTGGTGAACTCTCTACGCACAGGCTGCAGTTGCTCTACAATGTGCTTCATTCTTTTAGAGACATCCACCCTATTGAATCCCATAATTGGTGTTTCTTCCACATGTGTCGAACCAGAAAGAGTTGGCAGGCCAGCAGAGCTGTCATCGTGAACATTTGGGGAAGATGAACGAGGGAGGAGTTTACCAAGTTTGGGCATGCATCCACCGACCACCTCCTCCTTAGCCTGATTGGTGTTTGGCGTCGAGGAGGAATTCCCACGTGACCCGTGCCTAGCACGTGGCCAAGCACAGCAGCTGACCCGCTGTACTGCATCCTCTGCTACTTGTCCAGGTTCAGCAGCAGGGGCGGCAGCAGAGGATAAACCAAGCACAGCACCAGCGGTATGACGGGCGTTGAGGGCGAGGTCGTGGACGCCGCCCTTGGCGTGCTGGTCTGCGGCGTGGCACGTGCCGTGGAGCTCGTCGTGGATGCGGAAGTAGTCGATCTCGTCCAGCAGGTCCTCGGCAGAGCGCGCAGAGTCCTGTAGCCTCCGCAGCAGCTCCTCAGTGGCCTGGCCAGCGACGTGTTTGTGGCTGGCAGTCTCGAGCGTGGCCTTGACAAGCAGCAGCTCCGTCCTGAGGCCCTCGACGTTGAGGCCGAGATTCCTGCTGCTGTCCCAGTCCTCCAGCACGCCGTCGGCGACGGGGGCCAGTGCCTTGCCCACCACCCACAGTGCCGTGCTGACCAGCACGTTCATCCTGCCTGTAGATCAGACCTGCATCCATGAATCAAAAGGAGTTCACTCGTAAATGCGTCTGCCATCACCAATCATGTGCCAGTGAATACTAATTACACAAAAAGAAATCAAATTTACTTGTTTCTTGCTGCCAGACGTGCGAGAGGCGATCCTGCGAGCCGAGATGGGCAGGCCGTGGACGCGGTCGCCGGTGAGGGATGTCGGCTGCCAGCCAGAGAATTGTATTGCTTAGTGCGCTGCAGGAGGCAGGTTATATATATAGAGAGAGATGTGTATGTTGTAGTTTGGGTTGGAATTCAAACAGAGAAGTGTATTGCAGCAAAGCATCATGCATGTGGAGAATAATAATAAGCTGAACTCCCGGAGGGAGGACCTCTATTTATATAGATAAGAGATATGTGTATTTTCTGTTCTGGCTTGGATTGAAGTCTCGACAAGCTTCTTACTTTACGTTGCTTAATTTATTCGTTCTCTCTTTTGTGTATATCAGCAGATGATTTGCAGCCATGGTACCAAGGAAGGAATCTGATGGCTTGCCTAAATTAAAGGCAGCCAGTAAAGCAAAGCATCGCGTTCTTGCTAAGCAATTAAATAAAGAAAAGCAAAGAATCACTCAGGTTCTCTATTTTGTGTACATCAGCAGATGATTTGCAGCCATGGTACCAAGGAAGGAATCTGATGGCTTGTCTAAATTAAAGGCAGCCAGTAAAGCAATGCATCGCGTTCTTGCCAAGCAATTAAATAAAGAAAAGCAAAGAATCACTCAGGTTCCTGTCAAACAGAAAAAAAGCTTAGCATCGCTCAGGCTGCTGGATGGAATTTCCACTTTGCGAGTGAAGACGCACCCCCAAAGCAGAGCAGTGGGCCTTCTGTAACCGGTAAGCAAATGAGCCAGAAAAAGCATCCACAGATGTTGGCCCTGGTGTAGTGTAGGCATCAGGAATTGTGTCCAGGGTGAAGATAACAGGAGGCTCAACGACAGAGGCAAGGAACTATAACCAGGGCCTTTTTCATCAGTTTTATTACGGCAAGTTTTAGACCCATGTATGCTAGCAGAATAGAGTACTTCTAAGCTGCAAGTTAGTGAAGCTCAGCCAAGAATGGCGAGAAATGCAGGGCTGAACTGGATCGCTCCGTAGGATGCCGATGTCAGTAGGAGTGAAGGGAAGGCAGCAATGGTCAAGTTCAAAATCGAAAATTGGTAAAACAATAAACCGTTCTTTATCATGGCAGGAGCATTGCATCACATATTTCACAATTCACATAGCACTGCTGAACTCATGACTTGTGTTTTCAGTGACAAAGAGTCAGACTGGATGTGTTGTCCAGTTCTGCAAAAATAGAACAAACAGGACCAAATTGGGCAATAGTCTACACAGAATGTAACTGCAAGTAGAGAAGGAGTAATTTTCAACCACAGCAAGACAGCAGAGTGCGTCATCAGTTGAACAAACATGGTCAGGCATTATATCAGCCTCTCTGTTCCGTGCTCGCAGCCGACCATCCACTCGAGGGAGCACTGCCGCTGCAACGCTTGCTGCCATTATATCTTCTTCTGGAATGAACCTGCTGCGCCTGTGAAGAGAACACTGACCTGTGGAGTGCTGGAAGAGGAACATGTGGAGTGCGGAAACGACGAGCACTCGCAGGCTGACGGAGACTGGTAAAACACCCACTGGAGGCTCACGACAAGGCCCATGAGGCGGAACGAATACTGGCTTGCCATATCGATCGTGAGTCAACTCCACCGAAGCGGGACAAAGCACCATCTGAGGAAGTAACCCGTCAACGACAAAGGGCTCAACAGACATCAGAGTGTCCTAGTGGCTCATACGGGAAGCAATAAAGTAGTGATACCACTGGCGAGCACGACGGTCCAATGCCTGATTCAGCTCCACAAATGCCCTGTACCTAGGATCAAGCTCATTGCTAGCATCAAGATAGATCCCAGCATGACAACCCTCCGCCCCCGGAACGGCGGCCGGAATGTGACGGAAATGAGAGTCATGAGCCGCGAGGTAGGGGCAATCATGGCGGTGATTGTTAAGAGCATTATGAGCAGCCTCCTGAACGGACTGCTCTACAGTCACCCCTACACCTTGGGAAAGGTACTGCACCTGACCATAGGCACGGTACTCCTTGTACACGATGTACGTAGGATACCACGGGCAACCCTGGTTAGACAGGGCGGCTGCAAGGAGAGCGGGAAACCCAGAAACATCCTCACACCGGGGCATGCGAACAACCAGTCCTGAGTGAGGTATCTGGAACAACAGAATTACAAAACATCAGTCCGATAGAAGGAATAGAACTCGTGACATAGCAACCCTACACGGATTCCTAAAAGAAGAACCCAACCATTAAGATCTTGTGGTTTGAAGTAACAGGTCAACTGGTTCAGAAACGACCCACCCACGGGGCACCTAATTTTTGAAAGACCAGAAGAGCTAGTAAACTTTTTCAAATCAACTCGAGGTAAGATGACTCAGAGACAGACCGATACCAGGTAAGGAGTAAAAAGAATCCTAAGCAGGTTTTTGCAACTCATTATTTCAAAATAATTTTCATAACCACTAGACTCAACATCGACCAATAGCAAGGGCCTTCTACAGGCAGTCCTGCTCTGATACGAAAGCTGTCGGCACCCGACCTCAGAATTATACAGAGATTCTATGTGTCATTGGTCATGCTACGTAACCGAGGCTTATTGGGGTTACCACTCCCAGGCCGAGTAAACATCGGCAGGCGTGCCCGGCATGGATCATCGGCACCACAACCCCTCGATTTTGGCCATATCCATACATAGCTAAAACTGCATAACAATGAACCTGAGAACCTTGCCTCTCTCAACCGTGAACTTTATATCCATACACGCATCATGCACGGGAGAGGGCGGAACAACTGGCACACAAGAGACTCTATGACACGAAAGCAAATATATTACAACTCTTAACAGAGTAAAGATAGCAAATTACACTCAGAGGTCACAAACCCAATAATACATCATTCAGAAAGCAAATTATGTTGTTCTACATGACAAGATCCAACATATGGCCTAAGAGGCCTAACCAAACGACATACAACCAGTTGCTCCAATGTGTCCCAGGCTGCCACCAGGGAACCCCAAACTACTCGTCAACGTCTACGTAGAATCCACCATCGTTACCTGGAAACTCCTCTGCTGAAAAGATTCAACAAAACAAGGTTGAGTACAGGGTACCCGCAAGTTTATAGAGCTATTAGCTCGATGCTTGGCTAGCAAAGCTTTCTGTGGGGTTATTTTGCATAAAGCCAAATTTCCATTTTCAAAAGAACCAACTCATGGCATCGACTACTCAGAATATTTTCAAAGGGGATAAGATAGTAAAATCTCCAACTCTTTTGATGAGTTGTATCCACCAGAATCTTCATCATCTGCAACTATCCACTAAGGCAACCTCCTCGATTCACCCTCGAGGAAATAAACCTTGCACTCGTAAGTTTTCAAAGTTTTACTATTTTGCTCAAGTCTTTTATGATCTTGTCGTCATTCCCAAGTTGTTCATAACCGTTGACACGGCTTTTCGAAAATATTTATCCCTGTAGGGGTGTACAATTTTACCCACACGTACCGTCCGGCTCCTTGCCAAATTATTAGCTCTCTTCCTGGGAAAGCCGACAGAGTGGACGCGGTTACAACCTTTACCTTGCGTAAGCCTATCCATGGGGCATCGGTGTGCGGAAGTCCAGGTTCAGTGCCTTCATTCTCAGTCATGCTGACTTGTTGCAGGTGGCAAATCCAATAACCAAATATGCGTTAGACATAACCCCTCTGGCTATGAGTTTGGAAGAGTTGCTGCCGCGAAGTCAGCAGAAGTACTCGAACATAATCATCCTTAGATCAGCCCTGGTGATCTCAACCCTCATCGTTGCTCTCTCGGTTCCCTTCTTTGGTTAGTTTGTTTTCTTTGGTCCGAATACATCATTGACTACACATTGGACAGTAGTAGCACAAGATTCAGTCATCCTCTGAGCTTTATTTTTTATATATATGTTTTGCAGCACTTGTGATGGCTCTGCTTGGTTCTTTACTCGCCATGCTTGTGGTAAGTTTTCCCTTATTATTACATCAGCTGTTGAGTACTTGGTCAGTGATTGGTTAGAGGCTAAAATATTGTTTGATTTCAGACCTACATTCTACCTTGTGCCTGCTTTTTGGCTATCCTTAAGACAAAAGTTGCTTGGCATCAGGTACGCAAATATTTCGAGTGCTACATTTGTATATAATTATTTTATATGCAGGCAGAACAGAGAAGGTTATAAAGTCATATTTTGATGACATTGTTAATTAAATTAACGTAAATTTAGGAGAGATGTACACCCTCCATGTGAAAATATAGTGCACATTAGTTTCTTCCTAATTCAAGTTTTGTAAACTCTGACCAAGTTTATAAAAAAATATCAACACTATGATACCAAATCAATATCATTAGATACATCATGGAATTTTTTTTTCCATATTGTATTTATTTGATTTTGTAGATGTTGATATTTTTTCCTACAAACTTTGTCAAACTTTACAAATTTTGACTTAGGACAAAACTAATATGAATTATATTTTGATATGGAGGGAGTATATATGAAGAGATTATACTGAGACAGGCAGGGCATAACTAAAAACCTATTTTACAGGTTGCAGTCTGCTCATTCATCATCGTCATAGGGGTTACCTGTGCTTGTGTGGGGACATACTCATCCATCTCCGGTATTATCCAGAATTACAAATGACTCTTCAGAATTCCTCCCCTAAATACATATAAAAGAGAAGATTGCTCGCTCAAACACATTATTATATGTGTAACTAAGCATATCTATGAGCGGAGCATATAATTTTTTCCCAGCAATGAAGTCAAACCCATCGATATGTGATGTATAATTAAATTTGTATTCTTATTTACTTCGTGGCAACTCCATGCATGTATGATAAGATTGTATGTTGATGGATTTTTTTATCAATTCCTGGTTTTGCTAGCTATTTTTCAGTTGCTTGAAATTTCCGTAAATTTGTATCGAGAGAGTGAAATTATAGCAACGTGTATTAGGAATTATTTGTCTCTAGATTATACTTAGGGTATGAAGTGTGTATGATGAAGGTTGGATGTTGATTGCAAGGACTAACATGCAAATGCACATATAGGTGTAAACAAACGGACAATGCACACCCGAATAAAAAAAACCAGATAATGCATGTGCATACCGTGCGCACACATATGTGGCTTGATCTGACGGTCCAAAGCCATGGCAGGAGGTGGGAAAGCAAATGAGGAAAGTAGGGTGCACATGTGTAAGTGTAAAATTATGATCAAAACACGTGCAACGCTGCAAGTATAGAAAACATACGTTACACATGGGAATGACCATACATTGCTTACACCACTTCAAATAGAAACGGACGAGCTTTTGATAGTATGATCAAGCCAAGAATTGAAAGCTAAGGGGTGCTCGCATGTGTGCAATGTGAAATCAAAACCTAGAACTTTCGCGTGGCTAGGAGCGAGGATACCTAACTAACAACATGTGGTTTCTTCCTTCCCAAAGTTTGTGTACTGTTTAGGATTTTTTTGTATTTGAATACAAAGTTCACAAACATGGAATCATCACTCCCCCAATATCCTCTAAAACACAAAACAAGTGTAAGAGAGTATAAGATATGAAATAAAGCATAGCAATTGCAACAATCATATGGTTGAGCATCGATTAAAAGTCCCACAAAATATACCAATTAAAATGAACATCAGTAGGTAAAGGCCCAACCAAATCATGTGTGTGACATGGCAAAACATTTTATAAAACTAATACAAAGATGAGTTGTTCATGAGTACAGGGGCAACATGTAGTGCAGGCAAAAATAATAGGGTGTCATACGGGTGCTCCACCACAATTTGCATGATAGCATATTAGTTGGTCTGACAAGTTTTTATCGATTACAATCATGAAATTTTCCTCAACCTGTGCATCTTTTGGCTACTTAAATCGCAAGTCCCTGTACCGTGTTTCCTGCAATGCAATCCAAACACATCGTGTTTGTACTGCTCAATATTTGATTCCGGTCCGATAAAATTAGAAAATTAGCATGGCCCCTGATAAAATTGGAACGATACAGAGAAGATTAGCACGGCCCCTACGTCAGGATGACACTTACAAAAAAAAAAGTAGTGTGGTTGCGTTTGTGCATCTTTTGACTCTTTGCAACTGTGGTTGGGTCTGCAATGCATTTTCTTAATTACCAGTGTTCCCGCTGTTTTCAGTTTGTACGCTAATCATAGATAGATTTGTCAAAGATTCAGAACCATATACAACGGTGTTTGTTTCCTGTAATCATAGCTGGTCACCTTACTGATTTGCATGTGCCCATAGAGGAAACGCTTCTTCATGTATGATCGACGTCACTGCAGACCAGGCCTGGAAATCGAGACGCGAGTCCCCATCCTCTCTACACAACCACATAGCATACCTGAATATATGGAGCAGTCAGAAGGCCTGGATATATGGAGCAGTCAGATCGAAGTCGCCTTTATATATATAGCATACCTGAATCCCGCTGGCGTCTCCAACAGCCTCGGGCCTTGACTGCCACGTACTACGTAATAGGTGCGGACGATACGCCCACAACGAGCGGCCAGGCCACTCCTGCAACAATTATCAACACCTGCAAGTTACGGTTCCCAGGTGCCATCATCACCATGCTGTCCAAACATTGGCAAACCACATGAATCGTTGCGGCGATAACAACTTTTGACTTGATGCCCCCAGCTTGCAGGAACTGAGAATTCCTTGCAATGCCATGAAAGAGCATGCGGTTAACCTGAAGAGGGAGGTCATTCTGTTTGCACCATGGCCAGGGAGATCATATAATGTTAATGTTTGCAGGAGAAACATTCTTCTGTCTAGTAAGTAAATAGATGGTGGCCTATAGCTGTTGCCAATGTCTTGAGGCGCCTCCCCTGGCTCTTGCTCCTTCCCCCAGGACCGAATCGCAGCGTCGCGTCGCCGAGCACTATGCGTGTGGATCGAGTCCACTGGTGACACCTCGGAGTCGACCCCGCCGGCGGAGGATGACACGGACTGGCTGCCGCCGCCGTTGATCCGAGCGACGGGGCCCTGCGGCCGGGGCCTCGCCGTGGAGTCCATACCCTCCACGACTGCCGATGATAAGGATCTGCCAAGCAGGCCCTGATCGGGTGGGTGCGCTCCCACCACGGCCTGATGTTGCCGGCCTTGGAGTGGAGGACGAGCGCGGAGGCGGTGGCTGAGGCAGGTGAAATCTACTAGGCAGATCCAAACAAACTGGAAATAAGCATGGGCCTGTCTGAGCAAGCGCATACTCTAGCTACAAGGTAGCAATTGAAGCATGCATTCCTCATCGAGTTGTGATAGAGAATTCACTATTATTGCCAGGAATCAACCCCCAAAACAAAACAAGAAAATATTTTCTACCGTTATATAGTAATCAAGCATGCATATAAAACATTACGAAAGATGATAGGCTACAATCAACACAAAATAAAACAGCCAGTAATCCCCACCACGACAAGACTATAGCAGACTGCAGAAAATCAGATTCAACATAAGGAGACGGAGATGCTATTGTCATTCAGATGTGAAGTCAAAGCCCGTTTGAGGTACAAATTATCATGACTTACGCAAAAGTACTATAAACATGGAAGGAGATATTATGCAAAACAAAAGTACTGTAAACCTTGGCTCAAGTGTTTAGGGGTACATTTAGCATTGCCCATTACTTTTCAAAAGCACTTACATATTTCTGATTTTGATCGTTAGTCGAAAGCATCTTTTTATGATGCAACAGTAAATTAGTTCAGTAACAATACATAAACCCCTAACTAACTAGATCGTGAAACAGATCACATCAACCACAAACAGGTCCTGATTACGCAACCAAGTTCCTCAATGCGGCAGAGGTAAACACTGCGATTCTGGCCATTTTCACTCAGTGCCCAGAAGTCCCTTCAGTAATAAATATCCAAGTGCATATTCTGCTGAACATGAACATGATATGCCTATAGCTATCCACCTAACCAGATGGCGTTGTTTCATAGAAATCCAGAAGTTCCTCTCCTGTCTTGTAGGAGATACAATCAATACAGCGAGTGATGACTTAATTAATTCTGTAGCTGAGATGGCTCGTTATCAAACAAACTCGTCAGCTGAGATCTCTATCAGCGTGGCTTTGGAAGACGAGGAACAAGAACAGAGAAGAAGAGAGGACACCAGGTGTTTGTGCTGCATACGATTGCGCAGCATTTTCTCTCGCTTCTGTTCTTTTCATTCTGATTAATGATTACAGAGATCGTGCTGATCTCCACGGTCCAGTATCCTCGAGCCATCCCACGAGCGAATCGTTCAGACCGAGAGACTGACGGCTAAAACTGACCAAGTCCTAGCTACTGAAGAAACTGTCGAAACTGAAGAAATAACAAACAGCAGACACTCTAACTGAGTAGCAGGGTTTATGCTAACAAAACTGTTCCTTTTCTACGCAAGCTAGTATACTATTATTTCAACATTCTATTATCTAATACGACTAACTAAACAAGCCTCTTCTCTAAACATTCGACTCAACTCCAGTAATGATGGTACAAGAACTGAGCAAGTACATCATACACACCTTAGTTTTCAAGCGTTCATTCGCCTTAATGCCTTTGTTATACTTCTCTTTGTGAAATTCCATGATCTAACAGGCAGGTCTGACTTTTGTGGACCTGCGCCGCGACAAGACAAGCATGAAAACTGGAAATGCTGACACTTGGGCACCTCTCAAAGTAGAAGGAAATGTGTGCATAATGGAGTAGTGAGTGTACCTCAACCAAATCAAGGCCCATCCTGGCAGCTTGCCTGGGGACAACACTGCCCTGCAAAACTGAAATGCTCAGCATCTGACAGGTTGTGAAAGGAGGACTGGGGGTGTGTGTGTTAAGAGAGCGTGTGCCGGTCCGTACCTTGGTCGGTGATGAGCATGAGGAAGGGGGCGGTGATGTCGTTGTTGATCCTGGGACCGGCGTCATCGTCGTCGTCCTTGGTAGGCCTCATGACCATGTGAGCACGAGCCGAAGGAACGCGGGGCGTGGTAGTGGTAGGAGGGCTTGGGACCAGCCCCAAAGGTCAAGTTATTTATCATGACAGGAGCATTACATCAGATATTTCACAATTCAGATAGTAGTGCTAAACTCATGACTTGTGTTTAATCAGTGACAAAAAGTCATGAGTAAGTATCCACTGGATGTGTTGTCCAACTTTGCAAAAATAAATCAAAAGAGGACCAAATTGGGCAATAGCCTACAATTGGCTGAAACTCAAGAACTACAACGGAACCAGTATCAGAATTTTCAAGTTGACAATTGATTCTGCCATCTCGCTACCACCACAAAAGAAACAACCGTATCCAAAAAACATGTCAAAATCACATAATCAGATGAATCCAAGAAATATTTGTCAGTCATCACAGAATGGAACTGCAAGCAAGCAGAGAATGAGTAATTTTCAACCACAGCCAAGACAGCAGAGTGTGTCATCAGTCATGACTTTGAAGAATGAACAACAAACATGGTCAGCTATTATCTATTTTGGTATCTGAGTTGAGCAGTTTATTCTATAAGATACATAGTACAAAGAATGCTACGAATTATTAACACCGTCAAGTTACCGAGGGACATTCCAGTTTACAGTTCCCAGGTACCGTCGGCATGGTGTTCCAAGATGGCAGCTTGATTCTGTCGCCGGGCAGCGGAAACACTGGCAAACCATAAACATTTGGCTGGTCTGTATTGTAACAGATTACCTAGGGCGGTGACACGAAAGAGCATGTGGTTAGCTTGGAGAGGGACCTTGTAGTTTGCAGCACGATCAGGACACACAATGTTTGCAGGAGAACATGTTTCTGTGCAGCAAGAGAGATCATCATTGTTGTTGTCGATGTCTCTGCTTCGCAAAGAGGTTGAGACGCCTCCCCTGGCCCTTGCTCCTGCCGGACGGAGCGAGACCGAATCGCAGCATCCCGGCGCGGGGCTCCTCGATGGCGATGGGCTGTAGTGGACGCTGCGGCTGCGTCCGAGCCAGTAGAACCGCCTCGCCAGCGAGCCACCGCCACGGCGAGCGGCACTATGTACATGCTGCGCGTGGAGCGAGTCCCCGGGCGACACCTCGGAGTCGACCCCGCCGGCGGAGGACGACACGGAGTGGCTGCCAACGCCGTTGATCCGCGCCGCGGGGCCATGTGGCCGGGACCTCGCCGGCGTCCGTCTCCCTCCAACTGTGACGACAGCGACCTGCTGAGGAGGCCCCTGATGGGGTCGGCGGCCCTGCGGGTGGTGCGCTCCCACCACGGCCGCCTGCTGCCCTCGGAGCAGAGGACGAGCGCGGAGGCGGAAGCGACGGTGGTGGCGCTGGTGCTTGGCGCGGCGGCCGAGGCGGAGTCGTTGGCGTCCCATGACTGGCGGGAGGGGAGCCAGGAGGAGTCGGCGCCGGTGCCGGTGGCGTGGTCGCAGCAGACCATCCACTCGCAGGACTGGCGCAGGGAGCGCTTCCGCTGCAGCTGCTGCTCCTCCGGCTGCGGCTGGGGATCTTGCTGCTCTTGTATCGGGGGGACGGGGGCGGTCCTGCTGGTCGTGGAGCTGGAAGAGGCGGAGCAGCGTGGTCCGCTCTGCTCCGCCGCCGCTCGGGGTGGAGGCGGAGGTGGAGGTAGAGGTAGGGGAGAAGGAGCGGAGGCGGGTGGCGTGGCCGGGAGCGCGGCGGCGGAGAGGCGCTCGAGGAGGCAGGCGGAGCAGAAGCCCGTGAAGGGGCGCTGCGCCGGGTGCCTCGCGCACCTCGTCAGGTCGCCGCCGCTCATCCGGTCCGCCGCTCGCCGCCGGCCGCCGGACTTCCTTCCGTCGAAATTCGAAATCGAAATCGAGAGTGGCTGTGGTGGAGGGGATTGATTTGGTCAAAGCGAGGACGGGCCTAGGGCTTTGACCACTGAGTGAGTGGGGAATGAGTGAGTCCAATCGATCGAAATGGGGAAGAATGAGCCGTTGTTGCCTCGTTTCGGCCTCTCTGACATGTGGGCCCCAGTCTCCTCCACTACCCTCAACACGCAACGGCTCTCTCCTTCTCCACCTCTCTTCTATTCACCACGATCGCCAGCCACATATGTGTTGTCATCTCATCTCCATCTAACTAATGTATGATGAATCATCCTGAATTTTCATACGTGCCATGCTATCCCTTCTAAAATTACACATCATATTATAGTTATTTCCGTAGAGAGTGTGTGATTGCCCTCACTATCGCGCTCGCTCGTGACCGTCGAAAACCCTACCGCACGGACAACAAGTCATGTCGTACATACGTTTATCGCGTACCCTTCTCCGTGGAAAATAGTTGCAAAGTTTAACAATCACGCGATTGGTAATGAACCTCAATGGATCATTTACTACTAATAATAAGATTTCTTTTTATTATTTAGTAACTGTCGAAAAAAACCCAAACGTGTTATGATAGGACAATCCATGACACCCGAGAATTGAAGTGGGCGAGGTTCTCAGAGGGGATATCCAATTGTAGGATGTGTATGAATGCAAGGTACGTACATCAGTGTGGAATATGGTGTATTGTGTATGAATCCATATCCATTCATCCATATACATACATAATGATTGGATCGGTTACAGGTAACTCGTTTGCATCGACCGCTTTGTAAAATATGGTTTTATGTTGTTTAATAAGGAAAGAACTGTATATGAAATCAAAAATTTAGGGAGTGCATGTTTTGAGAAAGGGCTTAGGGCGTGATGCGTCTGATGTGATGTAGATGACTGGCGAAGGGGAAGGGAGGTGAAGGGATATCGAAGGGGGCATTCGCAGCAGGAAAATAGGCCATCTTAAGCTTAAGGTGTATGTTTATTAATTTGAGGCTAACGAGACTTGGTTTGTGAAGGGGTTTAGAATAGTGTCCGGAAGCACGTTGTGCTCTATAGATGTATAAAATCGAAAGCTATAGGGATTATAAAGCAACGGTTTAGAGCATAATGCATGTTGCGCCATGGAGATGAAATGGATGCAGAAGTCGATGAAAGACACTGAAGGGCCGGGGAGGGGACTAAACTATGGCGAGGCAATAACACCCTCTTAGTGGCATCTAGTGATCACATGTGTGACACATTAGTGGACAATGGACAAAGGACTTCCAAGCACAAGAATAAAGGTCACGCTATGCCTAGGCGTGAAATGTGAAAGCATGTTGTGCTCTATATATGTATATGAAATCGAAAAAACTATAGGAACGACAACGGTTTTGGGCATAGCGGGGCTACTCGGGGAGAATTTCGGTGGAGGACAAGGGCGAGGAAGGAGATGAGCGGTCGGGGAGGGAGGTGGTAACGAGGCGAGAGTCCGAGAGGGGGTGACCTAATCGAAGGATGTGTATGCATGGTCCATTTAAACACCCATGATTTTTGGGTATTAATTAGTACCAAAAAAATATGCACCAGATATCTACGTAGTACAACGTATATTTAGCACCACAATATTATTTGCCATGCAATAAATGGAGAATACAGTGTATTGTGTGCATGAATCCATATCCATTCACCCACATATACATACGAATTTCAATTTTTGGCTTGGAGCGGTTACATGTAACTAATTAGGATGTAAAACGAAGAGCGTTTAAAAACCATCTCCGTCAGCTGTTTCCCGGGCTGGGTTTCCTTCCATTTTTGGCTCGGTGCGAACAGTATACTAGGCACCTAATTAACCACCGAGCCGCGTCGCCCGATCGGAGCTCCTACAAATACCACCGCCGCCGCCGGCCAACCACAATCCATCCGACGAGCTCTCCTTCTTCCTCAGCCGGGCTTCTTCTAGTACCTGCCTAGCTCTCCAAGCTCCCGGCAATGGCTGGCATGACGGTGCGCGAGGTGCTGTACATGTACAGCGTGGCCGTCAGGCGTACGAGCGGTTCGTGTCCATCAGCGGCAACCCGGAGCAGGGCCGGAACGCGGTGGCGCTGCTGGTGTGGCTGGACCAGGGTGCCGCCGCCTCCGCCATCCACCACGTGCCCAGCCTCAGCCCGGCCGCCGTCGCCACGGTCGCCGCCGAGGCCAACGGCGTCCTCGAGTGCCTCCGCCACCAGGAGCCCCTGGTCCCGGCAGTCCCGCTCATCTCCGTGCTCTGCCAGGACGGCGACGTCGACCCGCGCTTCTTCGCGTTCCACCAGGACCTCGTCGTCAGAGGGGTGGCCGAGATACTTGACGGCGTCGGCAAGCTGATCTTTGATGATCGTCTGCATGTGCTGCTCAGGAGGTACCAGACCGGGCTGGTCGGCAACCCGCCGGAGCTGATGGCGCGCTACAGCTCGGAGCCGGTGGCCGTGCCGGAGGACTGCCGCTCCATGTTCATCACCTTCTCCAAGGGCATGCCCATCGACCGCGAAGAGATCTTCGAATACTTCAGGCAGTAAGTAGTACATCTATCTATCGATCTTTCATCTTTGCATGGATATCATGCATGGTGTACTGATTCGATGACATGTAACTGGCAGGAAGTGGGGTGACTGCGTGGTGAGGGTGCTGATGGAGAAGACGTCGGGCGGCAACGCTCCCATGTACGGCCGGATCATCTTCAGGAGCGAGGCCTTCGTCAGGCTGGTGCTCAACGGGCAGAGGCTCGTCAAGATCGTCATCGGCCACCGTCAGATCTGGCTCCGCAAGTACGTTCCCAGGCCCACCAACGACTGAGATCCATCCACGATGAACTCATCCTTGCCGTCAAAGGAGTACCATGAATGAAATATGCATGCAACTATCTAGTCACTCTACAAGGCTAGCCTACTAGATCTTTATATCTAGCTAGTATCATCTTATATGTAATGCCCGAAAAGTTTATTACAAGGATTGTTAATTTGTGTTTTAGCCAAGGAAAACAGACCGAACAAAAGAATCCACCTTGAAGTCATCATGTGACCCATACTGAGACATAAATCCGACGCATGGCGACAATTTCAAATTGAACATCCGCCGCGCACCTTCCCGCCAATACCCTCTTCTATTTATTATCACATAACACATCGTTGGGAGGTTTCAACGCACATTCCTAACTAAGCTTGGTGCTCCCTTACCGGCATGGAAAAATCGCATAGCATTCCCTCATTGTCCTTCGAATGTTGCTTCCTCTCTCAAAACCTATGGTTCTAAGTTTATATTTGAAAGTACAAATTTGCAAGACACCTTGACTTTCCTTTCTTGCACAAACCGCTTAAAATAGTAATAAAAGGAGATTTTGACGGTTGGATCATGACGGCGTACAAATATGCCACAAATGCGTTGTACAATTTTTTACTTGTGTGTGCTTTATCGGTCATTTCACACCTGCATGTGTGCATTGCCTTGTATGTGTTATGTGAATCTGAACTCTACCCTACACTACTTCCTAAAAGTCATTACAAGGTAAATGTGTGCTTTAGGGAAATATGAAAGTCGTACAACACCGAACAAAAGGCTCAACCGTTATAAGTATACATTACATAACGGTCAACCTTGTCGAGACATAGATCCCCTAAAGGTTGGTTCCAGATTAGTTTGGGCATCGGCGACCTACGTGCACCCTCCCTACCGAGTGACCCAAACCATCTCATTTCCTCATCCATTTCCCACCTGATTTGCTCCTCCTTATAGTCCTTGCTCTTGTCTTTTCTCAAGCATGCCACTTTATAATTGTCGCCGTTCAAACGAGGAAGACATACCTAATTAAACTTGCTATTCCCTTGTCGACAAGGAAGAAACCACATGTTGTTACATAGGTATCCTTACTCCTCGAAGCAACAAAGTTCTACGTCTTGATTTCAAATTGCACATATGCAAGCAACGTTAGCTTCCAATTCTTGCTTACAATGCTTCAAACAGTAACAGACCAGCTTTGACCATTTGACCAAGCCATGTATGGACATTACCCATAAGTAATGTATGTTCCCTATACTTGATGTTGCACGTGTGATGTTGATAATTTTACACTTACACTTGTGCATCTTTTACTTCCCTCAATTGTTCTCCCACCTTTCATATCGGGACCGTTAGATCAAGCCACACGTGTGCACACACGCGGTGTTATCTGTTTTTTTATAATGATCACGCGTGCATTTACATGTTACTCCTTCCAATAAAAATCCAGCCATCATCATACACACTTTACCCAAAACATAATCTAGAGACTAATAATTCCGGATACATGTTGCTACAATTTTACTTTCCCAATACAAATCTATGGAAATTTCAAGCAACTATGAAATAGCTAGCCAAACCAGGAACTTGATAAAAAATCCATCAATATATACAATCTTATCATACATGCATGGAGTCGTCATAAAGTAAATAAGAACACAAATTTAATTATACATCACATATTGATGGGTTTGACTTCATTGCTGGGCAAAATTTATATGCTCCGCTCATAGATATGCTTAATTACATGTATAATAATGTGGTTGAGCGAGCAATCTTCTCTTTTATATGTGTATAGGGCAGGAATTCTGAGGAGTCATATGTAGTTCTGGATAATCCCCGCGATGGATGAGTACGTCCCCACGCAAGCGCAGGTAACCCCTATGACGATGATGAATGAGCAGATCACAACCTGTAAAATAACTTTTTAGTTATGCTCTACCTGTCAGTATAATCCCATCATATACTCCCTCCATGTCAAAACTATAATGTTAGTTTTGTCCCATCTAAAGTTTGCCCCACGCAAGGCTTGAATTAGGAAGAAACTAATGTGCACTATATTTTCACAAGGAGGGAGTACATATCTGCTAAAAGGCGACAATGTCATCAACATATGAACTCATAACTTTATCTGTTCTGCTTTGTATATAAAATAATTATATACAAATGTAGCACTGGACATATTTGCTTACCTGATGCCAAGCCACTTTTGTCTTGAGGATAGCCAAAAAGCAGGCACATGGTAGAATGTAGGTCTGAAATTAAAAAAAAAAAATTTAGCCTCTTAGCAATCACTGACCAAGTACTGAAAAATCGATGTAATAATCAAGGAAAACTCACCACAAGCATGGCGAGCAAAGAACCGATGAGAGCCATCACAAGTGCTGTAAAACAGATATACATAAAAAGCAGAGGTCAATGGATGGATGAATGTTGTGCTAAGTACTGTCCAATAAGTTAATGACGTATTTGGACCAAGCAAAACGAACTAACCGAAGAAGGGAACCGATAGAGCGACGAAGAGGGTTGAGACCACCAGGGCTGATCTAAGCATGATTATGTTCGAGTATGTCTGCTGACTTCGCGGCAGCAACTCTTCCAAACTCATAGCGAGAGGGGTTATGGTCAACGCATATTTGGTTATTGGATTTGCAACCTGCAACACAAGTCGAGAGCCAAGTTAACATGATTTAGAATGAAGGACACTCTCATCTAACCTGCTTAGTACAGAAAAGGTGGACTCTGAAAATAGTATAGACAAGCGTAATTACCGTAGCCCAAATGGCGATCTTGGAAACCACCAGATTCTGTGGTAAGTTGAGTGTGAACTGAGACTCCGTGGATTCACCAAACATTTTGTATCCCATCACAGCAGCGGAAGCAAACAAAACCGTAGAGAACGCAATGCTGAAAATAAGCAGAAAACAAATATGAGCGCTGAATTTCTATGTAGAAAAAAGTTCATGGAATATGGAAGGACTGCAGTTAGCAAATTACCAAGTGAACATGATGGAAGGAAACTGGTTTCGGTTCTTCAGAGAAGAATAGATGTTTGGGAACACCCCATGCCCCGAGTAGCAATAACCGTATAATCCAATCGCGATAGGGATTCCTGGGAGGTTTAACGTGGACCCTTTGTGCTCAAAGCCGACATCATCCACAACCCCAATCCAGCATAGGCAGATGACCAAAAGGATTGTTGCAACAACACCGCCAGCTGCAAAGTAAAAGTAAAACATGATTGTGAGAAATTATATGCGGTACATATAAATGGCACAGGGTATGGCTGAACTACATCAGCGCATACACACATTATCAGTTTTAAAAATATATGTTAATTCTCTGAATAAACATAGGCCAAGAAGGATCAGGAAAGGTACCTGAAATGTAGCTCAGACAGGTAAGGTCACGGAGCCAAGTGGTCGGCATGACAATGAGGGTGGTCAGGATTGCGAAGAATACATGCGAGGTCAGCGTGAAGCTCCCAATGGATATGTGTACATTGGGGAATAACTTTGATAAGTTGTCGCTTTCCAATATCAAATACTCGATGCAGCAGGCCTGTGAGAGCGGATTGAAGATCAGTTAATGCGTTGCAAATCTTTCAAATGCTGTTATTGTTCAGAAGCAAGAACAATATTGCGATTGAAATAGATGGTTGGTAATGGGTACTTACATAAAGTTCCACATACAGAATTATCTGCAGATAGTTTAGCCACAGAACGAAAAACACAAGTTAGCACAACAACATTCAGTAAACTGAAATATCTGTCCGAACAAGTTCATTAGTGATGGAGGAGATTTTACCGAGATGGCTATACGACCGGTGGTTCCAAAGGCAGCATGACCAATATCAGGGTATGTCTGAAGGCCCTCCGTGCTATCCAGACAGCGGCGCAAGAGTACACCTGTGTACCATGCGAGCATGGCAAATACACCAAGTATCACCAGCCCGAGCCAGCCTCCTTGCTTAATCGCGTACGGTGTAGATAGGATTCCAACACCACAAAGCACATTTATTCCTGTATATAAAAGACAAAATTGTTTCACTGAACATAAGTAACAAGAGTAGTTTATTATCAAGAGTTCGCAGACTTGTCCATGAAAAAAGTATCCTTCAGGTTCAGTAGACATTATTAAAGGGATTACAAAGTAGACCTTCAAAATAGAAGTTTTATTGTTTATTTTTTTGTGACTTGTCATTCATCAGCTCAAAAATATTACACACAGTAAATAGTCGGTAATTCCTTGCATGAATAAGAAAGTAAAACTACATCTGTGCTTCATTATTTCTCCAATTTTTTGGAAGGAAGCATTTCTGCATATAATGGGTTTGTCTTCAAGCAACAGTACAGCCTCCAGATCTATTTTTTGATGTGACAACAGTCACATGGATGTGCTCGTGCTGACTCATCAGCCATGTGATGTCCCTATTACGGAGAACAGGAAGAAAAATCGAAATGGTGGACCTGTGATGCGGCGTCGCAACAAAGCGAATAGACTGTACTCAATGATACATAATTGACCAATTGGTGTACTTGATGCTTCCTGTTTAAACACATGGCTAAGAAGAGTTTGTGCAAACATTCACTGAACTAATTAATTTGATTCAATGGTATATCAAACTAAAACAGTGTGATTTGTATGCAGATCCTTCAAAAAATATGCTCTTATATCTTGTACCGGTGTGAACTGCAGATTGATAGCGCTCAGTGAAACACTATAGTGCATAAAATTTTCTAACCGGAGCATCAGTACATCGAACTTGGACACTGGCCTGTCGGAAACGCGTCTAGGTTCAGAAAACCTGATATTCAGCAATGGTACATCTCAAGAATGTCCTGCAGTGGTTCCAATAATTGAGGAGCCCTATTTCTCATGCTCTGCTCTCGAGGACAGCCGTACGCGCTTGTAATTTGTAGTTCCATCTACTGATTAATTTACTTGTTCCGATCAATGAATCTCTGTAGCATTTCTTTTCAACTAGCATGCATCCACAAAATTAATCTATAGACCTGAGTGTAGGTACTTACCATTCATGGCTCCCTGGGTGTAAGAGCATTGTTGATAGGGAGAAGGCCCATGACCGATAACCGGCGCCTTCTGATCCTCTGGAATCTGCTGCATAGATGGTTTCTTGGACGGCAGGAGGTACTGAGAACTCTTGCGGATATCTTCATGATGCTGTTGTTGCTGGTCCTGTTCATCGCTTGTAGTCGGGCGTAGGAGTGGCTTGACGAGATTAGAGATGACCTCAGGTGTTTTGCCTCGGAAAGAGGAGCCGAGGAACGAGTTGGACAGTCTGCTTAGTGTCGGTGTCCCCAGAAAACTCAGGCTGGGCGATTGCACGCTACTGAGAATGTCGATCGACTGTCTGTTGAAATAGATAAAAATATTGTTAATTGGATGAGAGATGCGGGGCAAACGATGTGCTACATTGTCCCATACAATCTTTTGGGTGGACCCTACACAGAAGCATGTAAGCGGAAAAAATGATAAATTATAAGGAAGTTACCAAGACTGTTTCCTGCGTACTAATGCGATTTAATGGACAGATGAGTGTGTTTGCTTAAATCCATTTTCATCTCCTACTTTTCCTGTAGTCTGGAGAAGAATGGCTGACTGAATATCGATGAATGGCATCAAGATCCATATGGCAATGTCATGGGAAAAGGTCAATAAAACCTTT
The DNA here is from genome assembly GCA_947311845.1 of Poa pratensis. Taxonomy (NCBI): domain Eukaryota; kingdom Viridiplantae; phylum Streptophyta; class Magnoliopsida; order Poales; family Poaceae; genus Poa; species Poa pratensis. The sequence goes on along the minus strand of CAMZMU010000043.1, from coordinate 78,830,396 downwards.
TTGTTCCGAACTTGCAATCTCATCTAGGGGAGCTAGAGATAGTCAGGTTATGGGTCATGCCACTTGATGATTGTGTCTGTCATGAACATCTGTGCTGCTGCATCCACTTACTTGGTCGGAAGATAAATTTAGCAGAGCCAAAAGATGTAGATCTTCTAATGTGAGGCTGTAGTTGATGCTTTTTAGTCTTATGCAAGACAAATTTCGTAAGCACGTCACCTCAAGGATATTTTAGTTTCTCTTTTTCTCCAGATCATTTAAATAACATACAAACTAAGGTTCATTCTATGAACAGTTTAATTCACCCAGGTTGCGTTTCGAGGGAAAAGACGGTTCTTACTGAATACATTAAGACATAATAATTGAGACCTAAAACTATTATCAAGTATTGTTCAGTTCCACTTACTGGAAATCAATGATGTTCTATTTTTAGAAGAGCCAAGGAAAACAACATGAAATGAGTATGACAGCTAGTTGTTGCTGGCCCACCTTAAGTCTGAGCTGGGTCACCCTACCATGGGTTGATCTGGTGACATCTACAGCTACTGTTATGGCATGGCATCCCAATCAGAATTGTGGTAATGGGACAGCATTAATGAAGGAAAATAATAATCATAAACAGAGCACCACTTGACTGGAGACAGGTACAGGTAGATTTGGGGTCCTTTCATTATAGTAGCGCCAAACACAAATCCAAGTTTTCCACTCTGATTAGGATCCACATCATGTGATTCATTGACACGTCAGCACCGTAAAGATCCACAAGAAACGGAGCTGGTCGTCTATCAGTCAGTAAACGGAGCTGTACTCTGCTTTGCTGAAAGAAAGAAGAAGAAAACAGAGCAGAGCAGAGGAGAAAACAGAGGTGGCTTCTCCTTGGCATCGAGAGAGTTGCAGCAAGCTGTTCATTCACAACGATTCTGCTCGGACGTGGTCAAACTCGATTGCACATGGACATCTATAAGCCTTAACACTAGCAGGAACAGTGAGTGCAGATGGGGAATTTCGAGATTTGATGGACAGAGTTGAAGAACCAAAGACTGAATTTTTGCACTTGGATAATGAGCAGAGAGAGGAATCGGGATATAAAACAGTACCTGTAACTCTGGGGCCACTGGTTGGTGTAGGAGTTGGGGTGGCTGCCGTCGCCGCCGCCGCCGCGCGGTGTGGCGCAGGAGGACGACGAGTCCGACGAAGACCCATCCTCGTGGCCGGCGCCGTCGTCATTGTGCGTTGGGTCCTCCTCGTCGTCGTCGCTCTCGATGATGAAGCTGCGTTCCTCCCCCAACAGGCTCTTCATCCTCCACTACTCGCACAGCAGAGGAGGGAGAAGCGATTGGAGAGAGACGACGATGATGATGGGTGAGCGACGACACGACTCCTTCCTTCATTGGTCGCCTCCCTCCCTCCCTGGTTTATATACAACGGGATCCAAGAGCCGGGCCCACGTTCTCAGTGACAGCCTATGTTTTGGATCTTAGTGAAATAATAATATGATAAATGGTAAGGTGGAAATATTCTTATATGATGTATTCCTAATACGACATACCTTAACATGAACTGTTGGGCTAAAATGCATAATATTGGAAGGGAGTAGGAGAATCTCTAGCAGATACCGAATAAGCCCACCGGCACAGAAAATTCCGGCTGATATGCTCTTTGGGCCATTTTTATGCCCGAACATGCCCCGCATACCGGTCTAGTCTAGAAAATTTTACCCGATGGCCCAGAAATGCGCCCCACACCGCCACTATATGAATGCTACCGACGGCCCTATCGCATTTGGGACCTCTCCGTCGCTAGGGTTAGCTAGCTCCGACAAGCCATTAGTCTGCCAGGGTAGTCGCGCAAGCGTAGATCGATGGCTCGCTCAACCGTGGCGGCCATGGCGGGCGTGGGATGGCGTCTCCGGTCGATAATGAGGAGGCATGTCACCGCCGCTCGGTCGGCGCCATCAAGCTCGAAAGGTTGAAAGGTCTCACTTTCGCCGGAATGGTCTCTGCAGACCCCAGGCCTTAGTTTCGCGTGGGCGGTATGCAAGTCGACGACTCTGTACCACCTCGGCTTTGACTGGTGAAGACCGACGATGAAGAAGAAGGCGAGTTGCGCAACTGGTGAAGAAGACCAGTGGTGAAGCACCCTTATCTGAACCTAAACTATGTTTGTACTTATCGGAACCTATGTTATCTAAAATATGTTTATCTGAAGTGTGTGTGTGCTGATCATCGGACAAATTGTAGCACGGACTTCTTTTTTTGTACTTCAGTCCAAATTTTGCGTACCTGCTTTGCTAGACGAATTTCCAAACCATAAAACTCGTTTCGTGGAACCCGAAACATGTTTTCCGGTTTGATCTAAGATCATCTCCGTCGGCACCCCTTAGAATGTGTTCGGCACCCTCAGTATGTACGGTGCGCTTTAAAGGTCTTGGACACTTCGCACAGAAAAGAGAGGCTACCCGATGGTGCCCCCATAATATTTAATTAAAAAATTGAACACTGAAATTTAAACAAAATGTCTCGCATTTCATCCAAACTTAAAGACATTTAAAACATAATTTTAACTAAAAAGTAAACCTATTATAAGTCGAGGAAGGCTAGCCTTGTGGCTACCGCTCGCCCGTGCCTCCCTCGCCGTCGCTGTTTCGGTGCTTCTAGATTTGGTGCTCTACAGGAAGATGGAGTGCATGCGTCGACATGTACTCCGGAAGCCGCGATGACTCGCCGAGTTCATCAAGCACAACATATGTGCGCCGTCGTTATCTATGGCCAGTGAGGCCACTCTGTACTTGGGCGCAATGTTGGCACAATCTTCTTCCTCCTCGTCACTTTATTTCAAAATACGTTTGAAACGCATTTTAAAAATCTTGAGCATACTACAAAACACCCTTAGCTTATAATTGAGTAGGTACAGTGATGACTAGTGTGTTGCGCCGCGACAAGGTCGGCCTTTGGTGGTACAACGCGAAATTCACTCGAGGCCAAAGGGTTTTTTGCATGTGGGAAACAAAAATATTCCTGCAAGTTGTCACATGTTGCAGTCCGCGGAGCAGTGAAAATGTCTTGTTTTTCAGCAACAAAATTCCAAGGAAACATAAGTATTTAATTACCCCACTAGTACTACAAGTTGATGTTGTAGCTCTTGTTTCATTTTTGTCTAACACACACTCTTACATAGTGACAAACACAGCAACACAATAGTGACAGCAGCTGCAATGGATCCATGGCATGTGGTTTCCATCTCATTGGCAGTCATGGAAGGATCGGATCTCATCGCATAAATAAATCAGCCTAGACTGAAACACGATCTGATACTAGTATTCTACTGATAAATATCTTCGCGTCGTATGATTGAGCGTTGTCGTCATTGTCAGCGGCCGATCGATCGGATCGCCCTCCCATGGTTTCTTTTACTCCTCAGATCAACTAGATTATTGAACTCCAATGGGTGGACCATGATCGATGCCATCTCTACCAGTTTGTCTGACAGATCGAGTAATGGTCTAACTATAGCAGCAAAAAACAGTTTTATTCATGTCTTGGAAGGCTTCCTTGAATTCAGTCCCATGCAAGCACTTCCCCATGATTGTCTGGCCCTGAATTTTTAAATGGTCAATTTAAAAATTAACGTTCATTATAAAGTTGAATTCTTCCCGATTTTGGTCTAATTGCTCAGTTTTTGTACATGCATTACTCGAGTTGATTTGAATGTTAAGAGAAAGGATGCGAGCTTTTGGATTTCTATGAAAACAACACCATCTGGTTAGGTGGAGAGTTTTTTTTAAATAGAGGTTGAACCCGGATATACCAAAGTGATGCAACTGGGAACTGTAACCTGTAGGTGTTGATAATAGTACTTATGTGTTACATCATAAGATGGTGAACTCGGATATACCAAAAGTGATGCTAGATTTGTGTGTTGTTGACCAAGTGAATGAATAGATGAAAAATATTCTGCCCGCACAAAGAGCAAGAAGAGAACTTGCGTCCCTTGGAACGTTGAATCACACAAAATTAGTTCATCAGTCCATCCACGTTTCAGAATTGGAAACTGCTCCAGTAAAACAATGAAAAATGGGTGCACAAAAGAGCCAAAACCAAGGGGTGATTCACTATCGACATGACGAACTTTGCCGAATAATTTGGATCAAATTCAATACATGTCCAGGGATGGTACTATATGCAGTATATACCCATGAGAGCATCACACAATCTATAAATGCATTCATACTCAACGCTTCTTCAGATATATATATATAAGTATATCATACAAGATCCATTCACATTCTGTTGTAAACCTTTATTAAGATCCGCCCTGGATTGGGATATACTAGTTGCGGCGCAGCAGGAAATGCAACAAGCAAACCTAACAGAACTACAGAACATGCTGCATTAATATATATGAGCAAGTTTCTTGGCCCTTATTCACAAGAATGACTAGAATAGGAGTTTCGTCAAGATAAGAGACAAACGGAAGTGATAAAATCGTTAAAATCATCATTCTGATGTGCATCTCTTAGACCCCAATACACCAATTTTCTAGTCGAAATCATCCCACACATGAAAAAATCAAATCCATCCATTAAAGAAGTTTAGGATATTCTCTATATTTTAGTACAAGAAACGAAATATCACATCTCGGAAGTCAATATCCACATCTAGTACAACCATCCACTGCACTCGGTTGACCCACATAAGCATTGTTTCTTCTTTATGTTACCTTCGGAGTCATGAACACCATTTGTGACATAATTGTAGTCATATGATAGCGGCTGGAGCGGATCAATATCCACATCAGCAAAGAATGCGATGTGGGGCATACTCTTATCGTCATGGTCATAGAGCAAATTCTGTGAAAAGAGGTTTGGGGTGCAGCAATGGTTGATGAACCTTGCAAAGTTGCCGCACTTGAGAGCATCCAAGGCAAAGGCATTAACTTCAGCTTCTGCTGGACCATTCCGAATAGAGGGAATAGACTTTACTAAGTCGTGCCAACGAGGTACATTATAGTAGTTGTGACCAATGCTGAACAAGTACTCGTCGTTTTCCCTTTTCTCTGCATCTTCATGCTCTAACAACTCTCCTACGTATTCACACACAAAGCTTGCATGCAGGTCCACACTAATAAATAAGAGGTTTTTCACCAAAGATACGGCCCTGTTTGCTGAAAGGTATCTTACCTCCATTTTTCACCGCGCATGCACAGTTTGGAGAGTCCGAACATCGACCGACGCAATCACAGCCCGATGGAGGATCTGGCTGATTCTCTAGGGGATACTCTACGTGTGAAATGTAGTGAAATGGCACCAGATACTCATTCGATATGGAGTTGATGGCAGATATAGGGATCTTCTCAAGTCCCGCCGACATATCTCCGATGAAAGTTCCATTGGATGGTTCCGCCATTCTGTTTTTCACAAGTTGCTGCATATTGATGTGTAGCTGACCTGGCATTCTTCTTAGATTGAAAGTAGTAGCGAACTGGTCTTCCCTCAGCTCCTCTCTACAGAATTTCTCGACCAAATATAAACCACCATAAACGAAATACGTAAGCTGCTCTTTAGACGGAGAGTTTCCACCACTTTGATGAACCACAGACCTGTAGATAACACGCACATGCGTTCCAGTATCCATACTCCGCTTCAGCGCTTGGTCTGTGCCTTCCATCTTCTGATCAGCCGTGGCAACCGTTGATCCAACATGCAGCAAGAAATCCAAATTTTCATTTAGGGCAGAAGACACAATGCTGACGGCCAGACAAGTCCTACCCCTTTTGACGTAATCGACACACGACTGTTCCGAACGGTGTAGACCAGTGATGAAAAGCTCCATGTTAGAGTCAAACACGTCGCCAACCTGAACTCCGGGCACGCTACCCACAAGCTTCCTGTCATCATATTCAACGCAAAACCTCTCCTTCCAGACTTGGAAAGCCGCAAGATCGTGTGTAATGCTGCTGCCATCTTCTGGTTTGCTGTACTTATTCTTTTCTTCCTCGAGAAGACTCCGGTACATTACCCGGAACTCGTGCAAGGAAGCCATGAGAGTTTCTCTGCTGATGGCAACTCTGCTAAATTTCGTCTTCTTCTTCATCGGTATAGAAGCAGCTGCTCTCCCATCTATCACGGTGGACCGATTGTACCCTCTCTGGAACCTCCATGGCGCTAAGGCCTTGCGTCCCCTGCGGCAGCCAGCACAACCTGTACCGATACCTTGTGATTTGCCATCTTCTGTCGCTGATGACATCTCCTCCCTCGTAGGAGCGCCATTGCACTGAAGTAAACAGTATACCAGTTAGATATCATGATTCATGACTACCATATATCAAATGACAGAGACAAGAGGAATTAATTAAACCATTAATTTTAGACCAAATCATATGAGCAGTGGAATAAGTTAATGGTCCGTGGTAACAGTTAGTTTGATTATTATGCACCTAGGGCAAGATTTTGAATTAGTAAAGCTGTAAAATGGGATCACAGCAGGTAGCAATACCTGACCAACTGAGGAAGTGTTCGAGAGTGGGTCGGCTTCCCCATTTGTCTCACTGTCAGCCGCGTCGCCGCCGCCAAGGCCATGATCCAAGTTGCCATTTTTCTCATCGACAGCCGCGTCGAGGCCCTCCTCCAAGGTGCCGTTGGTATCCAGAGCGTGCTTGGCATCAGAACGGTCGAAGTCGCCACTGAACCGCCACGGCGCGAGCGCCTTGCGACGGTGCCGGCCGCACGCCATCGCCTTCACTCCACCTTCCATCAGGGTGGGATCAAATCTAGAGACCTACACGTACGCATTACGTTGAGGTATCAGTCAGAGAAAATAGAGTGGAACGGATCAGGGGAGCGTCGGTGGCGGCCGTGCTGTACAGACTTACCCGGTCGACGGAAACGGAGACGAGGACGGGAGATGGCCGATGAGTGTGTCTCCGGTTGCCGGTGTGAGCTCGGCGGCAGAGGTAGTACGGTGGTTAGTCAGACTTGCCGGTTGTGGCTCCTAAACTTACGGGAGATCGTGATGGATATCTTCTTTCTTTACAGGGACTTGCTGGTCGTACCGATCGTGATTGCAGTGGTGTGGTTCCTCCTCGACACGTACATTCATATGGCTGCGATGCAAACGAGTAGCTATGTTATGTGAGAAATAACCAAAATGCCAAACTGAATCAGCAAGTTATGTGAGTAGCACTTCCCTGAATAGCACACATATTGTTACACGGAAAGTGCTAATGTAGCCCGAGCTACACAAAGCTCGTTTTTCTTCCAAAATTCGAAGTCGGCTTTTTTGATTTCAAAAAACCAAACAAAACCCTACATGTAGACAAACGAAGGCGTCTGCATGTGGAGGCTTTTCTCGTGAGGCCCAGTCTAGTCAGCCCGTGTATTGAAGCATTCTCCGCTTCTCATTTTTTTGATCGATCGAGGCAATCAAAAAAACGACGTACGTACGCCTCTCTTTTTTTTTTCCGTCCCCGGCCGTACCTTTGCCTTCCCTTCTTATTCTAGTGCGTGCAGGTGTACGCACGCATCCATCTCGATCAGTTTTGCAGCTAGCTACGAGATGAGCTAATTCGCTAGTAATAATCAATTAATGGAGATCGACTTGGACAGAATTACCCTAATTTATTTCGCGACTTGGAGAACCCGTGACGTAATGCTCAATTTTTTTTTAAAAAAAGATTCTGTCGATCCGTCTGCATTCAACGGAGGCCCGCTTACATCCAAATCTCGTCGTGAATTAATCAGAGCCGTTTCTTCCGTATGAGGCTGAGGCAAGAATATGGACGGCTTGCATTTTCCGGTTCTGGACCCTTTTCCTTTCGGCCCATCTCGCTTGGTTTCCACACGCACCTCGCGTCCAATGGTGACACGCACGCGATGCTCGGTTTCGATGCACGCAGCCTTCATTAATTTATATTATTAACATTTTTCACTTATCTCTACTATATTAAAGCAGAGCTGGTGGTGATGGTCGTACGTCGTCCCACCCCTTCGTGCCCACCCCTTCGTGCGATCCCGCGAGGCAAAACAGAAGCGAGGCGAAAAAAACAGAGGGCAGTTTTTCCACGCACGCACCACAAGAGATCAAATCGCTCTGTGAACAGATCGGGCGGTTCCTCCGCCTCATCGTCGACTTCCTTTCCTTCGCCTCGAGCCGCGTCCGAATGGCTTCATATAGCGCCGCCGGGACAGGGACAGTGCAGTCGCGCGGGTGGGCTTCCTAGCGCTGCGTGCTGGCCGCCGGGGCTCGACGAGCAGCAGCGAGGAAGGCCGACGTGCGCTCCACGTGGGAAGCCACCTCTGCCAGTTCGCCGTGCCCATCATCACCTCGAGCTGACCGACGTTGCGCCGCTTCCGACTCAGACTAGAGCGCCGGGAGCTGTCTTTCCAAGGTCCAAGGCCGCGGGTGCCATTACCGAAGGTCGCCTCGCCCTCTGCTGGTCCTGGAGAGGACGAGAGGCTGGGAACCACCGGTGTAGATTGCCACGTCCGTTTCCTCTCTGCCATGGCTGCTGATCCCGAGCCCGACCACAACGATCCAACCTCCTCCCGTCTATAAGCTCAATAGCTCATTTGCCTCTGGACCAACTGACTGGTTGTCGATGGAGATGCAACTGTGGCCCTGCATCTCTTTCATCTGTGGATGGTACGTTTTCAAGTTTGTGCGTTATAGTGTGTTCTTAGATAGAATACTCAGTTTTCTAAACCAAAGAGCGCAGAGCATGACTGAATTTATATAGATCTTATTGCTCCTTTCCTTCTTAGTGTAAATGATACCTGAGACCTAGAGCTTTCTTAAGACCTAATGCAGCAATTTTTGCCGAGAATACATGGATTTAATTTATTTGGACCAAATGACTCAACAATAAACTGCTTGTAAATTGCCCGAAAAATATTTTACCATAATTCAAGTCGTATCTCAAATGTATTTTGTATAGTTCTATAGCACGCTGGGGCTCTTTGCTATATTATTTAGATTGGGTATAATTAGCTGTAGTTATGTATTTTGTATATAAACTACCAACATCTTGCATGTGTGTGCAGAGTCGTTGATCTTGACATTTTTTCTTAGAGAATCGTCAGGAGCACGAACTTCACTTAGACAAAAATAGGTCACAAAGTTGCATCATTGCTCCAGCTTTTCTCAATGCCAAAACTGGATTACAATGTACTGGCTGAGCATAACGTTCCATTTGTCAGTTTCATTCTAAATCTGCATTTTCTCAACATGTTGATGTTGGTGCTGACCTTTTCACAGCTTTCTATGGCACTGTTATCTTTCTCAAGTTTGTGAACGACTCCATCAGATTGTCATAACTCATAACTTGCCCATCGTTCCTGGCATAATGCCAATAAATAACTACAAAGGTTTCATCCGAATGACTGGATTCTGCAAAACTAAGTTATGGTCTGTTGCTATAGCTCCATCACAAGTAATTGCATGGGGAACGTGCACAACTCTGTAATATGCAGGTATTATTTCTACTAATGTACTTGCAGTCTGAAATTCATCACCAATAAAGCATCCTTGAAAATTTAAGAGAGAGATGCTGAAATCATGATGGTATTGAGAACGACAAGCTGCCTTTGTAGCTTTGTGCTTGCTTGCTTTGATGTGGTACGTGATGGAACTAGGAAATCTGAAAATCAAAGTACTATATATTTAAATAGTAGTAGATCATTTGTACTGTAACATGTATTTGGTTCAGTAAGTGTTATTTCTGCGTTGTTACATGTACATCTGTAATCTTACAGAATTTTGCACTTGTACTTTGCTTTGATGAACAGAAACTAAAGAATGAAAAGAGTGAGGTGCAGTCATGTATTGATGCGGTGATGGAACTAGGAAATCTAAAAATCAAGGTACTATCTATTTCAGGAGGAATGGGGGTGAATAATCTGCACTTACAAGGTATTGCACTTATGATTCGCTAGGAGTGTCTGCGACGTATGGATGACTCCAGTCCATGGCAAAGGCTACCGGCATTGAAGCATTCAGAGGCACTTTCATTCTTCAACAGCCTGGTCAAGATCAAGGTAGGGAGGGAGATAAAGTAATCTTTTGTAATGACAATTAGATTCGAGGATCAGCAGTCGAAGATATAGCGCCAAATGTACTCCAGGCCGTGAGAACACAGAGTTCCAATAAGAGAACTGTGAAGGGAGGCATGCTGAACCAGTGATGGATCAACGACATTGCTGGCCACTTAACGACAACTGGGATCGCACAATGCTTGCTGTTGCGATCTGCAGTTTTCACTGTGTTCAGAGATGTCGCGCAGCCGGACATGTTCTCTTGGCCTTGGTCTGTATCAGGCATATACACTATCCACTTATAAGATGCTCTGCTGGGGGAGCACAACCATGGAGGGAGCAAACTGTATCCGGGGAAGCTGGGCACTAATAAATGTAAAAATTTCGCATGCTTGCTCTGCAACATTGACTTTGAACATCGGATCGAAGAACAAGGCATGGTCTTGATGGTCTTCAGGATGCTACCTCCCCCTGTTTTATCTGTCTGCAGGAGGAGGACACTGTGGAACACATCTTTATTTAGTGTGTTTATGCTAGAGAAGCTTGGTATGACTGCTGCCAGAGGCTTGAGGTGGACATTCAAATTCCTGCTGCTAATGATCCGTTATGCAGTTGGTAGCTAGAAGCAAGGAAGCATCTGAACAGCAACGGGAAGCAGGAGCTTGACACACTGGTTATTCTTATCTGCTGATATCTTTGGAAGCAGCGGAACGGTTGGACATTTGCCAACTTGAATCGCCAGAGGACGGTTGATGGCCTGATCATTCAAGTCATGGAGGAATGGCAGCTTCGGACTTCAGCTAGGCCAGCAGGAGCAGAATGTTGCTTAGTGAGTAGCATGTAGGCGTTGACTGTGGAGTGTGCGACATAGGTTGTATGAAACGTAAAATGATGATCTTGTAAATGACACTTCTAGGAGAATGTGCTACGCCGAGGTGTACTTTCAAAAAAAAATGTTTTTAACCTTTCCTTATTTCGAGAGAGTTTTAGAGGATAGTCCTTAGAAGGAGATCAATACGTGACCAATATATCTAGACCTATATTTGTTGTGTCGTGGCAACGCACGGGCATTCAACTAGTTCCTATTATTATACTACTCCCTCCGTATCAAAATATAAGTCACACTTGCTCATTACCAACCATATATATCTAGACATGTTTTAGTGCAAGATTCACATGAATCTTGCACTAAAACATGTCTAGATACGTATGGTTGGTAATGAGCAAGTGTGACTTATATTTTGATACGGAGGGAGTAGTTTTGAAAAAACGTTGGTTCACCTCACCTCGTGCTTTCGACTACACGACCAAAACTAAGCCTCCATACGTGCACAACATCAGATCACACCAAATGGCAAGCAACAACGCCGTTGTGCACCCCGTATTACGGTCATCATCGCCTGTATCCGTCGAATCATGCCTGGCACCGACAACGACTAGATCTGGATGTGCGAGGGATTTTCTCCATCACTTATACTAAGGCGCTACAAGAGAGCCTAGGTCTAATAATATAGGAAGAACATATCCAATGGGACGCTTTCATAGTCCCATGAATACGACAAACAACAAGAAGCTATTGCAAGATGTACCGCCTAGCTAGCCCTTCGACGCCCCGCGCCCTTGTGACATACAGTATATAGGGACTACCTAGCCGTCTAGACTCTCCTGGTGTGGTGCAGGAGGCGTCACTCGACCTGGTGTCATACAACTGAAAGTGGTGCATGGGGCCCATCATACCAAAACACACATACAAGGACAACCCAAGACCAAGATAACCCGATGCATGTTCGATTCAATCAAGAGCCACGAAAGCACACGATGTTTAAGTGATCGCGCGTCGGAAACCTACGGAGGCATGGCAGCTAGTGTAGCCGACCATCACCGCGGGAAGATAACCGGATGGGTTGGCTAGGGCCCGAATGAGCCGTGGGCATGGTCATTGAGTATAGGATGTCGAGAACGAATTGGCGATGGTCCTGGCCATGGATGTCGCCGATATTTCCCATGGCATGTCCTCCTTGTAGAAACGTAGAGTAGTACGTACGTACATTGCATGCATGAATCCCGCCCTCGCGGTCGCCTGTTGTGCTAGCTATCGGCATCTCGCGCGTGCAGGCCATGCGTGCAGCCTGCCTCGATAGAGGTTCTACACATTTACTTGTATAACTAGCACGTCCGTCTACTCTCTAAAAAGAAACTAGATACACAAAATCTAACGGGGACGCATGCACGTTCATGGGTTTTCTTTTTTAGCATGCATGTGAATTTTCCTATACAACATAGAAAAACAATTAAACATAACAAACAAAAACATTCTTTAACTCGGAATAAAAGTACGCTTGATGAAACTTAATCTTCATTCGTACTTATTCAACATTAAAGTCTGCGAGTGGGGCCATGGGCATGCAAAGGCTACTTCGGGTGAGGAAAAGCTTGGAAACCCTAATTTTCCGAGTGCTTTCCAAAGCCACCGAAATCGCCTCGGTCGGTTATTGCATGCACAACTTATGGCTCGCGGAAAAAGGACGTCGATATAGAAATCTTCGGACAACCATAAACATTTTTCTATGGGCTTTCACACTACTACTCTGAAACGAGTACAATGTGGTAGATAGCACCGAAGAACGGGCAGTAAAGCGCCACGAAAAGCTACTTCCCGCGACCTGAACGTGTCGTGAGGGTTGCCTAGGTTTGAGTGAAGACGGTGACATGAATTCTCTCCCGCGAACAACCGAGAGTGCTACTCCGTTCTTCGGTCTAGGCTCGCACGACTTTCACTAAAACAATGACATCTTTCTCATTCAGAGTCCGTTTCACGCGTTCGACCACTCAAAACGAAGAAAAGGAGTAGAGAAACATGGTGAACAAAATATTAGTATCTCCATTGCACGTCCCACAAAATAGTCCCAGCTGTGGGACTTCTCCGAGGTCAAAGAAAGTTCATCGCTATTATCTCGACCATCTATTAGAGCTCGCATCCAAAAGTTGCGGCCCGCGGAAAAGTACATAAAATATCAGGACACACACGCAGACGAAATGTAAATGTCTCCTGGTTCGGAGTAACAAGGACCCCCGAAGATGCCCCGAATACCCCCGAAGATGCCCCGGTCGTCTTTTGTTAAACTTTTCGAGAGCTTCCCGGTGCCACCGGAATCGCTTCTATCGGAGCTCGCATCCAAAAGTTGCGGCTCACGGAAAAGTACATAAAATATCAGGACACACACGCGGACGAAATGTAATGTCTCCTGGTTCGGAGTAATAAGGACCCCCGAAGATGCCCCGGTCATCTTTTGTCGATACGGTCTCGTGGGGCCCGTTCGGGGCCTAGACAACGTTTGTTTGCGACCGGAAACTTTCGTGCTAGCACCAGCCCCACGAGTGTTAATAAATTCCCCCCTCGTGTTAAAAATACCGCAGTCGAAAAAACACAAGTGTGGCAAGACCTAACTTTTCGAGAGCTTCCCGGCGACACCGGAATCGCCTCTATTAGAGCTCGCATCCAAAAGTTGCGGCCCGCGGAAAAGTACATAAAATATCAGGACACACGCGCGGACGAAATGTAAATGTCTCCTGGTTAGGAGTAACAAGGACCCCCGAAGATGCCCCGAATACCCCCGAAGATGCCCCGGTCATTTTTGTTCAACTTTTCGAGAGCTTCCCGGCGCCACCGGAATCGCCTCTATCGGAGCTCGCATCCAAAAGTTGCGGCTCACGGAAAAGTGCATAAAATATTAGGACACACACGGGCGAAATGTAATGTCTCCTATTCGGAGTAACAAGGACCCCCGAAGATGCCCCGGTCATCTTTTGTCGATACGGTCTTGTGGGGCCCGTTCGGGGCCCTAGACAACGTTTTTTGCGACCGGAAACTTTCGTGCCAGCACCAGCCCCACGAGTGTTAATAAATTCCCCCTCGTGTTAAAAATACCGCAGTCGGAAAAACACAAGTGTGGCGAGACCTAACTTTTCAAGAGCTTCCCGGCGACACCGGAATCGCCTCTATTAGAGCTCGCATCCAAAAGTTGCGGCCCGCGGAAAAGTACATAAAATATCAGGACACACACGCGGACGAAATGTAAATGTCTCCTGGTTCGGAGTAACAAGGACCCTCGAAGATGCCCCGGTCGTCTTTTGTTCAACTTTTCGAGAGCTTCCCGGCGCCACCGGAATCGCCTCTATCAGAGCTCGCATTCAAAAGTTGCGGCTCATGGAAAAGTACATAAAATATCAGGACACACACGCGGACGAAATGTAATGTCTCCTATTCGGAGTAACAAGGACCCCCGAAGATGCCCCGAAGACCCCCGAAGATGTCCCGGTCATCTTTTGTCGATACGGTCTTGTGGGGCCCGTTCGGGGCCTAGACAACGTTTTTTGCGACCGGATGCTTTCGTGCTAGCACCAGCCCCACGAGTGTTAATAAATTCCCCCTCATGTTAAAAATACCGCAGTCGGAAAACACAAGTGCGGCGAGACCTAACTTTTCGAGAGCTTCCCGGCGACACCGGAATCGCCTCTATTAGAGCTCGCATCCAAAAGTTGCGGCCCGCGGAAAAGTACATAAAATATCAGGACACGGTGCATCGAAATCCTGCCGGGACCTGAAAATCATGGATTATAAGACCACAAAAATGGCCAGAAATGCCCGAAATCACGGGTTTTGACGTTGCCCGTAGAGTCGTGTAAAAAGGGTCACAGGGCATCAAAATCCTCCTGGCCCCAAAAACCGTGGACTATGGCCGACGAAAACGGCCAGAAATGCTCGAAATCACGAGTTTTGACGATGCCGCTATAGTCGTGTACCGTGGTTCACAGGGCATTAAAATCCTCCCAGGTCCCGAAAACCGTGGACTATAGCCCACGAAAACTGCCAGAAAAGCCCGAAATCATGAGTTTTGACGATGCCGCTAGAGTCATGTACCGTGGTTCACAGGGCATTAAAATCCTCCCAGGTCCCGAAAACCGTGGACTATAGCCCACGAAAACTGCCAGAAAAGCCCAAAATCACGAGTTTTGACGATGCCGCTAAAGTCGTGTACCGTGGTTCACAGGGCATTAAAATCCTCCCAGGTCCCGAAAACCGTGGACTATAGACCACGAAAATGGCCAGAAATGCCCGAAATCACGTGTTTTGACGATGCACCACGATCACATTAGTATAACCTAGTTTATGCTTCCACGTTAGTTATTACCTATCATTACATACGTCATTTTGTTCCCGCAAGTTATCGGGGTCCTTATTTAATACTTGAAGATAAATACCAACTATAATTTCATGTGTTGCTTCATTGCCTCACTGTATTATTTTGTGCTATAAAAAGATTATTACCTATCATTGCATGTGTAGTTTCACTGTCACACGCTATTAGTCTATGTTTCAAGACAGTTAGCCTCCATTATTTTATGTGTCGTTCCGTCGTTGTTAGTGAATGATTCAAATCCATATTGTCTATAATTTGCCATATTGTACTACAAATTCCATGTCCAAGCTTGACTCGAGCACTTCCATCAAGAAACATGGTCTTTGTCGCTAGGTGGTTGTTCGGAATATCTTGCCGTAGGACTCTAGGACATAGCTGTAATGCTCCGTGCATTGGCTGCCCTCGTCCCACCGGTCAACTCCTTGTGCCCCACCACCAGGGGCGGAGCTGCATGGGCCAAACCTGATGCACCACTAGTAGGAAAATGGGCTTCGGTGCGCCCTTTTTGTACCGGTACTAAAGGAGGCATTAGTACCGGTTCCAGAGGCGAGGAGGCTGGCCAGAACCCGTCCCGGTTGGTTCTGGGCTACCAACCGGGACGAAAGGGTTGGGGCAGGCGGCTGCAGTGGGGGGCCCCACGGCGAGACCCTTTAACCGGTACTAAAGAGGGGGCGGGCGGGGGGAGGGGGGGGGGGGGGTGGGCTTCTGTCCCGATTTATTTGTACCGGTTGCACAATCGGTACTAAAGGCCCTCTGGAACCGGTACTGTTGCCCTTTTTTCTACTAGTGCACATGCATCATGGTCCAAAAAAAAAGCCTAACATACTGTATAAAAGGGATTTTTACATCAGGTCAGGCATTCCATTTTCTACAATCCACAAGACAATTTAATCAATAGTAGCTCCAAGGGCATCAGGGTTACTTTTACTCCAGCTCCGCGCCTGCCCACCACGTCAGAGTTGATTAGCATGATGATGCGGCGGAGGCTAGGCCGGCCCCATGGTGACAAGGATCTTGTCGTCGTGATAGACGACCCGTACCGGTGTAGCGTCTCAACGGTGGTCTGCCCGGTGTCGCGCGAGCGCATAAGCATTGCATTGGATGATATTTGGATCTGGTCGTGTCGGGGGAGATTGTGTAGAGAAGTGTGGTCTTCAGATCATCGACTATGTTTCATTAGTACGTACTAGCTAGTTTCGAGAGATGATTGCCCGTTGTTTGATTGTATAGAGAAGCATGCATGCTATACCTATACACGACTAGGGCTCATCGTACATACGTACTTGAACACGATGAACATGATGAATTTGCGTTTTGCACGGGAAGGAACTCGATCCACCACTAGAGTTGGAGCCAATGATACGACAGCAAGCAGCTCGACGCGGATCGCTCCATCTCAACTCGATCTGAATCGTCCATTAATCGATCTGAACTCGACGGAAGACCGAAGCAAATTAATGGTTCTCGACTCTCACGCCGCCGCCCACGCTCCAACTCCCGATGCCCACTCTCTCGTGAGTGCCGCCGCCCACGCTCCAACTTCCGATCCCTATTCATCATGGAAGTTGATGCCCACGCTTGTGATGATGCCCATTCTCCACTGAGCGCCACCGCCTCCTCCTACTCACCTCTCGCGCACCCCTCCTCCACCTCCCGGAGAGCCGCCCTCGCGCGCCGTCCGACGGCTGAGTCGACCCACGTCATTGGAGCCTGGCGCTGGGGGGAGATGCAATGACCCTCCACGACGCACGCCCGAGGGAGCCAGGTGACGCACGATCCGAATACTCTCTCCCGATCCAAGAAAATGCCACCTTTCGATCCCTCCTACGCGCTACACCTCGCCGGAGACAGCCCGCCACGGCGGCGACGGCGACCCCGACCCGACCTAGCAGGTAACTCCCCCGCCTCGATCCACCACTCTCCTAAGCCTGATGCGTCCCATCTTGCCTTCAACCTCATTTTCCGGTTCAGATTTGCAGCAGATTGAGGTCGGCCATGGAGCGAGCTCCTGCTGCTGCTGCCGTGGCCACCGTCCGACAATGAAACCCCCCTGCTGGCGAAGAAGGACTACCAGGAGGCTCCTCTCCCGGCGGATGGATGCGCCGCGACGACAAGGTGGAGAATCTTCACATAAGGTCAGCTCGCGTGTACATCTCGCGTGTACAATTTTCCTCCTGTTTCTTTGACCGAATCTCAACGTAAAGAATGTACTTTGCTGTGTTAGGTACATGCACGATCTTGATTTGCATTACGTTGGTTCATCAACACTTGTGCACTGTGTGTGATACTAGTATGGAATCCTAAGAGATTTTTTTGACTGGTTTGGCACAATCCAAAGCAATGTGCAATGACAGAGAGACATTGCTGTCTTTGATCAGTCAAGAAACACGAGCAAAATTTACTTGTTTTCTATGTAGTGTAATTGCTTTGGATACTATCAACCAACCTTGACCACATTTACTAGTTAGTGTTTACTGGTTAGAGTTAGAGAATAATAATCCTAGACATAATTTTTCTGCTAAGACTTTCTTCTGTGCATGTTTCTCACATCCATCAGGCATAGTCTCTTATCTACATAATTTATTTGTGTTATCGAGCAACATATACACAGTCGTGTAGTCGTTTATTCTTTTTATTTTTGATCAAAACTTACCTAGCCCTATGCACAATCTACAGGTTTTTCCACAGGAGCTGGATGTCGTCAAGGTCACAGCGATGCTCATCGTTTTCAAGTCCACCACTGGTCTCGGCGTGGCGGTTGTCTCGGACAGCGCCTCTCCGCGCAACCTTGGTCCACTGAGATCGGAATTGGCTACAATCCGTCTCAGGTTGCTTCCTAGCTCCAGCTATTCTCCTATGTTTTCAGCTATGCCCATCGTGTCTTGGTGTTCTAGGGACAAGGCTTGGTCTTGCTGCGTGTTTGGTTTGTTTAGTTGTACACTCTCAGCCTTTTATTCATGTGTTTGCGTGGAAGCAGTGATAATTGGATGGTGGTGATTGTTTTTGCAGCTCAAATAGTGAGCAGTGATACTTTTATCTTTGTGCGGTGGTCAAAAATAAGTTTTTCCTGCTGATTGTCATATTTCGGCCCTCGCAGCAGTTTGGTTTTATATATGCACTATATCTTGTGGATATAGTTGTTTGTATGTATGCGCTTTTATTTATGACACAATCTTATATGACTGACAGTCTGATGTTTGCATGCTTGTTTATGGCTGCTATACCCGTGTTCTTCTTTCTCTTAGTAAATAATACATGTCGATTGAAATCAGCTTGAATATTGCAAGTACTTGATGCTCATACCATATTTTGTTTGTGTAGGTGAATCGGTTGTCCTAAGCCCAAGAGCATGCTATTGTGCTTGCATTTCGACTAGATTATCCTTCACCTCCTCGGTCACTGTGGTGTGATGGTTCTTTTGCATGTATGTACAGCTTTGGTGGTGCTGCACTAGGAATCAGAAGCTTGTTTTCCTTTTATGTTCAATGGTGGTGGGAAGCAAAGCTAGTTTTGCGTGTATGTTGATCTGTAGAGGTGTAGGGCAGTTCCAATCGGTGCTGGAAATGCATAAATGATATTATGTGCTTGATGTCTTTTTCATGCTTGCTAGTTTCCAATTAATGTAGTCTGTAGAGGATCTTGATCCTTGCTTTTCCTGACCGGGATGGTTGCTGCAGGAAATAGGTTCCATTTGGGGGAGGGGGTGGGAGCGTGCTAAGTTACCTGCAGATTATTAATAGTATTCAAGCTGAGCTTGCTATTTCAGTCTTGCTTGAATGTAAGGTCCACGTAATGCCGGTATGTCCTGGGAAGATGGAAGAATCTTTCCTTGCATTTTTTCATGCTAATGGTATGAATTGCTCTGTTTGTCTTCGTGTGATAGATGAGATAATCAAGCTCATCTGTTAAAAAATATGCCTGCTTTAGTTACTTGATAGTATGTGGTATGAGACTGAAATATGTTATGTTTGCCTGTTGTTGGTTGTCCCTGGTCTGACAAAGATCCTGCCTGATTTTAGAAACATGGAATTTTGCCCCTAAAACTGTTGCTTAATTGTTGCCTTACTTGGAACTTATTTCTTCATCGTTTTTTCTTTCATTAAAAATAATGTTAGAATGGGCCAGTTCCTCATTCATTTTGACCTGAGCTCCAAAATAAAGGGTGATGCAAACGTTTTGACCCTAAGCACTTTCTTTTTGGCTGTGTTTTTGTGTTTCAGCGGAAAATTGAGCTTACGTAGCCATGGCTGCTGGATCTGGCCGGCTGGGTGGCAGTGGTGGCCATCTTCTTCGACTCGGTGGTTCTGGGTAAGTCTGTGGTTCCTCTTCTTTCTCTTTGTACGTGCTCTATGATGCCATGGCTGTGTTCTGTTCTGGCCATCGAGCTGTTGACTGGCTGTAATTTGCAAGAATAAATGGACTATGTTTGTGGTTTATTAGTCTGCTACTCCTATCTGGCTGTAGTATAGCATGTTCTCTTAAATCTTGTAATATCATCACTGATTTTTTTTCTATTCTGAAAGATTCCTGAATTTTGGATGGGTGAATACTCATATTGGATGTTCATGCTTAATTCTGTTTGCCCCCTGAAGCTTATTTTGGGCACAGTAGACTTAGACGATGTTTGCCCAGATGTATATTCTGTACTGAACATGACAGGCAAGCTGGAACCCAGTAGCTGCACTAGTTTGAAACTGAGAGACAAGTGAGATGCCTTGATCTCGCCATCCGCTTCTCCCTCTAATCACCAGTTGTGCAATGGTAAGCTTCCTCTAGCTTATGAAGGCCACTTCGAACCATTGAGATATTCATGTTGTATCTGCACGTAGGGCGTTAATTTTGTGCATGTACCATCTTGACCTTTGGAATGCCTTTACAATATTATTATGGTGCTAGCTAGTGTCTTATTTTTGGTTGTTCGGAATATGAGTCCATATGGGATCTTTGATATGTTCTCGTTTCAGATTCTGGGTGTACCTATGTTATCATGTTCAGTATGGTGTTAGGGTGGTGATTTGCTCCGCTGTTATCTGATGATTAATGTTGGGACACTGGTTGATGATGCATGTCCTCGCTGCTTTGTGGTTTTTGTTTGTCTCCTGACTTTGTTTGGAGGACTTGTAGGTAGTATGTATTCAACTTTGATATATATGTGGTTAATTGTATTTGTGCAGACCAGTTGTATTAGTAGCATGGGATTGTTGTTTTTATTGGTCAGTAAATCATTTTATACCAGCATTACATTAACTAGAGCATGTAATTACTTGTGATCACTTGTAAATGAAAACCTACTTGTATAAAGATTGTCTCATGATGCTATTAAATTGGTGTCTGTTTCACCAAAATCTTTCATGGCGTGTTTATAGTACAAAATCATATTTTCTTTTTAAATCAAACTTGTATATAATTAAAAATTTCATGTCCCTTTGATTATTTGGTAATAACATATATTTATCAAACTGGTTTTTAGACACGCAAGCAACCCAAGTCTCTGACTAGAATGGTGTCTGGTTGGTTAATAATAACTGGTGCAAGTCAAGTTAGATGGTGTAGTCAAGTCAAGTGGTTGGTTAATATTGTTCCGTTGCTTATATTTTGTGTGTGATAGTTAGGGAAATCATGTCTGGATTTCAGCTGAAATTCTATCTGCTTGTGTTGTAGCCTGGATCAAGCTTAATTATTTTCATCTTTGACTTGAATAACTAGGCAGTGAGCAGAAGGTGGTGAATAAGCTGGTTCTGTAGTCCTGCTGCCTTGTGTTGCCAATGCAATTCTATTCTGGGATGGTTATTAGAGATTTTTCTCCCAGTACTTCCAATAGAATTGGTGGTTTTGTGCTGCTGGCCTATTTAAATCTGATAGTAAATTCATTGAAACTTGGAAACTAGGCTAGTGAGGTTCAAGTTTAGAATGCTTGCTTTCACAGTCTTCTTAAGACCATCGATGAGCCTTTGCTTTCCTAACATGTGGGTAATCACAATGAACACCATTTTTCATATATGGCTATGTTGGTATGTTTTTGGGCATTGATGCGTTGCAGGTTAAGTAAATTGAACCTAAAATGCTTGGTTTCGAGTGCTAGAAATTTATTTTAGATATTATTAGTTGCAGGCTGCTATTAATATTTTGAGCCAAGATTGTGGTATGAGACAGGATAAAAAAGCGAAGTACTAAGACACACCTTCTTGACAATGTACTGGCATTCTAGCATGACGACTTGATCCTCTACTGTCATTGGGTATGGAGTATTTCTGGAATTGTCCTCTTGCTCGATTGAGCAGCATTCTAGAAGACATCATCTTGAGCATCCTGTGGAGACAAGTCGAGCAGGACAAGTTGCGCAGCTTACGGGCCAGTGGTAACCACAATAGCGCCCTTGCCTGCGCCGACGCTGGACGGCAACCAGCTATGCCGCGATGCCACGTGCACTCCTGCTCCAGTCTGCATGTCTTCATCGAGTATGTACATTTCTCTAGGTCTGTTGTTGTGTGTGATCTGCTAGTTGTTCTTCTCTTAATTAAAAGATGCAGTTCAAGTTTATCTTGGCGAGATGTATCCGTTTATTTGCAAAGCACCTAATGCAATAGAGCTGCTACTGTGATTTATTTTTTCTAGGAAAACAGCTAGCTAGTTAAGCTACTGTGATTCACATTGTTCACTGAAAAACTCTGCTCTAGTGCACCCTACTTATTTATCTTCAGCAAGTGGCCACCAGACCAGAGTTTGGGTTGCTGCTTGTTGTTTCTTCAAACGCCAACTTTATAGTAGGGCAGTACGTATGTATGAATTATGTACCTTCATACTATTTGTTTGTTTCTTGATGATTGCTCATGGCTAAATGACCACAATTAAGGATACATGGTGGAGAATTCAATAGTAACCATTCATCGTAGAGCTATTTTTCTTTGTCAATTACCCTTGGTAGTGTTGTTTATAACCTCATTAGTAGTAGTCTTGTTTGATATGTGACTTCCCTCAATCAAATCCTTGTTCTTTTGATGATGTGGTGACAATTAGCGCTTATACATTGCTCTGGCCTGTGTCTTTACTTTTGTGTTCATCTCATTTTTTTCCAAGGATCCCTGCCAAGTTGGGTTTTTCCTGTCTCTGGCTCTCCGTACTCATGCCAGCAGCATGGACTGCGCGTGATGTGTTGGTGCCTTTGCAGCGGCAGCACTACCTAGCAACTATCTACGTACTTTGTGGGCATACTGTTTTTTTTCTACTTAGTTAAACCTGTCTTTAGTGTTGCAATGCAAGTGACAGCCAGACCATACCAAAGTTTAGGCTCGAAATAAGCATGCTTGATCTGTCCCATATGGTCGTGTACCTGCTTATTTATCTCCCTATTTGCTTGGTTGAGCTGCAGCTTTGATTTGCTTGAAACGCCAACTAGCACTATGTATGAATCATGTACCTGCTTTTGTTTTTTTGTTTATATCTTGATGATTGCTCATAGTTCAGCTACAGACCAAGACACCTAGGCATTTCTTATCTTGTTTTTGCTAGTACCAACCTGTAAAATCTCTTCATTTGTTTATCTGCTCAATTTCTTTGTTTTTGCGAGTGTTTAGACTAAGAATTTACTCATCGTTGTCAGGTTCTGATCGATGAATAAGGCCACGGCTGCCGGGATTTGCTTCTGAGTACTGCAGCGGGAGAGGTGCTTATACTCAGGGCTGAGTTGCCGGTCCTGGCCGGGGCGGCTTCTACCCCAGCAGCAGTACCAGCACGGCGGCGGCAATGGAGCTTCTTCCTACCACCACCATGGTCAGGGACTTTGCAACGGTTCGGCAGCAATGGCGTCCACTCCAGTTTCAAGGTCTGGGAGCTGAAGAGCCTGGCTCCTCACTTGAAGCTGCGATTGGGTTGCAACGGCTCCGTCAAGCTCGACATCCTCAAGGTAACGGGTTGGGTGAATCCCAATCTGCCTTACTGTCTCCTTATTTGTTGTGCTGGTGATTGTACTATGAGATTGATGATCGTGATTGTGAACGGCGTTTGAGTTACCATATGTGTTGTCATGTTCAATCTGGTGTTAGGGTGTCAGATTTTCTCCGTTGTTATCTGATTGTTAGTGTTGGAATGTTGTTGATGATGCATGTCACGTTGTGTGGTTTCTCTTAGTCTTGTGGCATGTTCTGTAGGGTTGTATTCAACTCGGATATATGATGTTAATCGTATTTATGCTGACCAGTAATCTTGGTAAGACAATAAGAAGTCTGATATATTGTCCTGGTTATTAGAGGTTTTTTATGCTATTATTCTTGGTCAGACAATAAGCTCGATGATTTTGTGTAAGTAGCCTCAACTTGTTGTTATATGGTTCTGAATACCACTGGTTAGTGCTTTGTGGTCCTCATCGGGTCTTTTTGGGTATACTGGCTCGATTATTTCACATTTTTCTAGTTCTGGTGAAGAAATACAGTAAAAAAATAATTGGGATGCAGCTGCCATTTGAATTCTTTACCAGCTATGTATTAGTCAAAGAACCCACCAATATTACTAAATTTTAGGTTAATGCCGTTGGATTTAGGATGTTTGCTTTTAACCTGAGCTCCAATAAAGGTGATACAATTAATTTTGAACCCAAGCACTTCCTTTTATTGATTGTGTTTTTGTATTTCAGCGAAGAAGTGGAGCTGGCGGTAGCCCTGGCTGCCAGAACTGGCCAGCTGGCAGCTTTGGCCATCTTCCTCGACTGCCAGATCAGTGGTTTTGGTAAGTTTCTTGTTCCTATCATTTCTCTTGTACATGCTCTGTGATGCGTAGATGTGCTGTGTTCTGGACATCGAGCCGATGAACTATATATCGAATTATGGTGATGGTGGTCATCTGCCACCCATCTTTCTAAGATGTTGTTGAGAGTCTGTCTTTTCATGTTGTTTAGAGGTCTTGGTGCTAGTATACTTGATCAGCAAATGAACTCGATGATTTCTTGTTAGTAGCCTCAACTTGTATTTGTTTCTCAACGCTACTAGTTAGTGCGGTGTGGTCCTCATCAGATCTTGTTTGGGTGGATTAGCTCCATTATTTGACTTTTATTTTCTAGTTCTTGGTAAGAAATAGAGTAAGAACAAAATTTGGTTGCTACATGTATAGTATAGACATATATTGTCTAGATCATTTGCTAGCTCTACAAATGACGTGGTTATTAATTTAGTTTAAACCCTGCATGCGCATACTGATCTGTGACTCTCGGCAGGCTTGAGGCTGCGATGGCTGGGAAGGAGGCGGGTGGCTGGGAAGGAGGTGTGTTGCTCCTGATGGATTTGAGACAGAGCAGAGCGTTGTGTCACATGTTGATTTCATTATCTTTCACCATTTCTTTTACCACTGGTAGCTAGACCGACTTGGTCCAGTCAATTCTGCTGAATGGTAACCTGATATCTGGAAATTTGAACTTTTTTATGTGCTCAAGACAAGCTCTAGCTTGCTTGGCGTCATCTACTTTTGCGCTTGTGTGAAGCTTTGCTCCGTATGCTGGCAGGAGGAAATTCGATTGTTTGCTTCTGCAAAGTTTGTGCACTTGTTTTGAAAATCTGTGGTAGAACCCTGATGGGCAGAAATTTCTCATCATATTGTAGTTGATCGTGCAACTTGAATGCGTTTCAAATGTTAGCTTGCTGCTGCTGTTAATATGCCGGTGTAGATTAGGGTGCATCCAATGGAATCGACCGTATCTAAATCTGTACCTGAAATATTTATAGTCAATTTAGATACCTATGTCTGATTGGTGTCTTGCAATTTGTGAGAACATAGAAGAAAAGAAAACGAGAGTCCTAGCAGCAGGAAAACGAGTGCTAATTAAGCATACACGTTC
This sequence comes from Poa pratensis, assembly GCA_947311845.1. Lineage (NCBI taxonomy): Eukaryota > Viridiplantae > Streptophyta > Magnoliopsida > Poales > Poaceae > Poa > Poa pratensis. The sequence continues at coordinate 78,805,345 of CAMZMU010000043.1, read as the reverse complement.
TTGAATACGGAGTAGTTGATATGGTAGCAAACGGGAAGAAGGAAATGACACCCATCACGTTGTTCGTGGTACGCTCAGTTTGGACGGTGGCGGCGGCTTGTTGGACGCGGAGACGACGAGCAAGCAGCGGAGGCGTGGGCAAGCGCATGAATCGAAGCGTTAGAACTTATTAGAAGTCACCAGAACCCACAAGATTATTTGATTTATTTTGCTCACAGCTGTGCTGAGTAACGATTTTCTTGAGGGTGTTTCCTTTTCTTATTATCTAGAGATGACCGCCACGGATAAATGTAGACAGCCCAATAGTCCTTTACGTCTCTTCCCATTCTCTAGAGATGACCGCCACGGATAATTGCAGACAACCCATGGCATTTAGTACGAGCGCATGCAGCACGTGGTGAGGTAACCAAGAAACTAAATTAGATGTTATGGGAGACAAGCCATAACTACAGACCAGAAAACGGAGCGGCCCACCGCAATTAGTTGGATTGATTTCACCAGAGAAACAACAGTCTCCATGTCATCGATCCGTGACCAGTTGCATCTCAGCCGTCAATCCATCCTCCAACAATAAGCGAGAAAGAACACTACAAGCCTCGCCGGGTGCCTATAAGTACAAGACCATGCTCACAATCCGCGTGCGGTATGCGCGTGAGTTGTGACTTTGGCTTGGCGAGGCGAGGAGAAGGTGTCTGCGATGTTGTGTCGACCGAAAATTCCGGTATTTCATCCGCACCCAACCTCATGCATTCTTCTTCTTCTTGCACACCCATCCGGTATTTCTTCCTACTGCTCTTAGATCGACCGACCTGGCTAGATTACTTTGTTTTGTTTGTTCTATTATACGTATGTATTTCATCTCCTGCTGTCAACTCAGTAGACAAATCCTCGAGAAACTGATTTCCGTCTCAGGTTGCTTCCTAGCTCCAGCTCTTCTCCTCTGTTTTCTGCTATGCTCATCGTGTCTTGTATGTATTTAACTACCACACTGCTACAAGTTGATGGTGTAGCTCATCTTTTTTTTGTATAATAACACGCACACACATATCGACAACGTGACAAACACATGGCAATAGTGATGGGAAAACGCTGTCCGCAGGTGAGGTGATGTAATTGCTCAGTTTTTGTACATGCATTACTCGAGTTGATTTGAATGTTAAGAGAAAGGATGCGAACTTTTGGATTTCTATGAAAACAACACTATCTGGTTAGGTGGAGAGTTTTTTTTAAAATAGAGGTTGAACCCGGATATACCAAAGTGATGCACCTGGGAACTGTAACCTGCATTACAAAAAAGAGTGCACCTTGGTTATCGAGTGCTCTTCATCAGGAAATCCTACATTGTACCCACGCTAGGAATTACAACAAATAATCGAGTGCTCCTCAGCAAGAAAACTACATTGTATTTGTATCCATGTAAGGAAATCAGTAAACCTGCATTACAAAAAGGAGTTATAGGACATGACAAAAAACTTATGCTTATACTATGAGTATAGATCCACATGAAATAAATAAAGTATGATAGAATCAGAGAAAAGAGACAAAACACTTGCATTAGGCCTGCAGGTAGGCTCCATAAACAGATCAACGCTAATTCTTTATCTTTGGTCAACCAAAAAACCCAAATAGCACACAACAAAATATGAGAAATACATCTGCACGATAACATGTACATGCATATATTTTGTCTATTGGCAGGAACACATTGAACACATAGTTCAGTTCATGTCTAACCCAAACCTGTGTGACACGAAAGCAGAACCCATATTTCTGAACCAATAAATGGAGATGCAAAAGATAGGAAAGCTAATACAAACGTGTGCACAAGCAGAACCCATATTTCTGAACTTACTATACACATCTAGACTGACAGCTCTGATTGGGGCATTAGTGAAGAGAATGGACATTGCCAAATGACTAAAACACAAACATGATAAAATTTCAAGAAAACAAACATTAGTTCCCACATAAGCATCCACATTAGGATTGTCCATAATTTACGAAGCTAATAAAGAATATATATAAATATATATTATCTTTCCTGAATCTTAAGGAGGGGAAGAAAAGCACCTGCTGGCTGCAATTGGAACATCAATATTCCATAACTTCAGTGTGGCCATGCTCACTGCTTCCATTATAGTTCTTTACATTTCTTTCACCTTAACAAATTGTAATCAAGAATTTTCAGAATGCGAGCAAAGATTATAAGAAACATGGCACATAATAAATGTGAAACTAATTCATGCTAATCACCTTACGTATACTAAAAGCAAAGACATGGGGAAAACTTGGTTTAACAAAACATGGGAGTAAATTTTCTGAGATAGATATTGGTAGTTAGCACCAGGACATACAATAATGATCTCGGGACCAAGCATGCAAGTGGCAGTCTAGACATCAAGTTGAAATAATAAGTTTAGCGCTTGACATAAACCTAAAGAAATTATGATCTCGGGACCAATAAAGTAGCATAGTAATTCCTCTCCCACTACTCCAGTATCCACTCTTAACAGAGCAAAGTGATAGTTGTAATAATAATCAAGATACAATCAAGAACGACAACCATAAACAAAGAAGCATATCATAGAAAGTGGAATGGGGTCAGCTAAAATTTTAAAGGCAATGGCCTGGATTGGGCTCATCTAATCTTTTTAAAGGCAACGACTTGGACTAATTTTTTTAAGTATATTGGCCTGAACAAATTGTTCACCATAGATGCACACAACACATATGTACACTCATGCCCCGAATAGTTTTTTACCATTATCAAGACAAATGCAGGCAGAACAAAGAAGAACCGAGGGGGCATTTACACACAGAAAACATGGCGGCAATCGCATTTCTATCACCACCGAATAAAATCCAATACGACGCTTGCAGCCATATAATGCAAACTGATTGAAGGCTTAAGCTATAAGTTTCACTCCCATGATGTAAACTATAACGGTGAAGTGTATGACGCTTAAAAATTAAAACCAAATGAAGGAAAAACCATAAGCAGGCCAATGGCAACAATGCAAATTGAAAAAACAAAGGTCCACCAGGCAGTAACCCAAAATCCTAATAGCTACTGAAGTGAATATAGAGCAGGCATCCATTTATCTATAGTAGTAAAAAAACTTGATGGGTTGTAAGAAAAACTCACCTTAAATTTTTGTCAGGATTCTTTTGGTACACATTATAGGAATCATGAAAGAATTCTTTGAGTATGCAAAACACATCTTGCAATAACCATTATAGCATATTCAAATCAACTTGCATATATAAGAAACAACAATTGAATTTCTTTGAGAGACATAGTCACTGAATCTTGCAGACATTAGCAATAAATACTCCCTTAATTTCCTACGCTCTAACTCCAACAAATCTTTGTAATACTTCCTGCTAAAGCAGATGCTTTTGAAGTAGGTTCCAATAAAGAGGATCCCTCTTCCTTCACACCTACTGTTCTGGTTTTTTCTGGAACACGAACGGGACCAAGAAGTCAATTAAATGGTACATATGTGTGATTAAACTTTATACTATGCATGATCTATATCAAACTGTTACAGAAAATGCAAAATAATGCATCCACACATGTAAATTAATCTCAGTTGCTTCCAGCTCATGGATGCTAATAAAATGCTAAAACACCAAATACAGAGAGGGGGCTGGGAGTCGAACCTGCAGGTTTCAGCGTGTCCAGGTCCAGCCCCACAACATTCATCGTTGTTTTTAAGCCAAGGTTCTTAACCTGAATGAAAATGAAGGCTATAAGCCAAGGTTCTTAACCTGAATAGTTAAACTTTGCAACTTTGCAGCTGCAAGATATTTCTAGTAAGATTCGGTATAATGGTAGTCCTATCCTTCCCTCCTCTTTGTCATCAACCAACCGTGTATCAGGTACACTGCTGAACCAAACCTGCATGTCGAGTAACTGAATTAAAGATCATGCCTTTTCATCAACGACACATCAGGCCTATTGACACATCAAGCCACATGGTTTTTTCAGTTCAAGTGATAAATTTGTTGCAGAGATTTGAAAAAAGTACGTATAACACTGATGAAAAGGCAGAGGAAGAATAATGGTTACCGAGTCCTCTGGCACTTAGCTAGGATTACCACGTTTTCCAAATCGTGATTTAAGTCACGCCCACACATGAGAGCGTTCGAGAGGGAGAGAGCGTGTATATCCCCCCGGTAGCCCGTGTACGTCAATGCATGCATGCATGCACACGTGACTAGCTGGTGTTTTTTTCCTTTTCATGTGGGTTTCGGCACCGGAGGACAGCTGCACCGTGGAGGAGGCGAAGATGAGGCCTGCTTCAGTGCGCCGCCCTGAACAATAAATTGCCCGTATATTTTCTGACCCCGTATTTTTTTAGGGCGCCGAATTCTCGACTGTAAACAAATCTGGGAAAAAGAGAGTAAAATTGATGATTCTAGGTTTCGATCCCACGTCTCTCAGGTGAAGCGAAGAGACCAGAACCGCTGGGCTAGCTGTGCCTTGATGAATCACGATGCATCCTATTAAATAATATTGCAAATTCTTGTGTCCTCATGGAGCACACCCTACGCAACGAAAAGAAGTTTTCCATCGTTTTTTGACTCACTAGTAAAATTGCACGTGCAATGCACGACTTCTACTCTTCGTTTATTTTTATCACAGAAATGCACAATATTTAGATGCTACATACTATCATTCAACCCTAGTTTGAAGCGAAACTGAAAAATAGCTAGTACTAAGCAACAAAGAACTTTTGTATGATCAAGAATGGCTCGTTCTATGGAAGGGACATATGTCTTTAGCTTCAAATGAGAAAATTACAAAAAAAAACAGCCACAATTGCGGCTAGGGTTTCAACCACCACAATACGTTGGTAATTAACTCGCTTCATTTTCAGCTTCCTTCAAATATGTACCAAGAATCGCTTTTTTCATTTCACTGCAATCTTACATATGCATCATACAATACATTATCTTAAAAAGTTGATGCACAAAGCATCGTTTCATAAGTACATTGAAGCCTTGAACAAATAATTAAAACAAGATTGTAGTGAGACGTGGGACTCATGGGAAAATAAGTTGTACAAACAATTGTCATAAAGAGAGAATCATGGAAAACTTTACGTCGAGAATTTGTGACACGCGAAACTGAAAAAAATGGGCGTTATCCATATCATGCCAATGGGGTGTTAAGCAAAACTTATTGTGGGCATACATGTGCAACAAAAGTAGCTTGTCTAACAATAACAAATCACAACAGATAAAAATGCCCTGCTATAGTCCTTCAGTTCTCTTGTGAACAGAGGGTTGATTTTTGTCCGGCAATTGACTCGACACACAATTACATACAATTTCCGAGGTTAACTTCTGGAGGCTCCTACTCAATTGCCGGCCACACCGGGTATGCTTGTGTCTCTGTCATCTTCTACCTCATCCACATGCAGTATTTAGTAATTCCCGCACCTCTGTTCCCAAAGTGCTATAGAAACAAAGTTTGAAGTTTATGCAAGAGCAAACAATTGAGAAATCAGAGAGCCATACAAATATACACTCGGAATATAAGAGTTGATAGTATCAAAGCTCCTCACATAGGATCGGCAAAGGTCAGCATGATGCTTTAGCACAAGCTGATGAAACTAAACAAGTAACATACCCCAAATATGTTAGGTAACAGGTTAGCACACCACAACTTCAGAAATCATATCATGTCACAATGATGAGTGAACAATTTAATCCAGCACAACTTCAGGTAATATGCCCGTGCATATCTGACAGAAATAAAAAATGTCTATTCTGGTCTTTTTAATTCTCTTTGATAGAACTTCTCATCAAGAGACTCGGTAACTATCTCTAGTTAACAATGTATCTACTTTGGTAAACCAGAAATTAATATTCAAGCACATCAGATAAGGGCGTGCATACAGTAGCAACTAATATTAGGAACTCCTCATACCGGCAAGGTCAACGATATATTTTCCAACAAATATAACATGCCAACATTTGATATAAGTCTTCCATATGTAGGCACTCTCCCTATTCTAAAGTCTTAAAAAATGCTTATTATGTCAATAAATTCAACCATTTACACTTCTAAAGTCTGAAGAAATATGTGTATTTTCAATCTGCAAGCCAATGATGTACCGAAGCGCCTGAAACAGGAATGACCACATCGGCACTAACACAATAGCCTTTGGTAAATAAAAAATTTCTCCTAAACTTACTCGCGCACATCCGGTGAGTGGGTAGGGAATCAGGATTCATGGCGTCGTGTTATCCGCGGTGGCGGATCGGACGATGTCGTACGCTGATCGGTCGCCGCTCGCTGCTGGGTGCGCTTGGGCAGACAATTTGCACTCGTCGCTCTCCGCCGCCAGCGTAGAGGAGAGGTTCGGGAGGGAGGGGTGGGAGAGAGGTGGGGAGAGGGATCGAGGGCATCGGGGGAGCAGGCTGCTGGCGGCATCGACGCCTGATTATTTGTGAGCGAGCGAGGAGGTTAATCAGGTGCGGATGCCGGATGGCAGAGTTATCGTCCGCCCCCTAGAATTGCTAAACGTACCCATGGCGAGGGCTATGTGTTATCATGACGGTTAGATCCCAATTAGTGGGTCTGATCGTGGGGCTGTACTTGCTCGCTCTTGCTCTGTGTACATTAGGTGGGGTGACCGTAGAAAAGAATATGTTTGCTCTTTTTTAGTAGTAGAGATTAACCATAGAAATTGGATACCAAATCATTCAAAATTAAATCTGAAAAATTAACAACACAAAATTAAAATATAGATTAACCCATTTCATGAAAAACTGGATGATTATAGCACATTAATAAACATCAAAAAATACAAGACATTATGTGCATCTTGTATGCTCTCCTAGCGGGAGCATGGGCGAGGCGTGGCCGGTGGTGGGAGCATGGAGGCATCCCCTTATTTTCTTGCTATGCCTGCTGACTCTCGGTAATTTGGACGATATCAAAGAACATATTATATCTCTTCGCTCATATGGAATGTTACCTAATGCACTGCTCCTCCTCCTATTGGGCTAGGAAAAAATATTTGCAAAACAAAAAAGAGCTTCTGAGGCCGGACCGAGTGGAGCCAGGCTCGGCCCGAGATTGTTTTAGTCGAGTAAAAGGCAGCTCGGCTCGGACCATCGGTGTATCTACATTAACGTATGTATCTACCACTTTGGGACATGTGGATTCACATGCAACACCCTAGTCATCTTGACCGCAACACATCTAGGACATGTGTACCCACATGCAATACTACTAGCTATTTTAACCCCATCACATATAGAACATGTGGACCCATATGCAACACTCTCATAGACATATCTTACCACCTTGTGATATGTGGACCTCCATGCAACACTCCTAACTATGTTGTATGTTGTAGAACTCACATGATAGTTCTAGATCAAGTTGTCTAGTGTCGGTCATGTGGTTACAAATGTTTAGTAGTTCATATATATCTACATCCTTTCGGATATGTGGCCACAAATGAACCACCCCTATCCATCATGATCCCAACACATATAAGACATGTGGATCCACATGCAACACTCATAGCCATATCTTACCATCTTTGTGACATGTGGACCCACATGTAACCCTCCTAGCCATCTTAGCAGCCCTAGCCATCTTAACCACATCACATTTAGGACATGTGGACCCAAATGCAACACTCATAGCCATACATTACCACTTTTGTGACATGTAGACCCACATGCAACCCTTCTAACTATGTTGTATGTTGAATGACCCACATAATAGTTTTAGGTCAAGTTGTCTAGTGCTAGCGCATATGGTTCCAAATGTCTAATAGGACATATATGTATGTATCTACCACCTTTGAGACATGTGGACCCACATGCAATACCCTAGCCATCTTGACCGCAACAAATCTATGACATGTGGACCCACATGCAACACTCTCATAGTCATATCTTACCACATTTGTGATATGTGAACCCACATGCAACACTCCTACCTATTTTGTATGTTGTAGGACCCACATGATAGTTTTAGGTCAGGTTGTCTACTACCGATGCATGTGGCTACAAATGTTTAGTATGTTCTATGTATCTAGAACCTTTGGGAGATGTGGACCCATATTCAACACCACTAGCCATTTTAACCCAGCACATCTAGAACATGTGGACCCACATGCAATACTCCCATAGACATATCTTACCACCTTTGAGATATGTGGACCCACGTGCAACACTTCTAACTATGTTGTATGTTGTAGGACTCACATGATAGTTCTAGTTTAAGTTGTCTAGTGTCGGTGCATGTGGTTACAAATATTTAGTAGTTCATACATATTAAAACCTTTACAACCTTTCGGATATGTGGCCCCAAATGAAACACCCCTATCCATCTTGATCCCAGACATATAGGACATCTGGACCCACATGCAACACTCTCATAGCCATATCTTACCACCTCTGTGACATGTGGACCCACATGTAACCCTCCTAGCCATCTTAACACCTCTAGCCATCTTAACCCCATCACATTTGGGACATGTGGACCCACGTGCAACACTCATAGCCATACCTTACCACCTTTGTGACATGTGGACCCACATGCAACCCTGCTAGCTATGTTATTGGAACATCCGTGCAATAGTTTGTTCGAATGATCTCATAATGTGTACAAGCGTGCATCTTGAAATGAGCAAAAAATAATGTCGAATAAAGTTTTTATTTTCTTTGCACAAAAAACTATTTTTCATTTTCTGAGTGCCAAAAATGAGATTTTTTGTGAATCACCTACCAAAAATATGTTGAAAAATGTACCACGGAAATTTAAGGAAATACTATTCCACATATTATTTACAAATAACCAAATATTTGTGTGTTAAAAGGTTTTCGTCTACCTCCTGTAAAAAACGAATTTCTACCGATTCATTTGGAAGGGGGTCAAATTTGAACTACATTTGCTTCATAATTTGCTCATGATTTATCATTGTTAGGTACAAAAGTAACTATTTCATCTGAGAAACAGCAATAGTTTCGCAAGATTCAACCCCTAACTACAAATGACCATGCCCAATATTTCGACCATATTTTCAAAGCGATATAAAATTTAAGACGGCCGGCGGTGCACCCGGTGGAGGCGCGCCGCACCGCCGCCGCCGCACCTCCGGATGTCGACCTCCAACGCCAGCCCGAGCTCCCCGTCGCCGACGCCGGCCCCCGCGGTGAGCCCTCTCCCTTTACCTTCCCCTGTTCATCTCAGCCACGAAGGTAACAACGGGAGCTCTTGCTGTTCATCTCAGCCTTTTCTGCTCGTTTTTCAGCACAGATTTGGTTCCTATACAGGTTTTCGTTGATTTGTTTCATCGGCTCCTCACCAGAAATATTGTACAGACTGGGATTCGTCAATCAGATTTGAGTTGGTATTTTTGCCTGCGGAAGTGCTGGAATAGGGGTCTTATTTTCGCTGCAGATCGAAGAGGCCTGAACAGCTTCTGACTACATCGATCCTTCAGGTCAGTTAGATGTAAACTTTTCAGCTGGGAGACGCTACACATTTTTTCAGCATGCAATCACTTCTTCACTCGATGGCTACTGGTCATACATGTATCTTGTGTGCTTAGGTTCTTGTGTGTTTGCTAGTGTTGCTTGATCACGAATGCTCCCACTAGTTGCATTAGCATGGACACAAATCTGGTACGTGCTAGTTGCTAGATGTAAGTTGTTTTTTCTAGGGGTATGTAGATGTTTTTTTCATGGTAACTGCTAATTATGAACCTGATTCAGTATACAGATGATGCTAGATGTAAGTTATTTTTTCTAGGGAGATGTAGATATTTTTCATGGTAAATGCTAATCACAAACCTAATTCAGTATACATATGATGCTAGATTTAAGTTATATTTTCTAACAGTGGGGATAAATGTAGATGTAGGTTTGTGGGTAACCCACAAGCTTTTTATCAACTCCGTTTGAAAACAGCCATAAGCAAAACTGTACAAAATCCATGTTTAGTCAGTGCTAAATCATTGTAGTCACTGCTTTTTTGTGGTACAAATGTAAATTCATTGAACCACTGCCCACAAAGTCCATGGTAGACGCATGATATTTCCTTTTTGTAGGGAACCCATAGAATATAGTTTACATCCAAGTATAGATGTAAATGTAGATGTATGCTCCCATTCTCTTTTTACACGCACCTTTGCTTTGCAATTAGTTAGAACTGTTATAGTTCGTTTGCGTTTTTGAGGGGCTGGGCTTCAACTTCATTCTGCATATTGTTGCCCACCATGACCTTGCGGACCAGCGGCATCTGCTGCCTCTGTGCCATGAAAACAACATCAATATCATCATCAAGTGGATTATTAAGACCAATCCCAGCAAAACCTTCAGCAGTTACATACTGAGAGAAAATGCAAGTTATTCGGTTCCTATCTGTTCCATGCTTTTTGTAGTGCATTCTGTTAACCTTTTGCCATTATGGACATACCTTCTAAGTAGTATGCTAGTTTGCTCAAAATTATGAATATTTGTTTCTGGAATGCATTTCATGTGAGGTCTTATGCATAATTTTATTGTTTGTGCAATTTGCTAAGCCACAACAACTTCTGTCAGTTTTGGTCTTAGTATTGTTTCACACTTCGTTAGGAAAATACTAACTGAAACCTGAAGATAAAAGTGAGTCTACGGATAGGAGCCACTAATTGGCTAATAGCTCCTGAAATTTACTCATTAAGATTTGTGTACAGCTTGCAGCGATTATTTGCGACATACATAGTTTTCTGGTATTTTGTAAGCCATAAATGATATTCAACACACAAGGTTGCAACAAAATTCTAGGACTAAGGATTTGCTGCTGCTAAGTGACTTCTTGTTGCTGCTCAGGTGTTGATGAGGATTTGCTGTTGCTAAGTTAGATGGGACTGCGGCGACGACGACATCGACACGGGGCTGTGGCGGCGGCGACGACACCGACAAGGGACAAGGGGTTGAGGCGGCGACCACGACATTTACACTTGTATGAATGGATTAGAAAAATAAGTGTGAGGCTGTAATTCTGATTATTTGTGAATATCGTGCTGCGAAACTTTGCAACAGATCTTTTTTTTGGAATAAATCTTTTTTGGATTTTATTTTTTTAATTCATAAATTAATACTAGTGGCGCACATATTTAGCGAGTGCGCCACTGGTATAGCTTTTTTTTGAACACACAAATTATTACCAGTGGCGCACATTCTAGAGGGCGCGCCACTGGTATGCAGCTTACTAGTGGCGCACTATTTGGCCTGTGCACCGCTGGTAACTGAGATAGGTGCCCCCCAAAGGTTACCTATGGCGCACTAAAGTCGACTACCAGTGGCGCACGGGCCGGTGCGCCACTGATAGTGGGTTAACCTGTGGCGCACCGCTGGTGCGCCACAGATAACACTTATCAGTGGCACAGATTTAGTGGCGCACCACCGTGCGCCACTGATAGCTGATTTTGGTGCGCCACTGATAGGCTTTTTTCTACTAGTGGTAAGACATTCGACAAACGAGAATTCCGGTTGTGACATGTCGATAGGTTATTGCATGAACTACATTCACAGATATTCTCATACTATATGTAACCTTCAAAGTACGTGCACCTACATCGGGTGTGCGCTCGCACTTATGTTCAGCCGTGTTTTTCCCAAATTAAGCTTGCTCTCTATGAACATTTTGTATGGAGTTCAATATATATAATCAAAAAAATATTATCATGCGGTAATCTATTGGAGTAGTTTTCACGGTATATATACATGAGAAACTCGACAAGATTGTAGGAACAAACTCAAAGAACTAACAGAAAAAAAAATTGGGAGTATTTTCTCGTGCACATCTTTTCATTGTACTACAAGAGAACACACAGGAGCAGCCCATTTGAAGAGTAAAGAGGCCGGCCCAATTTGGCGTTCCTAATAACACTTTCGCTAGGCTGCGTTGATTTCGCTAAAATTAAACTCGTTGCCTCCATCCCGGTCGAATGATGCGGCGGCGGCACACGCCTACTCAGCCGCCGTCCGGCGGTCCTACTACGAGGCGGATGAGGCTCGCACAGCTCGAACCACCGCGCATAGACCACATCAGCGACCTCCCCAGCGACCTCCTCGGCGCGATCATCTCCCTCCTCCCCGTCGAGGACGGCGTCCGCACCCAGGACCTCGCATCCCGGTGGCGCCACCTCTGGCGATCCACCCCACTCAGCCTCCACTTCCGTCAGGGCCGAGTAAACCTTGTTAGATATTAATCTTGTCATTTTGTTTAAGTGTTGCATGCGTGCGAGGTGCGGCAGAAGAGTAGGTCGAGGGAGTCAGTTAGTGCATGTGTAGGGTTGTTAGCTGCATGCAAGCAGCTAGCTTTGTGCGTGCGTTAGTGGCATAATCGTAGGAAGAGGTCATGTTGTTAGTGCTGTTAGTGGGTGAGTGTGGCGTCCGGCCGTGCGAGAGCTAGCCTATTTAAATACTGTAATCAGTTTGTTTAACTGAATGAGAAGAAGGAAAAATGTAGTGCATTTGTCCTCACTGGGAGCAGAAGGCCAAGCAAGTTTTCATCTCGGTGAAGTGTGTGTGTGCGTGTGAGTTTCTTCCATGGCGTGTGTGTTGTAAGAGACATGAGAGAGAGAGTTAGAGGTTGAAGAAGCGGCGCTGCGAGATGCAGCGCCAACAAACCTCGTGCGCGTCCTCGAAGCCTACCCAGGCCCTGGCCGCCGGTTCCGCGTCATGACCGTCCGCTCGCCCGCCGAGATCGACGCCTGGCTCCGCTCCGCCGCCCTGGACAACCTACATGAGCTCGACTTCGCCGGCGTCTTCCATGGGCTTCATTTCCCACAGCTCAAGATGCTCGGTCTTGAACGTGTCCGCGTCCCCGATCTCTCGCTGCAGAGCTTGGTGGACGGGTGCCCTGCACTGGAGTTCCTGCTTGTTCACACTGTCCCCGGATTCCACCGCCTCCGGATCAACTCGCGCACCCTTGCAAGCATATGCGTGTGCGTCAATGATCCTGATACTAGGAGGTTCGCTCAGCCCCACACGGAGGAACTCGTCATCGAGAACGCGCCAAGTCTCGAGAGGTTGATCCATTTGTATGCAATTGGAGACCTCGATGTGTCGGTATTTTCCGCGCCTAAAGTGGAGACCGTGAGCATCCTTGCTGATTGGCACAACTTTTATGCACGTATAGTGTCCTGCTCCAGAGTTATTCGGGTAACTATTATTGTACTTTATACTTGAATACAACATTCGTGTATATGTGTTTTGATCATTCACCCTTTCTAATTGCCCGTCGTATTCCATGCTCAATTAAGGGATTGCCCGTTGATAGCCCAACATAAAGGTGGTACACACTGTCAAGAGTGTAGTTGTTGATATGAATCATCTTAGTATGGATAATGTTGTTGACTTGCTGAGATTATTTCCGTGCTTGGAGAAGCTCAACGTTAAGGTGGTTATTTCATTATTGATAGTTTTCCATCAGCTGCGATTATGATATGTTTACAACTTCAATGTGGTTATTTTTTATTTTTCTTTCTTTTCAGTCAAGCAAATGGTGGGAAAGTAATTGTTGGCGTCGTAAACACCGGAATCTTCACGACATCCGCCTAAAGACGGTAGTGTTGGAACCCTATCGCGGCAACATGCCACACGTTAATTTTGCCAAATTCTTTGTAGTGAACGCAGGGGTGCTAGAATTGATGACATTTCATATTGATGCCAAGTATAACAATAACAAGTTTTTGGCGGAGCAGCATCGTAAGCTTGATTTGAAGAACAAGGCTTCAAGAGATGCTCGATTCCATTTTACAACCACTAGTGTTCAACATGCTGCTTGGAACAAAATGTAATTCCACGTTCTGGGCTTAAATGATCCTTGCGTTTGTAGATGCTGAAACTGGGTATTGTCCATTTAGCACATTTGTTATTCCGTACTACCTTTTATATTTGGTACAAAATGGATTAGTTCTTGTGTTTACAGTTTTCCCATATGTTATTATCATGAGATCTTGTGACATCTGAATTTAAAATGCTTGCTCGCTAGTTCTGTGATAACACTAGAATGTATGAAGCACACATCTATGCTGCTTTTGAGTTGCGCGCTGTGATGTTCTGTGTGAACAAGTGTTGTTTTCTTGAATATCATCGATTCTTAAATGTGAAAAGGGTGTAATTATGTCACTATTGAAGCAAAGATTGCAAGATGTTCATCTTCTGTGATGAATAGTGATAGGAGTAAGTAATATTGGCAAATGTTTTGGTAGATGGATACCATCTTTCGTTCATGAACTCTTCCTTTACATTTAACATGGAATGATTATGTCGTTTTCTCCGTGGTTATTTGTTTCTCCGTGAGTTGGTGGCCAATTTGGCAAAGCTAACATTTTAGCAAAACTTGAGCCCTAAATGGACTTTAAAGAATTTTTAATCAGATCTAACCCTTTTCGGCCTAAAACCGGAATAAATACCCTCGCCTACCGTCATGTAACATGAAAATAAATTGGTATATGTACACAAATAAGCCCAGCTAGTCATGAATCAATTTTGTCGCCACGCGCGCATCTCCTGCTCTCGTTAGTTTATTTTCGTACATTGTGACAAAAGAAATAAAAATTGACATCTGGATCAATGTTTTTGCGGTCCACAAAATTACATCCATACAAGCTCATATGCATGAATAAATCCATCTAGCAGAACATACACAAAGAAACAAAGGACATTTGATACTACCCTTGGCAAATCTGGGGAGTAGACAGGGGCAACAACGGAATGCGCAGTAACAATGGAATGGGCAAAGCATTTATGTGTCTCAGACAAAACTGAAGAGAACTCCGGTTAGCTGCAAAATAATCAATATAATTCAAACATATTTATATTAGTGCCTCTACATAAAAGTCAATGAACTATATCTCACAATTTTGCATGATTGCAACAATAAAGTTCAACAAGAAGAATAATCAAGTATTAAGTAATGAAGGACATGTTATAGGCTCATGATAGTTTAGATGTTCAAGAAGATACTCATCAAGAATTGTTCTGGGGGAATTTGGTCAAGTTGTGCCAATTTTAAAAGAAAATGCTATAGAGCCACCACGATTATCCACATCATCTAAATTATTGTGTTAGTTGGATATAAAATTTATGTTTAAGATTTAACAGAAACATATTAGTCACGTGACACAGTTAATGTTGAGAAGACAAGTGTCGGGCATGGACTCCTATCATTAAGCAATCAAAAGTCAACAAGCAATTCCTAAAACGTTACACACATATACAAAGCCATCAATTTCTCTAGCTATGTGTAAGAAATAGTTTGATTGAATGTTGACTATAAATCTTGACTCATAGACACTTTGTTCTAAAAAACATCACTTTCTCGAAATTGTGATGTCGAGCATCTCTACTTGTGATTTCTAATTCATAATAAATTATTTAGAATTATCATTTGTTTGATTAAAAAGATGTTTTAGATCCTTCATGAAAAATACTTTATAAAAATATCCAAAGCTATTTTTTATGTATATACTTGAAACTTCAAAATCTAAATCTTATCTATTTTGAGACAAGTGACGTGTTTTCTTTAGCAATTTTTTCATTGGAAAGAAGTTTGTGCCGAGGGTTAGATTTTTTTTAACAAGGGTAACATCATAAGGTTTATATTTTCATTTAGTCGCATACCTCCAGTTTTGTAATAATTTTAGATTTTAGTCGCATTTGTCCAAAAACATTCTCGCTATACTATCTTCAATGAAGTTTTTTATTGGTTTACCCAACCTCTAAAATAAATCTATGTGGATGTTGTAGGGTTATTGTACCTATAGGACCATCTAATAACATGATTAGAGATCTAAAAATTGATTCGACTGTCTATAGAAGGGACTGACGACTGTAACATCGATGTTTTCAAATAATCAATCTAACTAGGTGGGTCTCCACCAACAATTTGGTTGGTTTGAGGAAAAATCTCACTATTGAGTCAATATTAATCTCAGTTCGGGGTTTAAGTAAACCAGTAAGAAGTAATAAGCGAGCAAGTGTGCAGAAAAAATTAGGGAGAAAGAAACAATTAAAATAGTGTGTAGACAAAAATGGATGTCATTTCTGTCTAAATGATGGCCTTTTTAGCAAACTTTATTTTTTTATGGGATTTCATTGTTCTCTCCATATTTCTTTTCGCCTCAAGTCTCACCCGTTAGAATGGGTAAACGTAGGGTTGAAAGTGCCATACCAAAGATGGCTTGGCAAGTCATACCCAAGAATAACCTATTAGTAAGAGCTCATCTAGAAAATAGAGGAACGTGAAATAAAGAGGATGAAATAAAATAGACCAGATGATAAAGATAGAAGGAAACATGCTGTTATTTCATTCAAAAATTCAGGCTAATAACATTGATTCGTTCACTTTAATTTGACATACACACGTATGATCAATAGGAAATAAATACCAAAACATATTATCAGTACAAAATTGGTGTGTGTAAAGAAACTTTATTTTTCTATTACATTATATTTATTTTAATACTAGGACCATAACATGTGCAACTTATCATCAAATTTTTATTATAATTAAAATACTGAAACTCTTTTCCATCAAGAATAAAAATTCGGAGATCATGTTTTATGAGTTGGTTAAGCTTCAAACAAAGGCAAAAATTGATCTAGAGAGCATGGACACCTCACATCTGACTGTAGAAATAATATATCGATAAAAAGTGTTAATATAATTAGATGTTTTTACAAAAAAACATTTCATAACTCTTTAAGCTCACTCATTTATTTGAAATATAACCATTCACAAAATAAACATGAGAAATGAATATCTTCATAACACTAAATTATATAAATGCAATTTTAAACTAACTACAACTAATCTCATTTAATTTCTTTGCAATATAACCACTAACACAATAAAATGCAAACTTTACGCCTTCAAGATAGCGTTCATCTCCGAACGGTGTGTATTTTATAACAAATAAGGTTAACACGATAAAGAAGTATCTTCATAACAAATTATATAACCAAAATTTTCGACAAACTACAAATGGTGCCCTCCCATTTGCGAGGGCCCCTGTGCTAGTTATTACTAATTTAATGAAATATTTTCTGGTTTTATTGGAGTTAGCCACCCACGGTGCTAAGAAGCCAACTCCGAGCTGGAGGGGCAAAGCTTGGTGTTTTTCCAAATGCGATGAAAACAATCCTTTGACCAATGTGTTTATATATTTTGTTGCTCTGTATGAAGGCACGGTCATTTAGCTAGTATGAATTAAAGAGGGAGCGTTGTGTCCTCTCTGAGAGTCCTAGAGTCTCACTAGCACTCACTTTGAACGGTGGACTCAGGTGACAGAGATCGAAGAAGAGAGCTAGCAGAGACAAAGTATTTGGGTCCAGCCCCCTTCTTGGGAGCCTTCCTTTTTTCTTTCTATTCTTTTCAGAGTGAATAGGCTAGGGTTGGATGGTACACAACGCACCTCACCCTTTTACCACACTGCTGTCGATGCAGGAGGTGCAGAATAGTACCATGTCGAGCTACACCAAGTGCTCGCATGCCATGCCCCTCTACTACTCTGCTGCTTATCAAGTTGCAGCACTACAGATGACCAAAACACCATCGGGTCATGTGCTTATACAATTGCATCAAGCCCTGGTTTAATTAAGATACAAAACATACTCAATACCATCAACGTACAAGGCCAGTTTCTAGCTAACACTCCCTTGCCTGCCACACCCGCTGTCTTCTTGTTGCTTGCACATCTCCTCGCTCCCCCTCGAGTTTTCTGCGACGTCGGGGGATGCCACAAGATTATTGTCTAACCTCGATGCTACGAGAATATATATCATGTATCCGCCGTAACCACACGTTAGGAAGACGAATCCTTGAGGAGGGCGACCCAGGGTTTAACATTTCGTTTTTCTAATTTCTTTCGCACCTCCCAGAGATTCTCGAATTTCGTGAAATTAACGAAATTTCGAAGAAATATTTCAAAAATTTCGGACAAATTTATAGTCTGACGTTCAAATAAATTTCAAAAAATATAAAGGTGACTGCTGGAATCGAACACATAACCTCACAGTCGACTAGGTACGTCCTCAACCAATAGAGCAGAGGCAGTATTTGCCTATAGCATGGTCTATAGGCATTTTGTAGTCTAAACCATTGGATTTATTCAAATTTAAACGAAAATTTCGTCTGAGATTATATTTTCTCGCCCCTTAGCGAGAATCGTTAATTTCGCGAATTTCGTTCGAAATTTCGACGAAATTATTTTCCCTGCCTCCGACGAACGCTAGCAGCGCCGAGCGCCGCCCATCTCGTCCCACGGCGCGGCACGCGGCGAGCACAATGATTGCCATCGTGAAGCTTGCGATAGTGAGGACGACAGGCAACACCACTCGCCGGTTGTGGAGTACGCCGCTGCACCTAGCCAAGCCAAGCGCCATTGATGCCGTCCCCGCACACAACCTGGCATCACCGAGGAACGCGTCCGCTGGGAACCCCGCAAAGGTCCCGCCGCTAGGCACCTCGCCACTGAAGCCGTTGTAGGAAAAGTTAACATGCCGCAACGACGCCGCCTTCTCCAAGGTCAGAGGCAGGGCCCCCGTGAGTCCATTGCAGGATACATCGAGGTACTCTAGCTCGACGCATTGGCCGAGCTGCGGCGGAATCGAGCCCGTGAGCCCGTTTGACGACAGGTTGAGCACTTGCAGCATAACCATCTCGCCGATGGTCGCCGGGATCACGCCGGACAGCTGGTTGCCGGCGAGGTTGAGGTAGAGCAACCCGCTCGGCCTCGACAAGCCAGCTGGGATCTCGCCTCGCAGCATGTTGTGGGAGAGATCGAGATTTTGCAGGGTCACGCACTGCACGTTGCTCGGAGGAATGGCGCCGGTGAGCCGGTTCTGTGAAAAATCGACGAGCCCGAGCCGCGGGGTTGTGCCCAGGGATGGCGGGATGTCGCCGGAGAGCAGGTTGTGTGAGAGGTGCAGCCGCTCGAGCTGCGGCATGCCGGCGATGCCCTGTGGGATGGAGCCGTTGAGGAGGTTATGAGAGATGTTGAGGGTGGTGAGATTGGCGAGGTCGGAGAGGTTCGCCGGGATCGGACCAAAGATTCTGTTGAACTCAAGGTAGAGTTGCTTGAGGCTGGGGAAGAGGCGACCGACGACAGGCGGGATCGTGCCGGCGAGGTCGTTCCCGGCAACGCCGAGCTCCTTGAGACCGGTGCAGTTGGTAAGAGAGGCGAAGAACGGCTCGATGCTGGTGTTGTTCCGCGGGCCCGCGAAGAAGTTGTACGACAGGTACAGATACTCGAGGCTGCTCATGCCGCCGAACATGTCGTCGGACGGCAGCTCGCCGGTGAGGTTGTTATCTTGCAGCAGCAGCCACCGGAGCTTCGTCGAGTTTGACAGCGAGCGGGGGATCCCGCCGCGGAGGTTGTTGGACCACAGCACGAGATACTCCAGGCCATGTAGGGGCAATCCGGTCGGATGGGGATCTCGCCGTCAAGATAGTTGAACGACATATCAAAGTACCGCAAGGCGGAGAGGTTGCAGAAGATGGCCGCCGGGATGTGCCCAGAGAGGCTGTTCGAGCCGAGATTGAGGTATACCAAGCTCCGGATACGCGTGAGCTCCCCCGGAATTGAGCCCTCCAAATTGTTTTCGCGGAGATTGAGGTGTACCAGGCTCCGGATACGCGTGAGCTCCCCCGGAATTGAGCCCTCCAACTGGTTTCTGCCGAGGCTCAGCTTCTCCAGTTGGGTGAGCTTCCCGAGCTGCGGCGGCACTGCCCCGGCAAAGAAGTTCCCGAAGAGATCGAGGTGGCTGAGTCTCGTGAGGTTGCCGAGCTCGCGCGGCACCACCCCGGCGAGCATGTTCGAGGACATGTCGAGAATCTTGAGTCGGGAGAGTTTGCCGAGCTCCGGCGGGACGCTGCCGGCGAAGTGGTTGCCGGAGAGGTCGAGTGTCCTGAGGTGCGAGAGGTTGCCAAGCGCGGGCGAGACCTCGCCAGAGAGCTTCTGATCACTTAGTATTAACTTGACAACACGGCGTGTCGCCGCGTTGCAAGCGACACCGGTCCAGTTGCACACGTCCGGCGAGTCCCAGACAGCGAGCGCTCCCTTGGGGTCGCCTGACACGCCGGCCTTGAAGGCTAAAAGCACGGAGCGGTCATCCTCTACCAACACGCCGCCGACGCTGGCTGCGCTATGGAGGAGGAGGAAGAAGAGGAGAAATGGGAAGATGAGGACTGTGATTGGCCTGGCCGCCATGAGAGAGCTCGCGGGATGCTCTCGAGCTCAGAATGGGATGGAGTTAAGCGAAACAGGTTGGTGATGGTGGGGTTTTAAAGGAGAGTGTGGAAGAACAAACATCGATCGCCCTGCCTAACTTATTAGAGTTTGAATACGATCTGCATGCATGTCTCTGTGGAGCCTGGTGGTTTGGATACGATCTCACGGGAAATCTAATCTGACGGATGCGACTAACTAGCGTCTCAATGGCTAATTAAGGTTTGGAGCAGGTATAGTGCTCAGATTGAGATGGACGTAATCATGTATGTATAGTGCCTAATTAAAGGTTTGGATTCACGAGCCGCATTAAGCGTGTGCCTTCTAAAAAAAATACTTTTTATGGCCTACTATGTACGACTTTGACTATGATTTTCACTTATAATATGTTTAGAAAATTAGTATAAAGACATATGACATACACTACTGGAATCGACAATTCTGCCTAGTGCCAGACATTTGCAGAGTGTTTTTTATCGGGAGCTTGGCAATAAGAGAAGTTTACCGAGTGCCGGACAAAAACAACTCAGGTTCAAACTTTGTTCTTTCAGTCAAGTTAATGATGTTTGGATCGTACTTTTGACATCTTTAGATAGAATTGTACATCTTATATATACTAATATCCCGAAGCCCTTTTACTTTTGTACATTTAGGTCAAAATCCCATGACATTATTAAAATATTTGAGGTAACAATCTTTCTTGTCCGACTAATGAAAGCTATCAAGGGCGTGCTGATGGAAAAGCCTAAATAATCTGACAAAGAGTAGGGAATTTCTTACCGAATCTACAACAACACTAAACTACATTGCTGGTCGTGAAAGGCTCATGGAATTTCTGATGGAAGATTTTTCCCTCGATTAATTTCTGTGTAGTCATTGGTCAATTAGATGGGTGTTAATTAAGAGAAGACCAGCGAAACCTTGGTCATGGAAGATGACGTACGTCCAGCCGCGTCACGCCGATGGATGCCCTCCTAATCCATGAAAATTACTAGCAGGCAATAATCACACGATTAATGTAATCATAAGCACACAACACTTGTAGCTCCTGTGTTTCCCATGTTTACATGATCCCTTGCATTGATGTGGTGGACGTGGGCACGTGGCTAACTACAAAAGTGGTAGCCTGCCATGTTTGTTTCTTGATAATTTCTTTGGCGCACAAACTGATTGTTATTATATTTTTCCTCCGTAACACTTATTTATTTCATTGGGGCATTGTGATGAACGTTCCAACATATGAGAAGATTGCAACAGGAGGATAAAGCGAAGCAGTGGATGCAAGAAGCTGGTTGAGAGAAAAGGAAACGAAAGACGGTTAATTGTATATTTACATAATAGGGATTACGAAGACAACACTCGGGGTTAGGAAGGATCGCTAGTGAGGATGAGTACCCCCCCCCCCCCCCCCCCCCCGCCCCCCTTTAGTCCCGGTTGGGAGGTCGAACCTTTTTTCCAGTGGGATCCGACTACCAAGTTGGAGAACACAGACTAAAGGGCCGGTGCCCTCTAGGCAGCTTATTTCAATGTGAAGGATTGGGACGGGGGACGGCTGGAAAGGGAAGCTGGTTAAATCGTGTTCTTTTCGTCTGGAGCTTTTTTTCCACCTAGAAGTCGTTGTAGAAGCCGAAAAGAACTGACCCATAGTAATACTCCAAACTTTAATCCAGTAAAATACGAAGTTCTCAAGTTAAACGTAGTTTAGCTAACGTTGTGGCAAACTTTCACATGCATCCACCACACACCACAAATAGTGCAATCGAAGCATACGTCTATTAAGGTGAGGTAGGCTCAGGAGATATCTGAAGAAGATAAGCTCTGGTTGTTTTCCGTAGCTGTAGCTAAATTAACAAGAACAAGTCTAATTAATATACGATCATTAGAGCATTACTTGTATGGTTGGCACTCTACTACCATCCCCTCTCTTTAAAGCGACACGGGAAGCATCTTTTGGACGAAAAAGATAATCGGATAAATCAAATGCGTCAGATATGAGTAGTCTGACATAAGCAAATGCTACTTGAACAAAGAATCCACTTAATTAGTGTTAGTTACCATCACATCAACCTTTGCTTATTGCTTCTCTGCCTGCAATGATCCCAAAAGTACCTTAATATGATGTGTCGTGATTGCATGGTCAATATTCCAACATTGTGTCAGATACTACTGACCTATTCCAACATTGTGTCAGATACTACTGACCTTTCATTAATTAGGCTCAAACTTTGTTCTTTCGTTAATGATGTTTGGATCAGAGGCGAATTTTGCAAATCCCCTATCCCCTCTGTTCCCTCGCGAAAAGGAGGCGAAAGGGAGAAGCCAATAAACCCACTCCCCGCCGGCGACACCGGTGGTCCTTTCCCCCTCCGTCCGCCGCTTCGGCGGTGGGAAGGGGTGAGGACCCTAGATCTGTGGCGCGGCGCGGTCGTTAAGGTAGTTAGGTTTAAGGTTTCTGGTCCCGGTGATGGCGCTGTGGTGGCGACGGCGGGGTTTTAAAGGAGAGTGGAAGAAGAAATATCGATCGCCCTGCCTAACAAATTAGAGTTTGGATACAATATGCACACATGTCTCCGTGGGGCCTGGTGGTTTGGATACGATCTGACATGAAATCTAATCCGACGGATGCCACTAATTAGCGTCTCAATGGCTAATTAAGGTTTGGAGCAGAAAGGGACGTAATCATGTATGTATATCTGTGTATGCTATGAGTGCCTAATTAAAGGTTTGGGTTCACGCGCCTGGATTAACCGTGTGCCTTCTAAAAAAAAACTTTTTATGGCCTACTACATACGAATTTGACTATGATTTTCACTTATAATGTGTCTAGAAAATTAGTATAAAGACATATGGCATACACTACTTTGTTTTAATAAGATGGCTATGTACATCAACCAATGCAAAGGCCGGGATACCCCTTTTCGAGAAAAAAAGACTAAGTAAGATACGATCGTTAGAGCATTACTTGCTTGGTTCGCACTCTACTACCTTCCCCTCTCTTAAAAGCGAGGCGGTAAGCATCTTTTGGACGAAAAAGAACATATATAAGACAAATCAAATGCGTCAGATATGAGTAGTCCGGCATACACGAATGCAACTTGAACAAAGAAGCCACTTAATTAGCGTTAGTTACCATCACATCAACCTTTGCTTATTGCTGCTCTGCCTGCAACGATCCCAAAAGTACCTTTATATGATGTGTCGTGATTGCATGGCCAATATTCCAATATTGTGTCAGATACTACTGACCTTTCATTAATGAGGCTCAAACTTTGTTCTCCCAGTCAAGTTAATGATGTTTGGATCACACTTTTGACATCTTGAGATAGAATTACATCTTATACTAATATCCTGAAGCCATTTTACTTTTGTACATTCAGGTCAAACCGCCATAACATTATTAAAATATTTGAGGTAACAATCTTTCTTGTCCGACTAATTAAAGCTATCAAGCGCGTGCAGATGGAAAAGCCTAAATAATCTGATAAAGAGTAGGGAATTTCTTATCCAATCTACAACAACACAAAACTACATTGCTGGTCGTGAAAGGCTCATGGAATTTCTGATGCAAGCTTTTTCCCTCGATTAATTTCTGTGTAGTCATTGGTCAATTAGATGGGTGTTAATTAAGAGAACACCAGCGAATCCTTGATCGTCGACAACGTACCATCGGCCGTGGAAGATGACTTACGTCCAGCAGCGTCAGGCCAATGGATGCCTCCGAATCCATGAGAATTACTAGCAGTTAATCACACGATTAATGTAAGCATAAGCACACAACTTGTAGCTCCTGTGTTTCCCATGTTTACATGATCCCCTATCCCCTCTGTTCTCTCGCGAAAAGGAGGCGAAAGGGAGAAGCCACTAAACCCACTCCCCGCCGGCGACACCGGTGGTCCTTTCCCCTCCGTCTGCCGCTTCGGCGGTGGAAGGGGTGAGGACCCTAGATCTGTGGCGCGGCGCAGTAGTTAAGGTAGTTAGGTTTAAGGTTTCTGGTCCCGGTGATGGCGCTGTGGTGGCGACGGCGGGGTTTTAAAGGAGAGTGGAAGGAGAAACATCGATCGCCCTGCCTAACAAATTAGAGTTTGAAAGTCGGAGGATAGTAGACAACAGTTATTATACTGCTGGCACCACGGTTACTTGGGAGGAGATGAGGTATCTCATCTCCTTTGTTGACGGTATTGAGTGGCTTGCGGACACTTACTATGCTGGACCAAAGGATGCACCATACGTGCCACTAGTGCACGCCTTGAACAAGACCAACATTGAGAAGAAAATCCTGGTAAGAATTGTATTCAGTGTCATGTTCTTCAAATACTCTTGGTAAATTAAATATAGTGCTTACTAGCTATGTTACTATTGTGTTCTTGCAACCGAAGCTCCCAAGATGTGTTGTGACTGATGAGGTGATGGATGAGTATGGTGAGATGACACTTATCTGCAATGGCAAGACCAATTTCAGAGAAACATACTCGACTGTAGCCCTACCAGATGGACGCGTCCTCGTTAATGGGTGGAGCCGAGTACTGATGGAGTTCAATCTCCAAATTGGACACAGGTTGATCTGTGTGCTCCACCATGGACGTGCAGGGGTTTCCTATTCTTCACATCCATTGCGTAAAGGAAGGAGTAGTAGTTGCTAATGACATTTCGAGCCACAGTCCCTTTTGACTGTCGAACGTGTTTTCGGCTAAACCTAGTATGTATTGTCTAGAGTCTACATACACTAGTGGAAAACGGGACAGCAGTCCCGGTTCCAGAAGACCTCTAGTCCCGGTTAGCCAACCGAGACTAGCAAAGCGGGACTAGAGGCCCCTGCTCTTTAGTCTCGGTTGGTTCCGAACCAGGACTAGATGCCCACCCACGTGGGCTCGGCGTAGGCGCGTGAGGATCTTCTAGTTGTTGTTGAGACGGCCTTGGCTGATTAAGTGACTCCATGAGCTGCTGCACCTTTAGTTCCAATTCCGATAGCCGTTCTTCACCCTTCTTCTTCTTTCTTGCACGGCTTCTATAACTATCAGCGCACTCCGGAAACCCAGTCTTCACGGTGACACCGCCGGGTTGGCCTCGTAATCGTCCAATGTGTTCAGGATTACCCAGGGCCCGTGTCAGCTCGTCGTCCTCTCTATCGGGTTTGTACACACCCCGGCGAGCTTCATCTATTGCAACTACAAGCTTCGGGAGGATTGTTTCTACTTTTTCCTTCCATCTTCCTTTTGCAACAATCAGCCCTGTTTGCTCATCCAAAAATGCACCATGCGCGAACATCCAGAATTTGGACCTCTCGGGCCAGTCCAGTGTCTGTGGAGTGATCCCTTTAGCAAGCAGTCTGTCTTCAGCGGCTAACCACTTAGGAATGGCGGACCTGTAGCCACCTGTCCCCAACCTATGGTGGTATTTCTTCTTCGCAGCATTTGCCTTATTTTTGTCCGATCGGGCCACAGCCGTAGCCGATTTCTTATACGCCTTAAACGCGGCCCAGTCATCTTGTATCTTCACTAGTGTTCGGCCAGTTCCAGAACTTCCACTGAAATCTGGATCTTCATTTTCATATTTTTTCCATATTGTTTTCTTCCAGTTCCGGAATTGTTCGGCCATCTTCGAGAGAGTCCACTGCTTGAGTTTCTCCTTCTTGATTTCAGAGACAGCTTCCGGGAGGTTAAAATGTGACAAGAGTGTGTCATATATCAAATCTTTTGTAATCTGGTGGACATAGCAGGGGTCATCGTCGTTTGCGCCCGCCGGCTTATGCCATTCTCGTATGGTGATCGGGAGCATGTCCCTAACAATAGCTCCAGCTTGATTTATGAATTTACGGCGGTTCTCTTTGGGTTCCAGCGGGTCGCCGTTATCAGCAATTACATAGATCGGTATCTTTGGCTGATCGCTCGACATCCTTTTCGTCCCGCCTCGAGGTTTAAACTTATTAGCAGATTTGCTCGATCCGGAGGGCTAAAAGAAAAATAATGCGTTAATAAGTGCAATACAAATCAATTAATGAATGTAGTGATCAACAAATTAGCCTTAATATATATACCTCGTCGGCTCTTCTTTTTCGGACTCAATTCCCTCACCAGACTCCATCAGAAATTGTGAGGTGAAATCCTCAGCATCTTCTCCACCGGCATCGGTTCCACCGCAGACATCTTCTCCACCGGCATCTTCTCCACCGGCATCTTCTCGATCGGGATCATAT
Organism: Poa pratensis; assembly: GCA_947311845.1. Lineage (NCBI taxonomy): Eukaryota > Viridiplantae > Streptophyta > Magnoliopsida > Poales > Poaceae > Poa > Poa pratensis. The sequence continues at coordinate 78,778,891 of CAMZMU010000043.1, read as the reverse complement.
GGATTGGCATCCTCATATATCTGTTGCATAATTACGTCTTCATTCTCCTCGTCTCGCACATAGTTAGGATCCATAGCTCAATGTCCCTGCAATCAATAAAATTTGCATCTATAAAATTGCTACACAAAAATCTATAAAATTTGCATTATAACATTGGTACACAAAAATTTGCTAAATTAGCACATACTGAATTTTCACTAAGTCCTAAAACTGAATTTTCACAAAGTCCTAAAACTGAATTTGCATCTAAAATTTTCTAACTTAGCAAAAAAATTCTAACTTAGCAAAAATTTGCTAAATTTTCTAAATTTGCATCTACAATTTTCTAACTTAGCCAAAAATTTCTAACTTAGCAAAAATTTCTAACTTAGCCAAATTTATAATCTATAAAATTTGCATCTATAAAATTGGTACTATAAAATTGCATCTATAAAATTACATATATAAAATTGCATCTATAAAATTGCAATCTATAAAATTTGCGTCTATAAAATTGCATATATAAATTGCATCTATAAAATTGCAATCTATAAAATTTGCGTCTATAAATTTGCATCTATAAAATTGCTACTATAAAATTTGCGGTTCAATTTTTATCAAGTCCTAATTTAAATAATCATACACTTAACTAATTTTGATCAAGTCCTAATTTAAATTGTCATACACTTAACTAATTTTGATCAAGTCCTAATTTAAATTTTGATCAACACTTAGAAGAAACACTACAATTCCAAAAATTTAACATATTTAATATAAAAAGGTATTTTAGTTCGTCTAATTTAACATTGTTCAAAGTTGTTCAGTCATGCATGGAGATGAATTAGTATTCCCTCTGATTATGGAGCTTAATTAACTATTTAAAGTAAAATGCAAACATATTATATCATTTCAAAATGGTTCATATTTAGAGATAATATAACTGAACTCTCTCCAAATATGCAGTCAAATTTAATAAATGCTCAAATTGGTGAATATTTTGATATAATCATAATGTAATTCCTCGGATTATGAAGTTAAATTAAATATTTGTGCCAAAATGCCAAAAATTGTCTATCTATTTGTTTTCTGTTGGGCTTATGATTTTTTTCTTCTCTCCCGCCAAATTCGTTCCCGCCCTTTTTTCCCGCCATTGTATCTCCCGGCCGTTTCTACCGCCAATTCTTCTCATCTCGGCCTATAAAAACCCCTCTCACTGAGGTTGGTAAGCATTCTAGTCCACTCACTCGAACATGTCGAGCTTTCCTTCAGATGGTAGTTTCCCGGTAGGAATGTCGGCACTACTTTTGAGGTTTACGGTCGATTTCAAGGTAGACAATAAGAAAATCCCATTCGAAGATATTGTTAGTCATCCACCTTATCTCCGTGAGCTATCAGCGAAGCTAGTTAGGCATGGGTGGCCACGAAGGGATTCGAAGGAAATAGAAAAAGAACTTGTGAGGCTGTATGCTAGGTGGCAGAAGAAGAAACTAACATATGGGAGTGAAGCAGATATGTTGAGTGCTTTTCGTAAACCGATTTTATGGGTCGAGGAGAGCGAGGATGAAGATGATATCTTCATGCCGACTGAAGCGAGCATGAAAGCTGCAGCTGCGGCGGCGGCGTCGAAGGGCAAGGGTGCGGCGTCGTCGAAGGACAAGGGTGTTGCATCGTCGAAGGACAAGAGTGTTGCGGCTTCGAAGGGCAAGGGTGCGGCGTTGTAGATGACTTTTCTTTTTCTAATTTGTAGAGTACCATGTATTTTCAATTTATGTTGTGTTTTGTTGTCTGTGTAATTTATGTTGTCAATGTAATTTGCATGGTTTGTTTAATATGTGTCATACAAACATAAATATGAATATGTCTCACATACAAATAGATATCACTGACCTTTGGGTAGGACACGTGTCTGACAGGAGTCGTGACCGTGAAGCCCGCCTTTAGTCCCGGTTGGTAACACCAACCGGAATTAAAGAAGCACACGGATCGTGTGTTTCTTTCAAACGCTTGTGAGCCGTTGGATAAGGGTGTGTTTCTTTTGAGGGCTTGTGAGCCGTTGGATTTTTAGAACTAGTCCCGGTTGGTAACACCAACCGGGACTAAAGAATCACACGGATCGTGTGTTTCTTTCAAACGCTTGTGAGTCGTTCGATCAGGGGTGTGTTTCTTTTGAGGGCTTGTGAGCTGTTGGATCAGCACTCCCACCACCACCACCACTCCCACCTCATCCACATGTACACTTTCTAATCGCCTATAAATAGCGGCGTCCCTGCAGCGAACGGCACACAACGAGCGTCTACCTTCGCCACCGAATCCAATGGCTGGATTTAGCCTACCTGCTGGCATGTTCCCTGGCATTATTGTGTTCGTCCTTGTTCACCGGCCAGCCATTGGAGCCACCTCCTGTAGGACGGTGAACAATGACAACACAACGACGCTGTTGGAAACACAAGCCCTCAGGTAGGTTGAATCCAGCCACTGGATTAGGGTGACGCAATGATGAATTGCCGAGGAGGTGGGAGTGGTGGTGGTGGTGGAAGTGGTAGTCATGCCCCTCTGTCCGTAGATCATCAGAGACATTCCCAACACTTTTTGGGACGGTCGTAGATCATCAGAGACGTCTTGCCGCTGTGGATCGAAGGTCGATTTGCTGCTCACGACGACGCGAGACGGATGCGCAAGCTTCCGGTTTCGCCGGAGCCGGGCTCCAGTGCTTCGGAATCCCACCAAAACCGTGTGTTTTGCCGGCTTAGGACCCGGCAAAAGTTAGTGATATTATTCGTGATGTATACATTATTACACAGTTTCATAAAAGTTGAATACATTATTACACATCACCAACAACATCCCTATCTAGTGTTCACTTGTTCTTCGTGTGTGTCCCTTTCTTCTGATTGCGCCGTAACCAAGGACAATCTTCTTCATTTAACTTGATGCTTGGGTCAATTTTCACTTTGAAGGGCGGAATTTCATGAAACTTATCGTAATCTTCTGACATGTCTGTCTTGTCCTCCACTCCCACGATGTTTCTTTTCCCTGAAAGAACTATGTGGCGCTTTGGCTCATCGTATGATGTATTCGCTTGCTTATCTTTTTTTTTTTGGTAGGGTAGACATGTCCTTCACATAGAAAACCTGAGCCACTTCACTGGCTAGGACGAATGGTTCGTTCTCGTACTCAAGATTCTTGAGATCCACTGTAGTCATTCCGTACCGTGGGTCTACCTCTACCCCGCCTTGTAGGTTGAACCATTTGCACTTGAACAAAGGGACCTTAAAAGAAGGTCCATAGTCAAGTTCCCATATCTGCTCTATGTAACCATAATATGTTTCCTTTTGCCCATTGCAGTTTGTTGCATCAAAGCGGACACCACTGTTTTGGTTGGTGCTCTTTTTATCTTGGTCGACCGTGTAAAATGTATTTCCATTTATCTCGTACCCTTGAAAAGTCAATATAGTCGAAGATGGTTGCTTGGCCAACAAGTATAGCTGTTCTCCAACATTGGTGTCATTAATGAGACGTCTTTGTAACCAACTGCCGAAAGTCTTCATGTGTTCTCCATCAATACAATCTTCAGGTTGCTCTGGGTATTTGGAGCGTAAAATATTCCTGTGTTCCACGATATACGGAGCCACCAAGCTGGAATTATGTAGAACTGTGTAGTGTGCTCGAGTGAAAGAAATCCCATCTTGACATAGTGTTGCTTTTTTCCCTAGCGTGCCTTTTCCACGCAGTCTCCCCTCATGCCGCGATTGAGGAACACCAATCGGCTTTAGATCAGGAATAAAGTCAACACAAAACTCAATGACCTCCTCCGTTCCATAGCCCTTGGAGATGCTTCCTTCTGGCCTAGCACGGTTATGAACGTATTTCTTTAAGACTCCCATGAACCTCTCAAAGGGGAACATGTTGTGTAGAAATACAGGACCGAGAACAAAAATCTCTTCGACTAGGTGAACTATGAGGTGCGTCATAATATTGAAGAAGGTTGGTGGGAACACCAACTCGAAGCTGACAAGACATTGGACCACATCCTTCTGTAAATTTGGTAGAGAAAGTGGATTGATCACCTTCTGAGAAATTGCATTGAGGAATGCACATAGCTTCACAATGGGTACTCGAACATTTTCTGGTAGAAGCCCCCTCAATGCCACCGGAAGTAATTGTGTCATAATCACGTGGCAGTCATGAGACTTTAGGTTTTGAAATTTTAGCTCTGCCATGTTAATTATTCCCTTTATATTCGACGAGAAGCCAGATGGAACCTTCATACTGCTAAGACATTCAAAAAATATTTTCTTCTCTTCTTTCGTAAGAGCGTAGCTCGCAGGACCTTGATGATTCTCTGAATGAGCGCCGTCTCGTTCCATCATACGTTGATGGGCCTGCCTTGCTTCTGGTGTATCTTTTGACTTCCCATACACGCCCAAGAAGTTTAGCAGGTTCAAGCAAAGATTTTTTGTCACATGCATCACGTCGATTGCAGAGTGAACCTCTAGCATTATCCAATAGGGCAGCTCCCAAAATATAGATTTCTTCTTCCACATGGGTACGTGGTTGAGAGCGTCATTCGGAACAGATAGACCGCCAGGACCCTTCCCAAAGATTACTTTTAAATCCTTGACCATATCATGAATAACAGAACCAGAAGGGCGGGTAGGCTTCGGCCGACGATCTGCCTCACCTTTGAAATGTTTGCCTTTCTTTCTCAAGGGATGGTTGTTTACAAGAAATCGACGATGGCCCAGGTACACATTCTTGTTACCTAAATGTATACTTTCAGTCTCACCTAAACAGTGCGTGCATGCATTGTATCCCTTGTTTGACTGTCCTGAAATGTTACTAAGAGCAGGCCAATCATTGATGGTTACAAACAACAGCGCTCGTAGGTCAAATTCCTCTTGTTTGTGCTCATCCCACACACGCACACCTTCTTCACGCCACAACTGTAAAAGTTCTTCAACCAATGGCCTCAGGTACACATCGATGTCGTTGCCAGGTTGCTTCGGGCCTTGGATGAGCACTGGCATCATAATGAACTTCCGCTTCATGCACAGCCAAGGAGGAAGGTTATAGATACATAGAGTCACAGGCCAAGTGCTATGACTGGAGCTCTGCTCTCCAAAAGGATTAAATCCATCTGTACTTAGACCAAATCTTAAGTTCCTTGCGTCATCTGAAAATGTCGGGAACTCTCTGTCGATTTTTCTCCACTGCGACCCATCAGCGGGGTGTCTCACCAGATGGTCTTTCTTACGGTCTTCTTTGTGCCATCGCAACAACTTGGCATGCTCTTTGTTTTGAAACAAACGTTTCAACCGTGGTATTATAGGAGCATACCACATCACCTTGGCAGGAACCCTCTTCCTTGGACAACCGTGCTCGCCCTCAACATCACCAGGGTCATCTCGCCCAATCTTATACCGCAATGCACCGCATACAGGACAAGCATTCAAATTTGCGTACTCACCGCGGTAGAGGATGCAGTCATTAATGCATGCATGTATCTTCTGCACCTCTAATCCTAGAGGGCAGACCACCTTCTTTGCTTCGTACGTACTAGAGGGCAATTCGTTATCCTTTGGAAGCATCTTCTTAAATATTTTCAGCAAATTTTCAAATCCCTTGTCAGAAGTACCATTCTCTGCCTTCCATTGTAGCAATTCCAGTGTGCTACCCAACTTTTTCTGGCCATTTTCGCAATTTGGATACAGCAATTTGGTGTGATCAGCTAACATGCGCTCCAACTTCAACCTCTCGTTTTCACTTCCACAGTCCATTTGTGCATCACGAATGGCCCGACGAAGATCATCGTCGGGCTCATCAACAATGGGATCTTCTTCAACAATGGGATCTTCTTCAACTATGGGATCTTCTTCAACTTCGAACATAGGATAGTTGTCATTATCCTCTTCTTCTTCATTGTCTTCCATTATAACCCCTCTTTCTCCGTGCTTGGTCCAACAATAATAACCAAGCATGAAACCATTCCGCAACAGGTGGCCGTGAATAACTGATGAGCAAGAGTGATCCTTAATATTCTTACAAAGACTGCATGGACAACATATAAAACCATTTGTCCGCTTGTTTGTCTCAGCCACACGGAGAAAATCATGCATGCCATTAATGAACTCGGGACAGCGTCGGTCACCGTACATCCATTGCCGTCTCATCTGCATTATATAAGTATATCAAAAACCATTATATATATATACTACATCGATCATGAATAGATAAGTGACCAAATTAATTAATACAAGTTCATCAAGCAAAGTAGAGTAGTGACCAAATCTAATACATAGTTCTCATAAACATACATCAATTGAAACTAACATACAATTATCTAAAGAATTTAAATCCAACAACAAATGCGATCAGAATCGCAACTAAGGTAATTATTGAACCAACAGCATAATGATACCAAGCCTCCTGACTAATGGCATATTTTCTAATCTTTTTAAGCTTGACGCGCATTGCATCCATCTTCCTCTCGTTAGCAGCGACGACGTCGGCAAGCTTGACCCCGTGAGCATCAACGATGTCGGCAATCTTCAATTCCAATACCATCTTCTCTTCTAGGCATTGGAGACGAAGATCTTCACTTATCTTCAATTTTGCTTTTAAATCGTTGTTTTCTTTTTCTAAAAACTCGACAATAGGGTCGGCTGGAATTTCCGGTTCAACTACCTCCTAAATAGAAATATATCTATGTCAAGTTGGTCGGCATGATTGTGATAAACACGAAACGAAACAAATAGTTATAAAAATATACCACATCCGAATCATAGACCGGACGAGGGCCGACGGGGACGGATATCAAAACCATGACACTATACATATAAAAAAAAATAAGAAAATTATACAGGAAATAACTATGCATTTAAATCATACAAGTAATTTTTTTAAAATAAAAGATAAAAAAGAGGCTCACCGAGATGACAAGACGGCGCGGGCTATCGACGGCGGTGAGGACGGGGACGGGACGACACTAAAACCTACAAATCATAATTTAGTTTAATTGAGCTCAAATTGCATATAAAAAAAACAAATCCCTAACTTAGACATTTCATCAAACACCTAGCTAGCACTAGAAATGTGAAATGAGCTAAATGAGCTAAACAAGCAACAAAACGAGCGCCGGAAGAATGGATGAAGCTGTGCTAACCTCGGGGTGAAATCTTGACAAATGATGAACAAAATGGGGATGAACTTGACCTAGGGAAGGGAAATGGAGAGAAAATGGAGATGAAACCCGAGCTGGAAAAATGAAGCTGGCTGGCTCGGGGAGGAAGATGATATAGGAAAGAACTTTAGTCCCGGTTCTAGCAAAGAACCGAGACTAAAGGTCTACATTTGGTCCCGGTTACAGGCTAGAACCGGGACTAAAGGTTCTCGCGCGGGCCCCGGCCTCTGCGGCAGCGTGTGGTGGACCTTTAGTCCCGGTTCGTGTTTGAAACCGGGACTAAAGGTCCGGGATGGCCGTTGTAGCCGTTGGAAAAGGGTAAATCGAACCCACTAGTACCGGTTGGTCGAAACGTATTGCCCCTTTTCTAGTAGTGATATGACTGTCGAACGAGTAGGAACTATATGTGATGTATGCACTTGTCTATGATGTAGGTGTGTGGTGATATATTTGTATATATATTAATTTGTAGGCACGGCTGCTGAAAAAAGAACTTAAAAACATAACATGATTGACCATTTGCCGAGCTCCGGCACTCGGCAAAGCATTTCCCGGAGTACTTGCCGAGCGCAACACTCGTCAAAGAGGGACACGCGGCAGAATCAGGTATCTCCTGGTACCTTTGCCGAGCTTCACACTCAATATTTTTTCGGAGAGGGGAGAGGGAAGATTGGCTTCTCTTCTCGACAAAGCAAGTGCTCAAGGATTGTTCGTGCAGTAGAATCAGCCTTTTTTCATGACATGATAACAGCCTTTTCTACCATTATATTGTGAGTGCAACTCCAGTTATAGTGCTATATACCTCTTGTTAACAAATCTTGACAACGCTAGATAGCACTATGTTCTTGAAGACATGGTCTCCTAATTACGTACAAGAATGTATTTCTAGTTTAGTAGTTTACTACCAACACTAGTAGAAAAGGGCCCTATGGTCCCGGTTCGGTTGGGCTATCAGTCCCGGTTGCTGAACCGGGACTGGCCAATCGGGACTAATGCTGGTCCCGGTTCGGCCACGAACCGGGACCAATGGCTGTCCACGTGGCCTATTCTGCAGCGCGTGGGGGCGGACTCATTGGTCCCGGTTCGTAAGACGAACCGGGACTGATGTTTTGATTTTTTTTTGAACAATGATTTTGTACTTAGGGTTTAGGGTTTATTTGGGCCACTTCTCTTTGTCCCGTCGCCCGGCGCCTCCATCCACCCCCTCTCCCTCTCGCCGGTGCCTCCGTCGTCTCCCTCTTCTTCGCATCGCCGACGTGCTCTCCATCTCTCACTCGCCGGCTCATCGAGGCCAAGCTTCGATATTTCTGTGCAGGTACTACTCGCCGGCTCATCTCTCACTCGCCGGCTCTCCATCTCGCACTCAATTCGATGGTACTACATACATCAATGAAGGAACCACTATTACTCATCATCGTCATGAATATATTACACACATCTCATTCGTCGTGCTTGGTCGAACATATTACATGTACACACGAGTTTCATGCATATATACATCTCTTTTACACTCGCATTTCAACCTTCCCATAGTATTCTCCCTTTGGATCTAGGACCTCCCGCAATTTCCTCTTGAATTGCTCGTACGCGATCTTGTGGTAGAAGACCGTCCCGCAACCGTTCGATCTAATTTAAAGAAGGGGTCAATATATATGAATGAAACTAAACACAATTGATGGCAATAAACTAAAATTGTGAATATTGTTTACGTACTTCAAGTTGTTCTAAGTACCGGCTGCCCGTCTCTTGGGTCGTCTGGCGAATGAACTCGCAAACGTAGTATCCACATAAATTATTCCCATGTTCCTGCCTCAAGCACTTTACGAAACAGAGTTCAATCAAAATAATAATCAAGCATGATAATGGTATTGAAACTAGAATCAAAGAGATGCGTGGCTCTAACTAGTAGTACTTACATTTATTGGTTCAAATGTAAGCTTCGGCGCCCAAATACCCCTAGCCTTGGCGGTGAACCGTTTCCAAGCCCTGTCCGGCAAAGAAAATGAATAAAGGAGTTATATATTAATTACTTGCTACCAGGGAATGAACGGAAAGTTGCCGATATAGTGCCATAATGATTGAAATTACCCTTGGAGGCATTCCTGCATGTCCGCCCACTCCTCAAGGGGTTTACGTTTCGAGTCCATGACTTGTACTACTCCTTTGTCAGGTTTAATGATTAGCAGAATAAAGTGGAAGCTGCGCACGCATAAGTCATCAATTATACACTTAACATCGAGTAAGCGAAATAGAATGTGTACAAGACAGTAACACTCACCGTAGTTGTAAGGAAATAGTATTTCCCTTTTGGTTTCGGAAAACCTTAACGCCCTTACCAAGTTATCCTCTGTGTCGATGTAATGACTTTGGAGAGTTTTTTGAAATATGGGTCAATGAACCCAATGTCATAGATTTGTCCTCTTTTGCATTGGAGAATCTTCATTCTGCATAATTAATATAGTGATGAGTAAGATTATACATGCAATGAACGAGCTGAGCTAGCTAGAGACTTAATTACAGAAATAATACTTACAGACAATAGGCACTGAGGATAGATTTGTCGATGGCGTCTTGTTGGTATAACTGAAATAATTCACAAAATTCAATCATTACCACGCCATTTCCATGCCCGTAATGCTCGTTTTTATAGCCCACGTAGATCCAGTTTTCCCCTTCCTCACAGGCTCGCATGTACCACTTATGCAATCTTCGCATTTTTGTTGGTAGACCGTTGACTAGCTCAGGTTTGACGAGAGTATACCCGTGCCGGTATTGGTATGCTACTTCCTGGAACTCTTGTAATTGCGCTAAGTACTGAGGAATAGACATGCCCTGAGCAGCGGCCGCTTCTCCGTACATTGCAACAAACTCAGGATCGACGTCGACTGCACCTGTGCTCGACCCCACCTCGGTATTGGAAAACACTTTGAGCGGGGGGCACGACTGGTTTTTCTGTTCTCCGAGCTGGGGAACTGATTTCCCGCTTGCACTACTACTCTTCGACCGCTGCTTATTTGCCTGAACCGACTTGCGAATAGAGCGGTCATAGTCTGGTGTCAGCCTTGGCGGGGGTTGTTCAAGGGTCTTCAGCATTTTGAAGACGGCGGCTTTTTCTTCTGGGGTGGAGGGGAACTCTGCGCTTTCGGCTTCTTCGGTTAGCCAACCACTCTTTATGTTGGGCATTTGCGATCGCGGCATTTTCCTCCTCCGTATAGTCGTAAGGTCTCATGGGAAGATTCTTATGAGGTACTTTTGGGGGGGCGACCTTTTACGTTTCGGTGATCGCTTACCCCTCATAGTACCAGCGGTGGGCGAGACGCTGAGCGGCGGCGGAGACGACTGACGCGGCGGCGGAGACGGCTGCGCTGGAGACTGGTGAGGCGCGGAGAGCGCCTGAGGCGGCGGTGGCGAAGAGGACTGTTGCGCTGGAGACTGGTGAGGCGGCGCGAAGATGGATTGCTACTCTGAGGAGTCGATGGCCTTGGCTGCCAGTTTGGAAGCACGATGAATTCCTTTGGCCATAGAATGGTCCCTTTTTTGGCTTCTCCAAGTTCAACCACCTCCCCATCTTCACCTGCAGGGTGTTCCAGCTTCAGCTCCTCAAATTCTTTCATCACTTCATCCACCCCGACAACAGCGTAGCCATGTGGAACCGGAGAGAAATGGAAAGTTGGTTTAGGTCCAATTGGTACGGCATAGCCGACCGCCACCTTCATGGTTAAGTTAAAAACTTTCACATGTAGCTCACAAGGTGTGCTCTCCGTGATATCATCCACTGGGTAGCGACGAAGAGGAGCCATCGTCAGTGCATCATCATTACCATCCTGGAGCTCCGTGGAAGCCACGCTGCTTTTCCGATTCGATGGGCCGCCGGTACCATCGCATGCAGCTTCTACCATGTGCCGCTGAGATTGGCCGCTAGTACCTTGCTGGCTAAGTGCGTCAATTTGATCCTTCTGCCGCTTTAATTTTCTTCTATATTACGCAGCCGGTCTGCAGCAGCGCGTGCTTCCATTGCCTCCCTTTCCTTTCTCCTCTGATGGCTTCTATCAGGAAATTTCTTCCTGTCCTCGGGAATCGCAATTTTCTTGGGCTTGGAGCCTGGTACGCCTCGTGTTCGTCCGTCGTGTTCCTTATTCCCAAGGGCGCGTGTGAGCTCGTCATCCTCTCTATCGGGACAGAACCGTCCCTCTTCAACATCCTTTACTGCATTTCTAATGCCTTCGATGGGTAGTAGGGGCTTATCTTTGTGTGTTCTGTTATATATGCACTTCCCTTCTGCGTCCAACGTGCCCCCATGCCCGTAAAACCAATTTCTTGCCCGTTCGATCCATGTGATGGCTCTGGAGTGATCCCTTTAGCCAGCAGGTCGGCCTCAAGTTTCTCCCACTTAGGCATGCTAAAGGCGTAGCCACCAGGCCCCATAGTATGGTGGTACTTCTTTTTAGCAGCATTTGCCTTATTTTTTCAGACTTTTCTGAGCTTCCTCCGATTTCTTGTACGCCACAAATTCTTCCCAGTCGTCCCTTATCTTCTCATACCCTTTATCGAAGTCCGGAGTCTTATTTTTCTTGACAAACTCGTTGTGCAATCTTTTCTTCCAGTTCTTGAATAGCTCGGCCATCTTCTTAAGAGCCCACTCCTTGACTTTTTGCTCTATATTTTGCTGGGCAATCTTTTCTGCCTCATTTGGATCCTCCTCATCTGGATCCACCTCTGGCGCCGGCAGGGTGAAATTAACCATGAGCTTTTTCCAAAGGTTTTCTTTGCCTGTCGCCGACATATCTTATTCCTCCCGCCTTTGGCTTATGCCATTCTCGAACGGTGATCGGGATGTAGTCCCTAACAATAACTCCGCATTGCTTTACAATTTTTTTTGCAACATCAGGGGGAGCAATCGGTGTGCCGTCTTCAGCGACTTTTTCGATCCTGTACCTTTCATGGTCACCCAACTTTTTGGCTGGGCCTCGTTTGTCCTTACAGAAGATTTGCTCGATCCGGAGGGCTAAAAGAAGAAAGAGCGTTAATATATGTATATAGACAGCAGAGGCTTAATTAATTAATATATATGCACCTCGCCGGAGTTTGCAACATTTAATGTTCCACCGGAGCCGTCGGCTTCTCCCTCGTCGGCTTCTCCCTCATCGAAGCCGCCGGCTTCTCCCTCACCCCAGCCGTCGGCTTCTACCTCACCGGAGCCGTCTCTTCGGTTGAGAGACTCATCTCCCTCACCGGAGCTGTTCAGAAACTACGTGGTGACATCGCCAACATCTTCTGGCCCACGGATGATATCCTCGAGGATGTTTTCCTGATTTTCGTCTCGGTCCATAGTTTCTGCAAATTAAGAACAATGCACAAAACTTTAGTTGGTTAACAGTCACTAGTATAGAACGACACATCGGATACCCCTCTATGGCAACGGCAGGAGTTAGGCGACGGAGAATCGCGACATCTCCCGCGTGCCCGCACTGGGCCGTAAAGCAGGCCCACAACAAAGGCAACGGGTGAATAGTGGAATATATGTTGGCAACGGAGGTTAGTTTACCTTCGTTACCGATGTGTGCTCATCGCACACGGACAATTTCGTAATCTCCGTTGCCATTAAAAGCAGCCCGACAGCCGCGGCCTATAAGAACCTACTATGCCCTTCACTCTCACTCTCAGTGTCTCACTTCCAACCCTAGCCGCCGCACAGTGTCCTCTCTCTCCACTCTCTCGCATGGCTTCCACCGTCGGCGCTAGTAGATCCGTCCATCGCGGCCGCGGCCACGGCCGTGGCCGCCCCACCGTCCGGGCCTTCAGGCAGCAGCAGCGTCAGCTGGTGTTGCGGGACGAGCCTGCGGAACAGGCCGCCGCCGCTCCGGCCCCCGCGGGCCGGTCCTGCACCCTTGGCGCTCGTCCGCAGGAAGAGCACGGCGAAGGCTCCAGTGATCCGCACCCTTCTGGCCGCACCCGCTCATTTGGCCACCATTACAGCTACCGCGAGATTTTAGCTGTTTTCTAGTTGTAAGTAGCTAATTGTTTATCGATAGATATTCTCTGTTTTTAGTAGGCATTGTTTACACATAGATTTTAGCTGTTTTCTAGTTGTAAGTAGCTAATTGTTTATCCATAGATTTGCTCTGTTTATAGTAGGCATTGTTTAAACATAGAATTTAGCTGTTTTCTAGTTGTAAGTAGCTAATTGTTTATCCATAGATTTGCTCTGTTTATAGTAGGCATTTGCTCTGATTTTAGATTTGTTTCTGTTATGCCGATGATTAAAATTAGGTGACACCGTGTGATCCGGGGGTGGCGCTAGTGATCATTGTGATATGCACAAATACATATCGATCTTGTGCATCCTACTTGGCTCGCTTGCTCCATCCCTGGAATTTGTGTCTCTAATCTACCTATATATGAGGCATTGTTTAGGCTATGTTCTAGTTGTAATTAGTTCTATATTTTCTGTAATGCCGATGAAGAAGCATCCGTCTTGTGTATAGAGATGAAGGAGCTTACATTTTGATTTTTTTCATCTCCTTTAGGGCGAGGAGGAAACCTGGAGACTATGCGGCGGCCGTGAAGACGTAGGAGCGGGGCTCCGTCCACACGGTCCACTGAAGCCGGCGCCTCCAGGAGCAAGACTTTTGTGCAGTACTAAATAGGTAGAAGAAGACCACGCAATGAAGCTGGGCGAAGAGGAAGGTGAAGAACCGGCGGCCGTCAAGCAGGAACCACAGGGCTCCGTCGACGGCGCAGCAGGCGTCACCGGCTTTTTTTTTGTTTCCTTTAGCCCTCATTACAAACGGTCAAAAACTAATCTCCGTATCTGATGTAAAGACTAAAGGCAACGATTATATATTATGCCCGTTGCTAAACTTATTGCAAACGATCAAAATCTCCATTGCCATTGTGAGGCTTCACATCAGTGACAGAGGCGGGGACACGGACCCTTTCTCCGTTACCGATGGGCTTTTTGGCCCGTTTCCGATGTGTCGTTCTGTACTAGTGAGTACTAACATTTTATAATACAGACACTTAAATCATTTTCTTTTATTAAAGGCAGAAACAACATTTTTACTAAATATTACACCTAGAGAGTTCTGTTAATCAAACAATCACCACGCTACCCAACCAAGCATCACAACAATAATCCTAAATCCTACACAAGGCAAAACAATTGGATTCAACTTAATTTAATTAACCATTATTTATATATGATTATTATGGCAGAAACTTGTAACACAAGTTTTAATGCACAACTCAAGTTATGTTTGTCACACAATTATGCTAATTTAGGGACAACTAACATTGATTGTTTATGATCCAACAAAATTGGTCTAGGTCCATTTGGATACTTATTTATTCCACTATAATTATGATACTATAGAAAAAGATACATCACTATTTGATTTTCTATTTTGCCTCTGTTGTTCTAATAATTCTACAAAAATAGGGATAGATAACATTTTAAATTACTAAGCTAACAAAATTGACCTCAAGTCATTTGGAGTTCTAGAGCATCAGAAACAAACAAGTTTAGAATATAAACCTTCTGTACTGTTTGAATTATCACTCACTGTATAATGATCTAAACAATATGAAACCAATATGGTTGGATTAGCAAGTTCATAAGCTATCCACAGAATTTTGGTTTGATTTATTTGTACTTATAAATCTCAAGTTATGAATTTTCTAACATGCCTACAGGTTTGAAAGTTTATGCTAATTCATAAATTCGGAAGAGGAGGGAAAAAAAATAAATGGGCTGAGAAGGTTCCTAGCCCACTTGGCCTGGCCCAGTTTTACTTTTTTTCGGCGCGTGAAAATGATTAAAACGCTGACAGGTGGGACCCACCGTCAGCGGCTAACTCTAACCAAAACGGTGCTCCACGGGCGCGCGGCAGTTTCCGGCGGCGCCGCCGTGGCCAGAGACGGTGGCGACGGCGCAGTGGCTCACCTAGGAGCCCTGGAGGTGTGGTGGACGGCGGAGCGTCGGCGGCGAGTCCCCCGACGTGCACGGGCGCGCGTGGAGGCCGGCGTACATGCGGCCGGGCTCCTCTCCCTCTCTGCAGCACGGGCGGCCAGCGTGCGGGCGGCGCGGCGCGGGCGTCGAGGGCGCCGCGGATGTCGACGGCGGCAGTGGGGCGCGGCGTGGTTTTTGCTCCGGCGTCCGCGCGAGTCCTTAGTCGATTTTGGGATGGATTGGGGAAAGAGAAGGGCACGCAGATATGTACCAGGACTCATTGGTCCCGGTTCATGCCACGAACCGGGACCAATGCCTCATTGGTCCCGGTTCGTGGGAGGAACCGGGACCAATGCCATGGCAATTTAATGCCAGATTTGCCTCGTGCGTCCATGGACCTTTAGTCCCAGTTCTTCGTATAAACCGGGACCAATGAGTCCTTTTTCAAAATTATTTCGAACTTTTCAGTTCTGAATGTTGTTCCCGCCTTTTTTTTCTTATTTAGGTGTTTGAATATGAATTTCAAATGGTTTTGAATCTGAAAAGACTTTCAACATGAAAAGTATTTAAATTTGAATAAATAATCCAAAACCATTTTCTGTTTTCTAAAATAATTATTCATGGCTGCCTCCTCCACCTCGCGCCTGATTGGCCTAAACCCCGCCGCCCCTCCATTCTTCTCCTTGGCCTTCTCTCGCCCGCACCTCTTCTCCACGCCTCCATTAGCCCCGCCGATGGGATGCCTCCTCCCGCCGCCCCCGCTCCAGATGTCGTTCTCCTTCGGCGGACGGCTCGCTCCCATGGGCAACACCAGCTGTGCGTTTGCGCCCGTGTTGCAGCCCATGCCTAACTTGCACGTGCCCATGCCTAACGAGTCGCCCAAATCCGAGTTACAAGACGAGCCGTCCCCTCGGTCGGTCCTCACGCCATGGAGGAGGCCGGCGGTCCCATCGCCGACGCAACTGAAGCCGACGGTGATGCTTGCGCATCCGGCTCGAGTGGTTGTGGGCAGCAAGCCAGCATTCGATCCACGCAGCGGCAAGACGTCTATGATGATCTGCAACCTCCCCAACCGCTTCACGTAAGTAGTACTCCTTCGATGCTTTGCTCCATTCTTGTATATACGCGTGCTTGTGCGAGTTTCTTAACGGTGGAAGGCTTGTTTCTCGCAGGAAGCGGAGATTGATGGGTATCCTCGACCAGCATTTCGCCGACGAGAACAACAAGCTGGCCAGATGCCGAAACAAGAACGTCTTGAGGTCGGAGTACGACTTCCTCTACTGTAGCACCCCGACCCGACTACTATACAATGATGCTGTGTGTCACCGGTTAAGCGATACAACCGGAGGTTACGGGTTTACCAATCCCCGGCCAAAACCTTTGGCAGGCGTTGCTCGGAATTGATCCTCGGCAACGCAACACCCCGATTGATGCCTTAACACAGGCACAACTATCAGTGCATAATAGAGAGATCAAGACTTGTGGAACAACTGGTACATCACAGACTCTACGACACAAATCATTATAGTTCAACTCTTATAATAGAGAAAGATAGCAAATATTACAACCAGAGGTCACAGACCCAACAGTACATCATGCGGAAGCGAATTAGGTTGTTCTAAACAACAAGAACCAAATTATGGCCTAAGAGGCCTACAGATAAACATCCAAGCGCCAGCTGTTCCGGGATGTCCCAAGCTGCCACCTGGGAACCCCAGACTACTCGTCGACGTCCACAAAGAACCCACCTTCGAGGTCGGTGAAGTCCTCCTCTGAAACAAAACAAACGACGTTGAGTTCGACGAACTCGCAAGATTAAATATAGAGCTTTAGCTCGATGAGGCTTTCAAGTTTTATGGCTGCTTTGCATAAAGCTGATTTTATATAATAAAACATAACTCCATGGCATCGACTAATCAGAGTATTTTTAAAAGAGGTAAGGAGTAACTCTTTTCTTTTGATCACTTTTCTCACCATCAACCACCATCATCACTGTACCTGTTCTACAAAGGCACCTCCCCGACTCACCCTCGAGAAAGTGAACCTTGCATTCTTGAGTAGTACCTGTAGTACTCAGTTTTTAATCATTCCGTTCATGTTATTCTATGGTCTTATCGTCCTTTCCCAAGTCGTCCGTAACCGTGGACACAGCTTTTCGAAAAGATTTAACCCTGCAGGGGTGCACTGTGTTTACCTTCGGTACCACCCGGCTCATTGCCTACGCTTAGCTCTCTTCCGGGGAAAGCCGGCTGAGTGGGAACGGTTACAACCTTTACCTTGCTTGAGACTAACCCAGGATCATCAGTGGCGGTAGGACAGGTTCAGTGCCTCCAACACCCTGTCCCGCGGCCACTCGTTTTCCTAGACACCACCATCCTCATCTCAGTATTGGCCACCATCTCAACGCACACGCAAATGGAAGCTCAAACTAGAGGACCCTGGCTAGCCCCGCCCAAGTTAGTTGGTCGACGAGGGCTCCATATACCCCACCGAAAGGAAGCGCGCTCATTCTTGGTTCAAGAGGTAAAGAACTCGCACCTAGGCGGCGAGAACGAGACAAAGCACCACATCCACAGTGGCCTCTCATCCCCACCTTTAAGCATCTTATTACCTGTCACCACAATTCTCCACCATCATCCGAACCTTTCATCAATTGTTCCCCACATGAAACATACATCGGATGACTAAGCATTTCACTAGGCATGGCTAAGCAACAACATAGCATAGTTAAGTATCTCAGGCCAACATACAATCCTATGGATAATAGGAGGGGAAACAGGTAATGGCATCGGAAACTTAATGCAACTATAGGATACTCTAATCCAAACAAATTGACATTTGGAACCGCATGCAATATTATAGTGGAGAAAATATTTGCGGAAAATAGGATAAGACATGCTCAGGGGGGGGGGGGGATTACGCTTGCCTTGTTGATACGGCTGGTAATAGGGATCGTCACGATACGGTGGTGGCACTTCAACTCCTTGATCTACCGATGCACAAACAACACCGGGAAGGAACCAATAAATACCACGAAATACAACAGGTGCAATGCACAAACATGATGACATGACATTTTAATGTACTGAACTTATTATAAGCTATCTAGCAATTTTAAATGGGGTGAAAAGGATTACTTCAACTAGAGAAGGAAATTCCCCATATTTCACTTAATGATTCTACTAACTTCTAACAGTGCAATACTGTACTTGTGATCAGAGATGCATGATTTTGATGCTTCTGGTTAGTTCACGTTTTTCTGAGCATTTTGGTATATTACACACAATTTTCTGATGAACCATTTACAAGTTAGTACAGTTATGAACTCCCTCTTTTCAACTTGTGCTTTTAATAAGTTATTTTGAACAACACTAAAATTAATTACCCAAATTCGAAAGAGAGGGATGAAACCGGAAGAACATTGGGGTACGATGTCCCTAATGGCGCGAGGGAGGAGCGGGAGGCATGTGCTATAGGGAAAAATGGAGAAGGAGCAGCGAGGAAAAAAAACAGTTAAACCGGCCTCCAGGCCGGCTTGGGCCGGTTTCCAGGCCGGCCAAGTAACAGAACCAACCGGCCTTCAGCCCGGTCCAGGCCGTTTCCACGATCGGACGCGCGAGCTAGGCGAGCTACGGCAACGGGACCATGGCGAGCAGCACGGCTCGAGGATACAGCATGCTAGGAGGAGAGGGGAGGGGTGCTACGACACGGGGAGCTCACCCTCAAGACGACGGAGCGACGTCGAGGCCGGAGGCAGACCACAGCGGCGGCGCGAAGCTCGGCGGTGCTCGGACGGCCGCGGGGAAGACGGGGATGGCGGCGTCGGTTCTCGGTGTCCCGTTTCGATTCCTCTGGCTAGGCGGGGGAGGACGTCGAGGCGGAGCTACTGGTGGTGCTCGATTTGCTGCGGGAGCTCTCAAATGGCGGCGACGAACACGGCGGCCATGGCTGCTAGGGTTCGTGCTCGGGGATGAACTGGGGAGAGAGGGGTCAGGCGAGCGAGTGGATAGGGGGAAGCAGAGGGCCTCGGGGTGCACTTCCACTCCTCACGTGGACAGCAGCGAGCAAGGAGGGCAGGCGACGAGCCGGTGCGGCGCGAGCAGAGCTCGGTCGCTACAGGAGGAAGAAGAAGGGGATTTTGCGGGAACCCCCTTGGCAGTTTTTCTTCCATCACCAACTGGTCCTTTCCAGTTTTCTTTTTAAAAACCTGTGGCTTTAGGGATTTTATTAGGGCACTAAATCATCTTCAAAAATTATGACAAAATTTGGGGAGGCTTCCCTTAACCTGTAGAAGCTCCACAAATTATGGTGTCTCAAAATAAAATAGTTTGGACAACATTTTTTCATAGGGTTCGATCATGGCATTTTTGCTAAATTCAAAATGTTGCTCCTTTGGAAATTTTGGAGCAATTGCAAAATAATACTTTTGAACTCTTGGAACTTCCTGGACAAATATACGATGTCAAAGTATTTCTGTTTTGCAAGTTTGAGTGCTTTCTTGGATTTGGGATTTTGTTTAAGTCAAGTTTGGCATTTGTTTTTAAATGGTACCAAACCAACTAATTGTTTAGCCATTTCATACGGATGCCATGATGCAATGAATGAAATGCAAAAGTGAAAATTTGGTTCAAATTTTAGGTTCACAAACTTGGGGCTGTTACATCTACCTACCAGTCGACTTCGGGTAAGTATTCCTGGAAACTCCTTCGGCATGTTCGATGGCTTTTGTTTTGCTGATTACTACTTGTTTGCTACCAGTCAAATTCATGTAATACTTCTACTCCTCTAGGAATTACTACTTGTTTGCCCGTTTGATATTGTTGGTCCTGTTCTTGTCTCATGTGCTTAAAGCTTGAGTTTATCTGGGACACTGCGTTGCAAGAAGAAGAGATTCATGGCTATCCTTGATACTTCAGTTTGAACTTTGTGCGAGTAGTAGAATGTCGTGGTTGAGTTCTCTGGAAATCTAAGATCATCTGTTCTGTGGCGATCACCGAAACGTAAAAGGTCGCCCCTCCCAAAAGTACCTGTTCGAGCCACCAACCGGGACTAAAGGGAATCCCACCAATAAGGAAGAAGCAGACGGATCGTGTGTTTCTTTCGAGCGCTTGTGAGACGTTGGATCAGGGGTGTGTTTCTTTTGAGGGCTTGTGAGCTATTGGATCAGCACTAGCACAACCACTTTGTGAGCCACCAACCAGGACTAAAGGGAATCCCATCAATAAGGAAGAAGCACACGGATCGTGTGTTTCTTTCGAGCGCTTGTGAGCCGTTGGATCAGGGGTGTGTTTCTTTTGAGGGCTTGTGAGCTATTGGATCAGCACTAGCACAACCACTTTGTGAGCCACCAACCAGGACTAAAGGGTATCCCACCAATAAGGAAGAAGCACACGGATCGTGTGTTTCTTTCGAGCGCTTGTGAGCCGTTGGATCAGGGGTGTGTTTATTTTGAGGGTTTGTGAGCTGCTGGATCAGTACGAGCACAACCACTTTGTCAGCCACCAACCGGGACTAAAGGGGCCACGACCCTATATATAGCCCACCTCTCGGACATGTTTGGCACTCACTCTGTACTCATTGTAGTTCATTTCATAAACAAAGCATTCGGATTCCCTGCATACGTCCGACGGTGCATTTGATATGTGGGCACTCACGAGCCACCGTCGGGCTGTATGCAGGGGAAACCATATGTTTTGTTCTATCTACAAAAGGCTAGCAGAGGCCCGAGCTAGCCCTCCCCAAGGTGCTGCCCTCTCCCTCCCCTACCTCCCCTACCTAGGTTGCATGCACCTTAGGTGTTTGATCAAATTCCCCACTCATTTTTTCAGATCTCGGCGACGATGTCCGGCCTGTTGGATGCGAGGGGCGATGTCCGGGACTTGGCTCCGCCGGGCTGGCACTGGGAGGTGGTATCTTCTGGGATGCGTCGCTTGGTGAGGAATCCGGGTGACGTCGTCGACCTGGATCTTGTTTGGTGGAAGTCGCGTGGGCCACACTCCGTGCAGAGGGAGCCGGCCCCCGAGGAGGTGGTACGTCGCCGTATCAGGGAGGAGGACGTGCACGTCAATCGCTATGTGTTTATGTTGGATACGCCAGCGGTGTATGACAGTAGATGGGTGGTTCTTCATATGGATCCTTCTCACATGAGTATTGACCCTGTGATGGTTCCTGCTCCTTGGGTGCGCAGCGCCGGCCGCTCAGCACCCCGTGGCTTAGGACCCGGCAAAAGTTAGTGATATTATTCGTGATGTATTATGGTTAAATAAAAATGGACCCGAGCTATGTATTATGGTTTTCACCAACATCAGTTATATCCAGAGATTGTATTGGGAACTATTCAGAATGCTCGGGAACCATGCATTACATATGGTCACTTGTTTTCTAAAAGGTTTAATACATTACTACACATCACATAAAGGTTTAATACATTACATTGATTTACATAAAAGCCATGAACCCTTCTTCGCGTATGTCCCTTGCCTATGATCGCTTCGGCCGTAACCATGGAGCATCTTCATTATTTAACGGGATGCTTGGGTCGGTTTTCACTGTGAAGGGCGGAATTTCATCAAACTTCTTATAATCTGCTGACATGTCTGTCTTGTCCTCGACTCCCACGATGTTTCTTTTCCCTGAAAGAACTATGTGAAGCTTTGGCTCATCGTCTGATGTATTCGTTTGCTTATTTTTTCTTTTTTTCGGTCTGGAGGACATGTCCTTCAAATAGAAAACCTGAGCCACATCATTGGCTAGGACGAGTGGTTCGTCCCTGTAACCAAGATCCTTGAGATCCACTGTTGTCATTCCGTACAGCTGGTCTACCTTTACCCCTTCTCCATTCATGTTGACCCAACTGCACCGAAACAAAGGGACCTTAAAAGTAGGTCCATAGTCAAGTTCCCATATCTCCTCTATGTAACCATAGTATGTGTCATTTTGCCCATTCTCATCTATTGCATCAAAGCGGACACCACAGTTTTGGTTGGTGCTCCTTTTATCTTGGGCGATCGTGTAAAATGTATTCCCATTTATCTCGTACCCTTGGAAATTCAATACAGTCGAAGATGGTGACGCGGCCAACAAGTAGAGATGATCTCCGACAGTGGTGTCATTCATGAGCTGTAATCGCAACCAACTGCCGAAAGTCTCCATGTGTTTTTCTTTAATCCAGGAGTCAGCCTTCCCCGGGTTCTTGGAGCGTACATAATTCTTGTGTTCCTCGATATACGGAGCCACGAAGGTGGAACTTTGTAGAACTATGTAGTGTGCTTGAGTGAAAGAATGCCCGTCCCTACATATCATTGCTTTCTTTCCTAGCGTGCCTTTTCCACTCAGTCTCCCTCATGCCGCGATTCAGGAACACCAATCGGCTTAAGGTCAGGAATAAAGCCAACACAGAACTCAATGACCTCCTCTGTTCCATAGCCCTTTGAGATGCTTCCTTCTGGCCTAGCACGGTTATGAACATATTTCTTCAAGACTCCCATGAACCTCTCGAAGGAGAACATATTGTGTAGAAATACAGGACCGAGAATGGCAATCTCGTCGACTAGGTGAACCAGGAGATGCGTCATAATATTGAAGAAGGATGGGGGAACACCAACTCAAAACTAACAAGACATTGGACCACATCCCTCTGTAGCCTTTGCAGACTTTCTTGATCGATTACCTTATGAGATATTGCATTGAGGAATGCACATAGCTTCACAATGGGTACTCGAACATTTTCCGGTAGAAGCCCCCTCAATGCAACCGGAAGCAACTGCGTCATAATCACGTGGCAATCATGAGACTTCAGGTTCTGGAATTTTTCCTCTGCCATATTTATTATTCCCTTTATATTTGACGAGAAGCCAGCCGGGACCTTGATACTGCTCAGTCATTCAAAAAAGATTTCCTTCTCTGCTTTGGTAAGAGCGTAGCTGCTTAAGTATTGACGCCCTTTATCCGTCTGCTTGTTGTATGGGTCTTTCATACGTTGCTGGTCCTCCCGTGCTTCTGGTGTATCTTTTGTCTTTCCATGCACGCCCAGGAAGCCTAGCAGGTTCACGCAAAGATTCTTCGTCACGTGCATCACGTCGATTGAAGACCGGACCTCTAGGACTTTCCAATAGGGTAGCTACCAAAATATAGATTTCTTCTTCCACATGGGCGCGTGTCCGGTAGCGACGTCTTTCGGAACAGATTGACTGCCAGGACCCTTTCCAAAGGTTAGGCTTCTTCCGGCGATCTGCCTCACCGTTGAAATGCTTGCCTTTCTTTCTTACGGTATGACTGTTCGGAAGAAATTGACGACACCCCAGGTACACAACCTTCTTACTTTTTTCCAAATATGTACCGTTAGTCTTATCTAAACAGTGCGTGCATGCATTGTATCCCTTGTTTCACTGTCCTGAAATGTTACTAAGAGCAGGCCAATCATTGATGGTTACGAACAGCAACGCTCGTAGGTCAAATTCCTGTTGTTTGTACTCATCCCACACACGTACACCTGGTTCGGCCCACAACTGCAAAAGTTCATCAACTAATGGCCTTAGGTACACATCAATGTCGTTGCCGGGTTGCTTCGGGCCTTGGATGAGCACTGGCATTATAATGAACTTCCGCTTCATGCACAACCAAGGAGGAAGGTTGTAGATACATAGAGTCACGGGCCAGGTGCTGTGACTGCAGCTCTGCTCCCCAAAAGGATTCATGCCGTCTGTACTTAGACCAAAGCATAAGTTCCTTGCGTCAGCTGCAAAGTCCGAGAACTCTCTCGATTTTTCTCCACTGCGACCCATCGGCGGGGTGTCTCAACTTCCCGTCTTTCTTACGGTCTTCTTTGTGCCATCGCAACAACCTGGCATGCTCTTTGTTTCTGAACAGACGTTTCAACCATGGTATTATAGGAGCATACCACATAACCTTAGCAGGAACCCTCTTCCTGGGGGGCTCGTCATCGCCCTCAACATCATCAGGGTCATCTTGTACCGCAGTGCATTGCATACCGGGCATTTATCCATATTCTCTTACTCCTCACCGCGGTACAGGATGCAGTCATCTTCTGCACATCTAATCCTAGAGGGCAGATAGCCTTCTTTGCTTTGTATGTAGTCTCGGGCAATTCGTTATCCTTTGGAAGTTTCGGCTTCATTATTTTCAGTAACTTCTCAAATCCCTTGTCAGATAAACCAGTCTCTGCCTTCCATTTCAGCAGTTCCAGTGTGGTACCGAGCTTTGTGCTGCCATCTTCGCAATTTGGGTACATCAACTTTTTGTGATCCTCTAGCATGGCCTCCAACTTTAGCTTCTCCTTTTCTGTATCGCATTCTCGCTTTGCATCAGAAATGACCCGACCAAGACCATCAGCGGGCTCATCTGATGCCCGTTGTTCGCCTCCTTTTTCTTCATTGTCTTCCATTACAGTATCACCGTATTCTTCAGGGAACATAGGATAGTTGTCATCATCCTCCTCTTCTTCATTGTCTTCCATCCTAACCCCTCTTTCTCCGTTCTTGGTCCAACAATTATAGCTGTGCATGAAACCTCTCCGAAGCACGTGGCCTTGAATGGTTTTCGAGTTAGAGTACTCCCTGACGTTCCGACAGTCAACACATGGAGAAGGCATAAAATTATCCACTTTGTTTGCCTCAGCCACATCGATAAATTTATGCAGGCCTGCAATAAAATCGGAACTGCGTCGTTCGCCGTACATCCATCACATCCGTGCATCCATCTGCATCATATAATTAAGTTTATCAAATACCATTACAATAACATCTTGAATAGTGAAATGACCACCGTACATCGACACGTGCAATATTTTTGTATCAATTATAGATGAAAAGGATAAAGTTGCTAACCTCGGTCGAGGATATCATTTTGTGTGAAATTAAGTGTGGCTCGGGCATTTCATCGAACACATCTTGTGCGTAGCAAAAGAAAAAAAAACAAGCACCCACTTCCCACACATCCAAGCAGAAAAAAAACAGAGGAGAGAAGAGAGGGGGGTGGGTTACTTATAGGCAGGGGAGGAGTATTAGTCCTGGTTCGAGACACGAACTGGGACTAAAGCTCCGCGGCATGCAACACGTGTCCGGCTCTGGAGCTTTAGTCCCGGTTCGTGCCACGAACCGGGACTAATGTCCCCAACCGAACCGGGACCAATGGTCCACGGGCCCCTGGCAGCTCGAACCGGGACCAATGCCAGGCATTGGTCCCGGTTTTCCCTGAACCGGGATTAAAGCCTGGGGCGGCTCTGGACCAAAGACAGGTTTTATACTAGTGTAAGCAGATGCTAATTAACTAAGTAGTAGTAACAATAAATTGATGCACATATGTATGTGTGTGCATGAAGAACAAATTGTGGATTCCCGCACATTCAAGTCCACAACCCCACCCAAATTATTCCCCCCTTCCAAGCCTAAAAAATGAATCATCAGAGGAAACTCTCGCTGATATTTAGTTCTAATGAACACTGTTTTTTACCCCTTACTTCACATTCTCTTACCCGAATTACCACATTTGGGTCCCTGTCCAGCAAATGTTTTATCATTTTTTACCTATCCTGACATTCCAAGGGCGATCTGCCATCACTAGTGGAGACAGGGCTTTCTGTCCCGGGCCGTGAGGGGCTTCTGTCCCGGGTCGAGAACCGGGACAGGCCAGGCGGGACTGTTACCAGCCGGGACCAAAGATCCACCACGTGGCCACTTGCGGAGCGCGCTGGGGGCAACCCCTTTAGTCCCGGCTCGTATAACGCGCCGGGACCAAAGACCCACCACGTGGCCGCTTGCGGAGAGCGCAGGGGCAACCCCTTTAGTCCCGGCTCGTATAACGGGCCGCGACTAGTAGTTTTGTTTTCTTTTATTTATTTCTTTGGGTTTAGGGTTTAGGGTTTATTTGTTTTCTTTTATTTTCTTTCTTCTTGTTTTCTTTTAGCGGTATTTCTACGCTATCACATACCGTACACGTTCGTGTCTTGCGATCGAGCATACAAATATATACAATTTTGATAGTTACATGGAGATCACAATTACCGGGACTAGAGCCCGTATATTCGATTACACGGCCGGGGATCATCAGAAGCGCCTATTCACACTAAATTCTCGGCGTCGTCTACCATCTCGCTCAACAAAAATCCCGCCAGCTCCTCAGCAATTGCTAGTACGCGTTGCTGTGGTAGGAGTCGATCCCGCATTCTGTCGAACTATATAAGAAAAGGAGATCAATATGAACATCAATCATGATAACAAAAAGTGACGGTAATAAAATAATGTTGTGAATGTATTGCTTACGTCGACTCTATAATCATTGTGCTCAGTGGTAAACGTGCGAATGAACTCGCAAACGTAGTATCCACATAGATTCGTCCCCTGTGGCTGCCTCGCGCACTTTACGAGAATATAATTCAATCAAAATAACAATCTAGCATCATAATTGTATTGAAACTAGAAGTAAAGAGATGCGTGGACATATCTCGTACTACTTACCGGGATCGGAGTAAATGTCAGCTTCTCACTAAAGGAACCCACCACCACATCCTTGAACCGGATCCAAACCCTGCCCGGCAAAGAAAATGAATTAATGAGTTATTCATTACCTGATATCTCATGAAATCAACGAAAGAGACCGATATAGCGCGAAAATTACCTCTGGAGCATGTCCTGCATGCTGCGGAACTCTTCCAGGGGTCTCTTTAATGGGTCCATGACTTCAACTATTCCCTTATCAACTCGAATGTTTAGCAGAATCCAGTGGAACCTGCACACGTTTATATATACGTCAGTAACTCATCAATTACAGTTAACATCGAGTAAGCAAAAGTGAATGTGTACAACATAGTAAGACCCTCACCCGAAGTTGTAAGGAAACAGTATGTGGTCACAGAAATTTTGCTCCGCTAGAAACCTTAGAAGGTTTCCTCCGTCTCGTCGGGTTTCGTCGTTAAAGAATACAGATGTACTTTATCTGGGTCAATGAACCCAACACTATAGATCTTTCTTTTACATTCCCGGATCTTCATTCTGCATAATAGAGTACAAAAGGATATAACGAGGATAATTAAAATGCAATGAACTGAACAACTGAAAAACTGAACAACTTATAAGTAGACAATGAATTCAACAACTTACAGACAGTAGCAACTCATGAGACATTTGTCGAGGGCGTCGAAATTGTATAACTGGAAGAGTTCTGAAAAGTCAACATGGACCTCGTCTTCTCGGAAGTAGTACTCATGTGGGACTTTCGCCACGATCATTATTCTGCCCTTCTTGCCTCTTCCATGTACCAGTCATGCAATTTCCGCATTTGTGTTGGCAGTTGTTGCCACTTCTCTCTGCTGACCAATTCCGCCTTTGGGACATATTGAGGGACTACAGCAGCCTTGGGTATACTGTCGTCTTGGGTACCAAGCAATTCCGCAACAGTCACACCCATAGCGGCCGCCAACTTCGCAGCTTCTTCCATATCCTGCTGTCCCGCCTGCAGGGGAACGTCTCTGGATAACACCTTGAGGGGTGGGATCGACTGTTTGGCCTGTTCTCCGAGCTGGGGAACGTCCCTTCTTTTCGCACTTGCACCTTTACTTGATTTGCTCCCGCTTGCACTATCACCTGATTTGCCCTTCCGCACTTCGCTCCGAAGTGTGCGTAGATAGTCATCTGGCTTATGGTGCAAGTCATATTGCGATCCTGTGTTCAGAAAATCACGTGCATACGCTTTTTGCTTCTCGGTGTATACCGGGGCGGCCTTGGGTTTCTTCTTTGCAAAATGCGCATCTTTTTCGGCCTTTGCGATCGCTGCGATTTCCTCGTCGGTACGGTCGTAAGTTCTGATAGGAAGATTCTTATGAGGTACTCTTGGGAGGGGCGACCTTTGTCGTTTTGGGCTGCTGCGTCGGTTAGTACTCATCGACGGATCACGCCTCCGCTTATTGTCCTTAGCGGGCAAAGGCGGCGGCGAAGACGGCGGACCCAAGTCCGGCGGCGGAGATCGAGATGGACTCGCGCTGTGGTGGTCGTAGTCATGGGGTGGGCTGCTTCTTGGAGGTGTAGGTGACCTGCGACGACTCGGAGGCGGTGTTGTCCTTGGCGCCGAGCCTGGAAGCCTGATGTTGTTCTTGTCCCATAGAATGACATCACCCACTACTTCTCCGAGTGTCCTCTCATCTTGCGGTCCAGGGATGTCAAGCAACATATCAATAAAGTCCGGTAGTACTTCATCCACCCGACTTTAGCATAGCCAGCTGGAATCTCACGGCTATCCAGCGTGCGTCAGGTGGACAAGGTACAACATATCCGACCGCCACCTTCATGGATATGTTCTTCAATTTCTGATGGAGCTCACAAGATATTGAATCCTTGATTCCATCCACGGGGTAGCCAGGACCGCCTTCTATCATTCGCCGTGCATCGTCAGCCGGGCCTCCGAGTCACCCACGCTGCTTTTACGCTGAGACGGGCCGGCGGTAATATCGAGTGCAGGATCTTGCTGGCGCACTACTCCTCTAAGTTCGTCAATCTGCTGCTGCTGGTTGTCAATTCTGGCAAACAACTGGTTGAACTTGTCTCCCACCTCCTCCTCCTGTCGCCGCTTTGCTCTCGATCGGCTTCTGTAAGTTTCCATGTCTTTGGCAAACCCATCCACCACGGACAACTAGGGCCAAAGCCTCGTGTTCGTCCTCCTTTTTCATCATTCCCGAGGACCAATGTCAGCATGTCTTTCTCTCTATCGGGACGGAACTTTAACTTCCCCTCTTTAATTTCTTTCACCACTTTAAGCCAATTGTCCCTGGGTATCCTAATCCCGTCACTGCAAATAAGGTCCCCAGTTGTTTCGTCGTATGAACTCCCATGCGCAAGGAACCAATTTCTTGCCCTCATTTCCCATTCTTCGCGCAATGGTTCTGGTTGGATCCCTTTAGCAAGCAGCTCTTGCTCTTTTTTATCCCACTTTGGCATGGCAGTCTTGTAGCCCCCTGGCCCCAATTTATGGTGATACTTTTTCATGTCAGCATTTTTCTTGTTCTTTTTTGACAGCTCCTTGGCATCTTCTGACTCCTTGTACTCCTTAAATGCGTTCCAGTGATCCGCCTGCTTCGCTAGATAGCCTTCGAATACTGGAGCAGTCTTTTTCTTCCGATAGTCTTGCCATAATCTTTTCTTCCACACCCGGAATAGTTCGGCCATCTTCGAGAGAGTCCACCGCTTGACTTTCGCCTCAATTTTGCAGTGTCGGCAGGATCCTCCAATTCTGGCAGGGTGAAATGTGCCATGAGGTCATTCCAAAGACCCTCTTTGTACCTTTCGGCGACATACTCACTATCGTTCGCCCCTTTGCGCTGATTCCAGTCTCGAACGTGATCGGGATGTGATCCCTAACCAGAACTCCGCATTTTTTTAAATACATCGGCAGCCTTCTTGGGTTCCTTCGGTTCGCCCGTAGGGGATATGACCTCAAATGTATAATGCGTAGATGGGGCCAACTTTTTGGTCGGGCCTCGTTTGGAAGATTTGGTAGATGTGGAGGCCTAAGAGAAGAAACATCGTCAATTATATACATACAATTCAAGTAGTGCATCTACTGATCGCCGAACTTCATATATATACCTCGCCGGACTTCGTTATGGATCCACCGGTTTCTCCATCATCGGAGCTATCGCCTTCTCCATCATCGGAGCCGTCGGCTTCATCCTCACGTCGGTCGACCTCCATTCCATCCCCGGAGGGGTTCAGATACGACGACGGAGATTCGGCTGGATCAGCATCTGGGGCGTCGTGGATTATATCCTCGAGAATTTCTTCCTGTATTAGGTCTCTGCGGATTGGACTAGGTGGATCCATAGTTTCTGCAAAATGCACACAATATTATTTCAAAATGCATCAAATAAAATGAGTATCAATTGTTATAAATAATTACTAAAGCAATCAATACAAGTCACAATATATCCACTACAAATCAATTACTAAAAATTACTACAAATCAATTACTTCATATTTAAATATGCAAATAGATCAATTACTTCATATTAACATCTAATTTTTTCTAACATCTAATTAACATCTAATTTTTTGTAACATCTAATTTGCAACTAATTTTCTCTAACATCTAATTTGCATCTAATTATTTCTAACATCTAATTTGCATCTAATTTTTTTCATCTAATTTGCATCTCTAACAACTAATTTTAGAACTAAAATCAACATCTAATTTTTTCTAACATTTTTATTTGCATCTCTAACAACTAATATTAGAACTAAAATTCACATCTAATTTTTTTCTAACATCTAATTTGCATCTAATTTTTTCTAACATCTAATTTGCATCTAAAATTAACATCTAATTTTTTCTGACATCTAATTTGCATCTAATTTTTTCTAACATCTAAAATTAACATCTAATTTTTTCTAACATCTAAAATTAACATCTAATTTTTTTCTAACATCTAATTTTCTAACTTTTAATAAATTTTGAAATTTGCTAACACTAGCATTACACAAGAATGTTGCAAAACTAACATCTTTCCAACAAAACAAACATACACAAAACTAACAATTTTACTAACACTAACAATTTCCTAATAACATTTACTAAATTTCCTAATAACACTAACAATGTCACTATTAAAAAAAAATCACTATAATCTTTCCAAAATTTCCTAATAACATTTAATAAATTCCCTAATAACAGTAACAATGCCTAATTAAAAAAAAAACTATCTCCTCCACGGGCCGTGGCCGTGGCGCGGCGGCCACCACGCCGTGGCGCCTCCACCACGCGCCACCACCGTGGCGCCCGTGGCCGCCACCACCCGCCACCACGCGCCACCACGGGGGGAGAGCGAGCGAGGAGGGGGCGGGCAGAGCTCCAACCTCTGGCGGCGGCACGGCAGCGCGAAGCAGGGGATCAGGGGCGGGCGACGCGGCGACGGCGGTGTCGCAGACGGCGTGCGGCAGGGGTGGGGCAGCACCTCGGGGCTGCGGCTCCTCCGCGGCGGAGCGGCAGATCGAGGGCGGCGGAGCGCGCTGGAGTTTGGCAGCCTGACTGTCGGAGAGTAGTCCCAGGAACTAGGGGTATGTCTCACGTATGTCAGGAATCGAGTAAGGGGCTGAACACGCAGTCAAACAACCCTCAGCTGCCTCGGCGACGATGCTCGGCGAGCTCGCTGAGGGCCATCACGGCAGAGATAACACACGAGCCTTTTACCCAGGTTCAGGCCCACCGTGAGGTGTAAGAGCCCTACGTCCTGCTTTTCTGTATTGCCTTGCTTGAAGAGTGTACAGTACAAATGGTGCTTGTCGAGGGACAAGCTACAGCAATGGTGGAGCTACCCTGGGAGAGGACTTGCTCTCTCTCCCTTTGCTAACTAGCGGAGTCTGGATGCAAATGAGCCGATCTCCCCACGCCCTCCTCCTCCTTGGTCGTACACAGCCTCCTTTTATATGAGCCCTGGACCTCTTCCCTTATTGCCCTTGGGCGGGAAGGGTAACCACATGGCGACAGAGGTGGAGGACAGTGCACGGCCAGGAGGGTGTCCATGGACTTGGTCCATGGCAGTGGAGCGTGTCCTTCCCTGCTGCAAAGCCACCGGCCAAGGACGATAAGCCTGCGCTGCAGAGCTCTGTGCCGTGCCCCACGGTGACGTTGGCCTTGGAGCGTAGCGGGCCACGGTCCCCTTAGCACGGAAATGGCAATTCTTGTAGTCCGCTTTGCTTGCTGCTGCTTTGTTGACCACCTTTAGCACAAAAGAGGCAACTGCGGCGCGGGTGTCACCGCGCGCAGTCACGCGCGTCACTCTACGGCGCGCGCAGAGGCCATGTGCGCTCTGTCGGGGAGACAGAGCCTTTGACCTCACGAGGGAATCCTCGCGAGGGGAGCCTCGCGAGGGGGTGCGCCTCAGCACCCGGACTTAGCAGTATTTCAACCGCAGAAGGGTCCTCTCGAGGGAAAGACCCTCTCGAGGCCGTGGAGGGCCCTCGCGAGGGAAAGCGCCTCGCGCGGCCTCCCCAGGCTGACTTGGTGAAATCTTTAGTAGACTGTCGTGGGCCTGAGCAGGCCTGGCCCGTGGTACCCTGGTTTCCACTGGGCCGACAGTAGCCCCCGGGCCCGCGACGGGCACGCAGGAGGCTTGTTGACGAAGGTGAAGCAACGTGGGCCCACAGGAACCTGCCACGTGTCGCTGGCCTCCTTCAAGCAGAGCGGGAGCCTCAAGCCCGCGCTGGCGGGGTACCGCATCGGCACCGAGGCGCAGCTCGACGAGCTGCGCTTCGTCGCTGCCTCGGCGACCAACGAGAAGGGCGCCACGAGGATGAAGCCAGCGAACACCACCGACCTCACTCCTCGCAACACTTACTACCCCGTCTTCCGCCACTCCCTCTTCGCGGGGCTTGTTCCCCCTTTCTCCGATTTCTTCCGGCAGGTTCTGCAATTCTACCAGATCCAGCTCCTTCATCTCCACCTCAACTCCATCCTCATCCTCTCCATCTTCGCCTTCCTCTGCGAGGCCTACATTGGCATCAGGCCCTCCATCGCGCTCTTCCGCAGCTTCTACGCGCTGCGCAACTCGGCGCCCAACGAGCGGACTGGGTGCGTCTCCTTCCGCATCGCAGACGGCATGGGCGGTACCTACATCCCCATCGCCTGGGAAGGCGAGAACGCCGTCACCAGCGTGAAGAAGAAGGTGGACGAGTTCCGGATGTGGTGGTTCTTCGTGAGGACCGGGCAGGCGAGCCGCTTCTTCGAGATCCTAGATACGCCCCCGCTGAAGAGGAACGGCTGGTCGAGCAGGCTCTTCACGGGGCCAGGAGAGAGCGAGGTGATGGACCGCTTGGCGGTGCTTCGCGAGGCCGGCCTCACGGGCCAGATGGTGGCTCTGGAGTTCGTGAGGCGCCGCATCGCCCCGCTCCAGGCCCGTTCGCAGCCGATGTGGCTGTACTCTGGCGCGAGGGACGGGATGCGTCTGCACGAGGCCAGCATCCAGAGGGACGAGGCGAAGAGCATAGTTGACACTCTCTTCACTTCCCCGAACATCCCCAAGCCGGCAAACGACAACGCTGAACCGCTCTACGCATTCGAGCTCATGTCACGGCTTGAGTTTGTGGAGAAGATGCCGGAGTTTGGCCCACGAGGCCTGCTGGTTGCGGGACAGGTGGAGCCTCATGAAGATTCTGAGGAGGCAGAGCATGTGATGCCTGCTGAGGGCGATGAGGAGGCGACGGAGTCCAGCGCCGCGGGTACAGAGGCCGGCGGTGCCTCAGGAGGCCCCAATCCCTCGGCGGGGGCTTCCGGCTCTTCAAGTGACACAGTGCCTGAGGCGGAGGTCCAGGTGATCTCCTCAGGCAGCGGGGACTCGTTCCAGGTCGCCCCCTTGCGACGCGTCGAAGAGGACGATGAGGAGAGCGACGACGAGCCTCTGGTGCGCCGCCGCGAGCGAAGGACAAAGGCGGCGCAGGACAAGCCTGCGGGAGCCCCCGAGGGCACTCCTCGCGAGGGAGAGGCACGAGCGCCCTCGCGCAGTGCGCTCCGCGACGAGATGGGTCGACGTGGAGGAGTAAGCTTCGCTTCTTTGTTTCTTGTGTTCTTGTGCAGCGTTCCTTGAGAAACCCTCCTGAGGAGTTTCGTTGCCTCTTGCAGGACCGCTACTGCGTCGGCGAAGCGGCGCAGGCTCAGGAAGGTTGGCGAGAGCTCAGGCTCTGCCGCGGCGTCAAGGACGCCAGAGGTCGTGGAGCCTCAACAAGAGGCCACGGGCTCTTCTCCTCCCGCGGATGCGCACCGCGTGGAGTTGGAGCCCGAGGCGACAGCGACGTCGCCAGGAGGGCTCGAGGCCTCCCCTGCAAGGCAACAGGAGGAGGTGATCGAAGAAGAGGCGGAGAAGACCGCCGCGTCGACAGAGGAGCCTGTCGACGTCGTGATGGGGGAGGCTGGCGTGCAGCCCCCTCTATCTGACCCTGTCCATGAAGAGGTCGCCCCTGAGGCGGCCACAGGAGAGGCAGAGGCTGCAGCGCGGGCGGCTGCAGCGGAGCAGGCTGCTCCCAACACCGGGGAGCAGCAGGAGATGCCCTTGGTGCAGGAGCGCACCGAGGCCCGTGCTGAGGGGGTGCCCGACCCTCAGGAGGCCCCCATCGTCGAAGAAAGGGAGGCCTCCCTTCAGAGGAGCCCCCAGCAGCAGCTGCAGACCGCACCGAGCCCCCAACGCAAAGTTGGAGGACCCTCCACGAGGCCAGAGGCCTCTGGGTCCGGCGGCCATGCGTGGGAAGTGATCCTGCGGCGCCCGCGCCCGAGCGCCGCCCGCCGGAGCTCCGTCTTCAGCATCGCGAGGGACGCGATGGGTTGGTTTGAGAGACACCTCGCCGAGGAGGCGCAGGCCAACGCGGAGGAGCGCGCTGAGCTCGACAGGGCGTGGGCGCTCCTTCACGAGGCGGTGGAGCAAGGGCGCCGCGCAGGCGAGGCGGCACGGGTGCAGCGTGAGGAAGGCCCGCTCTTTGCCAAGGAGACCCGCGAGAGCGTGGTCCGCGAGGCGCAGGAGACTCTCGAGAAGCTCAGGGAGGACCGCGAAGCCGTCGAAGCTGCGCGCGAGTCACTTGAGCTGGAGAGCGCCTCCAAGCACCAGGAGCTCAACGACCTCGAGAAGAAAATCATCGCGGAGTCGGAGGTGGTGAGGACCGGCCTGGAGAAGCTCCGCCCGGACCTTGCGGCCCGCGAGAAGCAGCTGGAACAGCGCGGTGAGGACCTTGCCCACCGTGAGGTCGATCTGCGCAAGCGGGAGGAGCAGGTCGAGCAGGTCGAGCGGGAGCAGGCGGCGCGGCTGGAGGTCTTGGAGGCTCGCGAGAGCAGCGTGGTCCAAGACGAGGCCAAATACAAGGAGCGCCTCCTGAAGGCCAACGAGCAGTACGCCAAGAAGGAGAAGCAGCTCGAGGAGGAGAACGCCGTCAAGATGCAGCTCTACCGCGACGGCGTCTCCAAGGAGTTCAAGGACAAGTTCAAGACCCAAGAGGATCGCTTCACGAAGAGGCGCAAGGAGCTCGAGGCCCGCGTCAAGCAGCTTGAAGAGCTGAACCAGCGGTCGGCCGGCCGCGTCCAGGCGGCCAAGGACGCCAAGGACCGCGCGGAGCAGGAGCTCGCCCTGCTGAGGGAGGACCTGCACTCGCTCCAGGAGCAGGTGGAGCCTACCGTGGCTCTCGTCGAGCAGGCTCGCCACCAGGCGGTGGCGCAGAAGGACCCTCCTCTTAGTGCTGCAGCAGCACCGCCGCGTCGGTATGTGAGTCAGGGCTCAGCAAGGCCGGGGGGTGCGCGAGTCTTAGAGAGGTAAGGGCTCTCGAGGCACGATGCTCGAGAGCCCCCCTTTGACGTGCAAGCGGTTCATGAGGTGCGAGAGAGAAAAACAGCTCGAGAGGCGCAAGAGAAAGAGAGAGGCCTCGAGAGGCCAAAACCAGCCAAGGAAATTTAACGGGTCGTAGACTTAGCTTCGCGAGGCGACTGCCTGTGGAGGGCTTCTTGTCCCTTGGCGAGGTTTCCGCTCTCGAGGCTGCCTGATGCTGATCTCCGGGCCCTTTCCTGCGTAAGAGCAATAGGCATACCCACAAGCAATGCATGGTTGTATAACTCACACGCGCTCATAAGTTTCCCTATGTGTGTCTCACGAGGAGAATAAGCACCAAGGTCCTTGGTGAGGTGACGTGCACGGGAGCTGCCCATGAGTTCAGAGCTCGCGATGAGGTGACATGCATGGGAGCGAGCCCGTGAGTTCAGAGCTCGGATCCTTTGGGTTTTGTGATGCTGCTGGGATGGTCCCAAGGCACAGGCACTGTGCTCAGCCCCCGCTCGCGAGATACGCATGGGGGTAAGTATGAGCGCAAATGAGTGCAGGAGATTAGCTGCTTACCACAGCAATATTACATAACGGCGCTCGAGGGCTGCCACATAGTTTCATGCTGAGATGAACTAGTTCATCACATTTGGCGTGGCCAAAATAGAGTTCGCCATGTCTGAGCATGGGATGAATAGCCGCCATGTCTGAGCATGGGGTTCCACACGGAGTGGCTGAGGCATCTCGCGGCCCCAGGCGACGCATTGTAGAGTGAGCTCAGATGATGTCCCTCGTGGAGGGTGAGGTGATGGCGCATGGCTCCCTCTTGAGACGTTTTTACCGTGGCTGCACGGGATGGCTGTCACGGAGAGGAAGCCTTGGACGTTTTTACCGTGGCTGCACGGAGTGGCTGTCACGGAGAGGAAGCCTTGGACGTTTTTACCGTGGCTGCACGGGGTGGCTGTCACGGAGAGGAAGCCTTGGACGTTTCTACCGTGGCTGCACGGGTGGCTATCACGGAGAGGAAGCCTTGGACGTTTTTACCGTGGCTGCACGGGTGGCTATCACGGAGAGGAAGCCTTGAGAAAAGGGCCGGAGCCTGGGCGAGGGCCAGTGCCTCGGCAAGGGGACCAACCTCGGCGGGGGCCGGAGCCTTGGCGAGGGGATCAGCCCTGGTGAGGGGATCGGCCTCGGCGAGGAGATCGGCCTCACGAGGGGATCAGCCTCATGAGGGGATCCACCTCGCGAGGGGATCAGAAAATGGCCGGAGCCTGGCAACCTTCTTTTCGGCAGCTCGCTCCTAGGGGCCAGATGCTTCTCCTTCATAGGCCCAGCGAGGTGCTCGTCAGCATCCTCGCCAGCGAGGCATGCTGAAGCTGGCAAGATGGTGAGTTGCTGGCACAGGGTCGGCCCTCGAGGAGACTTGCGCAGGCTGCAGGTGGCGCGAGCCCCCGAGCCGGAAGGTGGCGGGAGGTGGCGCGGGAGGTGGCGGGACTGTCGATGGCGACGGAGAGGCTGCGGCAGCCCCCGAGCGCTCGTGGGAAAAGTCCAGGAATGTCTAGCCGCATGCCGCGAAGGGCGAGGGGAGCGAGACGGCTCGGCGGCGGCGGAGCCGCTAGGCCGCGAAGGAGCCAGGGGAGCGGATGGCTCGACGGAGGGGAAGCCCCCAGGCCATGCGCTGCGTTCCCTGCGCGCCCAGAGAGGCGCACCAGCGAGCGAGGCTGCGCCGGAGCGGGAACGCGAGCGGCGTTGACGAGCTTCGGTGACGCGGTTGAGCCAGGCGTCGAAGCCCGCCTGTGCTGGGCGGTAGCGTAGCAGCTCGTCTGCCATGAGCAGAGCAGCGCTCGGGTTTGGAGCGGCCCGGCTCTGCGAGGAAGCGCCTGGCTCCCAGGACGGGTGCAAGGAGGAAGCCTCCTCCTCGCCGTCGTCGTCCTGGTCCTCCGGGTGCTCGACGCGGGGCTCGGGGTTGGTGGAGGGCCCTGGAGCGGTGTTGGTGCGCGGACGGCCGCGCGGGCGGTGGGCGACGGGCTCGGTGTTGACCCTGCCTGAGGTCCGGCGTGCGAGGCGCTCAGCTCGAGTCTCGGCCATGGCGAAGGAGAGGTTGAAGACGCGCCTCAGCCCCCTACCTGGCGCGCCAAATGTCGGAGAGTAGTCCCAGGAACTAGGGGTATGTCTCACGTATGTCAGGAATCGAGTAAGGGGCTGAACACGCAGTCAAACAACCCTCAGCTGCCTCGGCAACGATGCTCGGCGAGCTCGCTGAGGGCCATCACGGCAGAGATAGCACACGAGCCTTTTACCCAGGTCCAGGCCCACCGTGAGGTGTAAGAGCCCTACGTCCTGCTTGTCTATATTGCCTTCCTTGAAGAGTGTACAGTACAAATGGTGCTTGTCGAGGGACAAGCTACAGGAATGGTGGAGCTACTCTAGGAGAGGACTTGCTCTCTCTCCCTTTGCTAACTAGCGGAGTCTGGATGCAAATGAGCCGATCTCCCCGCGCCCTCCTCCTCCTTGGTCGTACACAACCTCCTTTTATATGAGCCCCGGACCTCTTCCCTTATTGCCCTTGGGCGGGAAGGGTAACCACATGGCGACAGAGGTGGAGGACAGTGCACGGCCAGGAGGGTGTCCATGGACTTGGTCCATGGCAGTGGAGCGTGTCCTTCCCTGCTGCAAAGCCACCGGCCAAGGACGATAAGCCTGCGCTGCAGAGCTCTGTGCCGTGCCCCACGGTGACGTTGGCCTTGGAGCGTAGCGGGCCACGGTCCCCTTAGCACGGAAATGGCAATTCTTGTAGTCTGCTTTGCTTGCTGCTGCTTTGTTGACCACCTTTAGCACAAAAGAGGCAACTGCGGCGCGGGTGTCACCGCGCGCAGTCACGCGCGTCACTCTGCGGCGCGCGCAGAGGCCATGTGCGCTCTGTCGGGGAGACAGAGCCTTTGACCTCACGAGGGAATCCTCGCGAGGGGAGCCTCGCGAGGGGGTGCGCCTCAGCACCCGGACTTAGCAGTATTTCAACCGCAGAAGGGTCCTCTCGAGGGAAAGACCCTCTCGAGGCCGTGGAGGGCCCTCGGGAGGGAAAGCGCCTCGCGAGGCCTCCCCAGGCTGACTTGGTAAAATCTTCAGTGGACTGTCGTGGGCCTGAGCAGGCCTGGCCCGTGGTACCCTGGTTTCCACTGGGCCGACACTGACGGCGTCGCTCTGCTCCTCCGCGCGCTTTTCTTCGATGAAAAATGGCTAAGGACCAACCGTGCCGCTTATGTAGGGGAGGGACCTTTAGTCGCGGCCCGTGGTTCAAACTGCGACTAAAGGGGGGTCTTTAGTCCCGGTTTGAGCCACGGGCCGCGACTAAAGGGGTTGGAGGGCTTTTCGCGTTCCCGCGCGCTACCCACACCTTTAGTCGCGGCCCGTGACTCAAGCCGGGACTAAAGTCCCAAAAATAGCACGCGCAACTGAATTCTTTTTTTTTCAACAGAACCAGGACCTTTTTTTAAACATTTGAATTAAGCAGTTTTTGCATATTTTTGAATCTGACAAAACTTGCAATATGAAAAGTGTTTGAATTTGAATAAGTAATTCATAACCATTTTCTGTTTTATAAAATAATTACTCTAAATATTCTAAATATCATTTTTTGTTTTTCGATTGTCAAAAATGACATTTTTTGTGAAGCAAGTACAATAAATATGGTGCAAATGGCACCCATCCAATTATCACACAAAGTAGACCATATTTTATGGACAATCCACAAATATTGGTAATTTTCTCGGTTTCTAGCCCTACTCTCCCGCCATTTTCCTCCCACTCTTCTTCTCCCGCCATCTTCTCTCCCGCTCTTTTTCTCCCGGGTGAGCCTATATTCTTTCCCGCCCTTTTTTCCCGCCATCTTCTCTCCCGCCAAATTGTTTCCCGCCATTATATCTCCCTCCTGTTTCTCCCGCCAATTGTTCTGTGCTCGTTCTATAAAAACCCCGGGAGGAGATGTCGAGTTGGTAAGCATAGTCCACTCACTCGAACATGTCGAGTTTTCCTTCGATGGTAGTTTCCCGGGAGGAATGTCGGCACTACTTTTGCAGTTTACGGTCGATTTCAAGGTAGACAATAAGAAGATCCCATTCGAAGATATTGTTAGTCATCCACCTTATCTCCGTGAGCTATCAGCGAAGCTAGTTAGGCATGGGTCACTAGTGGAAACAGGGCCACTGGTCCCGGGTCGTAAGGGCCTCTAGTACCGGGTGTCCACCCGGGACTAGCAAGGCGACACTAGAGGCCCCCCCCTCTAGTACCGGGTCCGTTACGACCCGGAACAACAGGATCCCACGTGGCCGCCGAGACGCGGGCGTGGTGGAGGACCTCTAGTCCCGATTGGTCATACGACCCGGGACCAAGGACCTCACACGTTGCAGCCTGTAATTTTTTGTTTTTCCTCCCAATTTAATATTGAAATGGTGCAAAAAAATATGCGTTTAATTAATTAAAAACAGAAACTACATATAACATATCAAAATGTTCATAAATAAAAATATGTTCACGTCTATCCGGTTACATGGAGGTGCTCATAACCGGGACTAGAGCCCGTCTATTCGATTACACGTGTGTGGAGATCATAACCGGGACTAGAGCCCGTCTATTCGGTTACACGGGAGATCATAACCGAGACTTCACCGCTATTCTCCATTGTATGTTCCTTTTGTAGGTATGACTTCGCTGAGCAGAAACCTCGCAAGTTCCTCTGCTAGTGCTTGAAAGCGCTTCTTTAGTGGCAAACTCTCGCGCAATGACTCTGCCTATAAAAGAAGGAGATCAATACGAATATTAATCATGACTATCAAAAATTATGAATGACACTGGAGATCAATTGATGAATATGATTGTTCATGTACGTCTAAAAATTTCTTTGGGTCCCGCTCAGTGACCGAACGACGAATCCACTCGCAAACGAAATATCAACAGAAATTGGTCCCCTGTGGTTGCCTCTCGATCCACTTTACGAGAATAGAATTCAATCAAATCATAGTGAACATATAGTGGTATTGAAAACTATAAATAAAGAGATGCGCGAACCTAGCTAGACCGTACTACCTACCTGTGGGTGAATAAAAGTCAGCTGTTTTTCAAATGAACCTGAACCCTTTGTACTCGCTTTGAATTGTTTCCAAACCCTGCCGGCCAAAAAAAGAATAAATGAGTTATTAGTTGCTTGATATCTCTGAAATCAATAAGAGAGACTGATATAGTGCGATAATGTTTGAAATTACCTTTGGAGCGTATCTAGAATGCTTTGGTACCTCTCCTCAGGCCAGTCCAATGAGTCGTAAACTTGAACTCTTGATCTATCAACTTCAATGACTAGCAGAATGTAATGATCGCTGCGGATGATTATATACACGTCAGTAACTCATCAGTTACACTTAATTTGTACAAGTGAGTAACACTCTCTTACCTGAAGAAGTAAAGAAACATTATCTGCACCTTGAAATGTTGCTTCATTAGGGCATTTAGCAAGTTCTTCTCCGTGTCCTTCACGTGGTTTTTTAGTGTCCTTGCATTAACTCGTACTGGGTTAACGAACCCAAAGTCATAGATGCCCTTTCTGTCACATTCATCACTCTTCATTCTGCATAATACCGTAGTGAGCATAATTAGCGATGGCAATGAACGAGCTGAGAGCTAAAGACTTTATCTTTTTTGGAAATAAATGAATTGAATCACTTACAGACAGTAGACACCGACGAGAGCCAAGTCGAGGGAGTCAAGGTTGTATAAGTACCAGAGTTCTTTGAGCTGAATTGTGAACATGTCTTCACCCGCAAAATGATTTTTTGTAACTTTCACAGAGATCAAAAAGTCATCAAATTCCTTTGTGGTTTTTATGTACCAACTATGGAGTTGTCGCATACATGTCGGTAGAAACTTTATCTGATCACCTCGCAGCAGGGACCTCCCCCATTTCCATTTCCATGAATCATCTACATCAGACAGAAAGAGATTTTCGTTGTCCAGTTGAGCAAGAGTAATACCAGCATCTGCAGCAAAGTCCTTCTTGAAGGATAAAGTAGGAATTAGGTCCGTCACGGAGCCATGACCACTGGGTATAACTACGAGCGGGGCTATCGACTGGTTTGCCTATTGTCCGAGCTGGGCAACGTCTCTTTTCCCTTTGGCACTACTACTTCTCGTCTTGGGAGAGCTACTACTTTTACTCAGAGCTCGTAAATAGTTATCTGGCTTATTTTTCTCATATTGCGATGGTTCCGTGATGAATCCAATAGCCCACTTGGTTTCCTTTGCAGTAAATGTTTGCTTTTCCTCGGGCTTTTTCCGTGCAAGCTGTCTTTTTGTGTCTACATCCACCCACGCATCCAATTGCTCTTTAGTCATGTCGCAAGCTCTGAGGTCGTCAAGGCTTTTGGGTACTTTTGGGAGGGGCGAACGTCGGGGGTCTCGCCCGAATCCCATGGACGACGAAGTGGCGCCCTTCCTATGTCGGGGCTTCGGAGTCGGCTCATGCGGCGGTGGAGCCGGCTCATGCGGCGGCGGAGTGGGCTGACGCGGCGGTGGAGTGGGCTCACGCGACGGTGGAGTCGGCGCACGCGGCGGCGGAGACGACTGATGCGGAGGCGACTGATGGTTGTCGTCCCCTTCATCGTCATCAGGTGGTGAATCGTGAATTGGCGGAGACGATGGTGGCCTTGGCACCTAGCC
Source organism: Poa pratensis (assembly GCA_947311845.1). NCBI lineage: Eukaryota > Viridiplantae > Streptophyta > Magnoliopsida > Poales > Poaceae > Poa > Poa pratensis. Next base: position 78,736,789 of record CAMZMU010000043.1, on the reverse strand, counting down.
TGCAAACTTGATGTATTTCTTCCGCCATAGAATTAGACCACCCACGACGTCCCCTAGCACCGACTCATCATCAGCTCTTGGGAACTCAAGGTTCAGTGATTCATATCCTTGTACAACTTGATCCTCGGCGACATGAGCAGTTCCATCTGGAATGGCATTGCCAAGCCACGATGCTGTAGAGTCAATGGAGAATGCATAGCCGTCCGCCGCCTTCATGGATAAGTTAAATACTGGGACATGTAGCTCACAAGTTGTTTTCTCCGTGATATAATCCATGGGGTAACTTGTCTCATCATCACTGACCATAACCGAGAAAGCCATGCTGCTTCTGCGATGCGATGGGCCGCCTTGACTCGCTTGTTCCAGCTGAAGAGTTGGCGCCCCTTGCTCGCACATTTGATCTATTTGCTTCTGCTGCTCCTTATAGAGAGCAACCATCTGGTCATGATTTCTTTCTAAGATCATCAACCGGTCTGATTCCTGCTGCTCCTTCCTCCTCTTTGCTCTCAATCGGCTTCTATAAGAGGCACGGTCCTGGGGAAACTCTTTGGTTCTCTCGTCGATGTAACTAACTCCCTCTAACTTTGGCTTAATCCATTCCTGAGTGCTGATATAAACGTTGTCCCTGACAGTGACTCCGCATTGATGCACAAACTTAACTGCGTTCGGCACGGGTGCCAGTGGTTGGCCAGTAGTTGCATTCACCTCGTCAATTGTGAGATGCTCATCTTTGCCCATCCCTTGGGCATGGCCTCGTTTAGTGGATTGGTTCGATGCGGAGGTCTAAAAATATGAAACATGTGTGAATACATATATATGCACAAATCAGTTATTGCATCTGCTCAACATAGGCTTAATATACCTCGCCAGACGGCGTGGGTCCACCAATTTCCGAGTCCTCATCTTCAGCTCCTTCCGCGGATGCCGAAATTCACCGGGTTCCAAAATGTAGGAAAGTATCTCTTCTTCCCCTTCTCTCGTTGTGAAGGGAGCATCGACATCCATTGTTTAACTAATACAAAAAAAAGATAAAACAATAATAGCATTAGTACAATAATTCAAAGGAGGGAACTATACAAATATGCAACAAAAACAATTTAATATTGCATCTAAAGAAAAAATCTTTCAAAAAAAACATAGGCTGTCCCAATCCCAGCCCAGCCCCCAAATTTGGGCCAGAACCTGGTCAAAGGTGGCCACCGTGGTCATCGCTGGCCCACCTGCCAGCGCCTACCCGCCCCACCGCCACGTGTGACCGCCCACTGGCCACGCGTGGTCAATGCTGGCCCACCTGCCAGCGACCCAGTTCTGACCCCGCCGCCCTGCCTCGTGTTCCCGCCCCGCCTCGTCTTCACCTCCCCGCCTCGTGTTCCCACCCGGCCGCCTCGCCTTCACCCCCCGTGGTCAATGCGGAGCACCAACAGCCCCCGCCCACCCGGAGTCAATGCTCCTGGCCCACTTGCCAGCGACTCGGGCGCTGGCCCACCCGACGGTTCCCCTCCCGACGGTCCTGGTCTTTAAAAAGGGACGCGCCCGTGCGGATATGGACACTCCACTCCGCTCCGCTCCCACGGTTCCCCTCCCCGACGGTTCCCCTCCGCCCGTCCAGTGCCCTCGCCGCCATGTCGCGCTGGTTCGGGAAGTCCCCGAAGAACGAGGCCGGCGAGTCCTCCAGCCGTCGCCGCGCTTCTCCACCGCCTCCACCGCCGGCGGCCTTGGGCGTCGTTCCGCAGGGCGTGCGGAGGACCGCGCCACCGGTGCGGTCGCCCACGCACCCGACGCGCCGTCACGAACCACCACCACCACCGCCGGAGGGAGGAGGATCCGGCGCCGGCGCTACGTGCCGGAGCCGGAGTGCCAGTGGCACTGGGACAACGCCGCCACGCTGGAGTGGAGCGACGTCCACCTCCCCGAGGGCTGGCACCTGAACCCGCAGAGGATTCCGGTGCCGGCGGTCCCGCTCCCTGGGAGGCAACTGGACAGGGAGATCGCGCGCCGGCGCCGCCTCCTCCCGGCGGAGCTCCGCGACGACCCCGTCTACGCGGCGGACTCCCCACACTGGGAGCAGTGGCTCAAGGACGAGCACGAGGACCGCCGCCACTCCTACTTCGCCCCGGCGCCCCGCGCCGTCCAATCCGCCTACCCAGCGCTGCCCGACGCGCTGTGGTTCGAGGAGGAGGTCCCCGAGGATGAGGACGACCCGGAGATGGTGGCCGCGTTCGAGGCCTCCAACCTCAGCCTCGTCGAGGACGAGATCAAGAGGTGGGAGAAGGTGAGGCCGCGGCCGCGGCGCGGCCCTGATGCCGCCGCCGCCGCCACCGCAGTACTACGACCCGGACGAGGTCGAGCCGTGGCACTACGCCATGGAACGCGAGCAGGAGCAGGACCTTCCGCCGCCGCCTCCTCTGCCTCCCGGCCTCGTTGGCCAGTCCTGGGTCTTTACCGGCGGGAGCTGGTCGGCGGATCAGGAGCAGGAGCAGGAGGCGCCACCGCAGCAGCAGCAGGCGCCACCGGAGCATCTCTGGACCCCGCCGCCCTTCATCGTCCTCGACGACTAGGCGGCACCGGCGACGACGACCCCCCTCCCCCCTCCAATGTAATGGCCTTATTAATGGCCTCCCCCCCAATGTAATCGGCCGTTTGTGGCCTCCCCCTAATTATAATGAAATCGGCCCTTAGGCCCTAAAAAATCTGTTCTTGTTTGCCAACTCCGGCGCCGGCCCCGTGGTTAGGGTCCGCCGCCGCCGCCGCGCGCTAGATCTGAGAGAGGGAGAGAGTAGTTGGTCGGGGGGACGAGCTCACCGTGGGTCGGGGGCGAGCTTTGCTTGCTCGGGGACGACGATCTTGCTCGGGGGAAGAGCGGGGACGGCCGCGCCCGGAGCAGGAGCAGGACGGCGACCCGGGGCGGCAGCGGCGCGGGGACGAAATCCGGCAGCCTGGCGGCGCAGGGGGCGGCGTCGTCTGGAGCCCGGAGGCGGAGCGTCGATTTGCTGGACTTGGGCAAATTTTCGGCCCGAGCCACTAGAAGTAGCGCCAAAAAGGCCTCTAGTACCGGGCCGTGGCTCCACCCGGTACTAGAGACCCTCTAGTACCGGGCCGTGTTACCACCCGGTACTAGAGGTCCCTCAGGGCCGCGAAAATTTGCGCGCCAAGCCCAGTGGACCTGTAGTACCGGGTGGTCGCACGGCCCGGTACTAGAGGTTAATTTTTTTTAATTTTCTGGTTTCTTACTTTTTTTATATCTTTTGATTTACTTGTCTAAATTAAGTAAAAATTGCTTTCATTTTCCTGTTTTCTGTTTTGGTTTAAAATGAAGTATCACATGCGCTTGGTTTTAAATTAAGTACTACATACGCTTAATTTAAAATCAATTCAAAAATTTATAAATCAAGTACTACATGCGCAGTGGATCATTTCACATCACAAAGTTTGATGCTACATCAAAAATTTATAAATTAAGTACTACATTCCGCCACCGCCATACGCTTGATTTCATTGACATGTCTGTCTTGTCCTCCATACTATAAATTATATAAAAGTTTAATAAATTATTACACATCATGAACAACATCCCTATTTAGTCTTCGCTTTTTCTTTTTGTGAGACCCTTTCTTCTGATCGCTCCGTAACCATGGACAAGGGTCTGCATATAACTTGAGACTTGGGTCAGTGGTCACTTTGAAGGGCGGAATTTCATGAAACTTGTCGTAATCTTCTGACATGTCTGTCTTGTCCTCCACTCCCACGATGGTTCTTTTCCCTGAAAGAACTATGTGGCGCTTTGGCTCATCGGCTGATGTATTCACTTCCTTATCTTTTCTTTTTTTTGGCTTGGTAGACATGTCCTTCACATAGAAAACCTGAGCCACATCCTTGGCTAGAACGAATGGTTCGTTGTCGTACGCAACATTCGTGAGATCCACTGTAGTCATTCCGTACAATGGGTCTTCCTTTACCCCGCCGCCTCTCAGGTTGAACCATTTGCACCAGAACAAAGGGACCTTCAAAGAAGGTCCATAGTCAAGTTCCCATATCTGCTCTATGCAACCATAATATGTGACCGTGGCCTCATTCGTGCTCTTATCATCAAAGCGGACACCACTATTTTGGTTGGTGCTCTTTTTATCTTGGGCGTTCGTGTAAAATGTATTCCCGTTTATCTCATACCCTTGGAAAGTCCAAATAGTCGAAGATGGCCCCTTAGACAACAAGAACAGCTCATCTGAGACTGTGTTGTTGTTGTTCAGATGCGTTTCCAACCAACCGCCAAAATTCTCCATGTGTTCCTTTGCAATGGCGGAGTCATCCATCCCCGGGTTGTTAGAGCGTACAATATCCTTGTGCATCTGGATATACGGAGCCACCAAAGTGGAATTATGCAGAACTGTGTAGTGTGCTTTTGTGAAAGAATACCCGTCCCTGCATATGTATGATTTCTTTCCTAGAGTGCCTTTCCACTTAGTCTCCCCTCATGTCGCGATTCAGGAAGACCAATCGACTTAATGCCGGGAATAAAGTCAACACAAAACTCAATGACCTCCTCTGTTCCATACCCTTTGGAGATGCTTCCTTCTGGCCTAGCACGGTTATGAACATACTTCTTCAACACTCCCATGAACCTCTCAAAGGGGAACATATTGTGTAGAAATACAGGACCCAGAATGTGAATCTCGTCGACCAGGTGTACTAGGAGATGTGTCATAATAGTGAAGAAGGATGGTGGGAACACCAACTCAAAACTAACGAGACATTGAGCCACATCCTTCTGTAACCTTAATAGAGTGGTTGGGCTGATTGACTTCTGCGAAATTGCATTGAGGAACGCACATAGCTGAACAATGGATACTCGAACATTTTCCGGTAGAAGCCCCCGCAATGCAACCGGAAGCAGTTGAGTCATCAGCACGTGGCAGTCATGAGACTTTAGGTTCTGGAACTTTTTCTCTGCCATATTTATTATTCCCTTTATATTCGACGAGAAGCCAGACGGGACCTTCATACTGCTCAGGACTTCAAAAAATATCTCCTTCTCTTCTTTGGTAAGAACGTAGCTAGCAGGACGTAGACGTCCTTTATCCGTCCTCATTGGATGCAGGTTCTTTGGGTCTTTCAAAAGTTGCTGGTCCTCTCGTGCTTCCGGAGTATCTTTTGCCTTCCCATACACGCCCAAGAAGCCTAGCAGGTTCACGCAAACATTCTTCGTCACGTGCATCACGTCGATTGCAGAGCGGACCTTTAGGATTTTCCAATAGGGTAGTTCCCAAAATATAGACTTCTTCTTCCACAGGGGAACGTGGTTGTTAGCGTCCTTCGGAACAGACTGTCCGCCAGGACCCTTTCCAAAGATTACATCTAAATCCTTGACCGCATCATATATATCTTCACCACTTTGGAGGGGTGGCTTCGGCCGGCGATCTTCCTCACCTTTGAAATGCTGCTGCTTGCTTTTCTTTCTTAGGGGATGCTGAGTTGTAAGAAATCGACGATGACCCGGGTACACATTCTTGTTACCTACATATATACTTTCAGTGCTATCTAAACAGTGTGTGCATGCATTGTATCCCTTGTTCGACTGTCCTGAAATGTTACTAAGAGCAGGCCAATCATTGATGGTTACAAACAACAACCCTCGTAGGTTAAATTCCGCTTGTTTGTACTCATCCCACACAGGTACCCCTTCATCACGCCACAACTGTAAAAGTTCATCAACTAATGGCCTCAGGTAGACATCAATGTTGTTACCGGGTTGCTTCGGGCCTTGGATGAGCACTGGCATCATAATGAACTTCCGCTTCATGCACAACCAAGGAGGAAGGTTATAGATACATAGAGTCACAGGCCAGGTGCTATGACTGCTGCTCTGCTCCCCAAAAGGATTAAAGCCATCCGTGCTAAGACCAAACCTTAAGTTCCTTGGGTCACGTGCAAATTCCTTGTACTCTGTATCGATTTTTCTCCACTGCGACCCATCAGCCGGGTGTCTCAACATCTCGTCGCTCTTGCGGTCTTCTTTGTGCCATCGCAACAACTTGGCATGCTCTTTGTTTCTGAACAAACGTTTCAACCGTGGTATTATAGGAGCGTACCACATCACCTTGGCAGGAACCTTCTTCCTGGCGGGCAGGCCCTCAACATCGCCAGGGTCATCTGCTCTGATCTTATACCGCAATGCACCGCATACCGGGCATTCATTCAAATTCTCATACTTCTCACCGCGGTAGAGGATGCAGTCATTAATGCATGCATGTATCTTCTGCACATCTAATCCTAGAGGGCAGATAATCTTCTTTGCTTCATACGCACTCTCGGGCAATTCGTTACCAGCCGGCAGCTTGTCCTTCACTATTTTCAGTAAACTCCCAAATCCCTTGTCAGATAAACCATTCGCTGCCTTCCATTGCAATAATTCCAGTGTGGTACCGAGCTTTGTGTTGCCATCTTCGCAAGTTGGGTACAACTTTGTTTTGTGATCCTCTAACATGCGCTCCAACTTCAACTTCTCAAGTGTAGTTTCTGCTAGGGTATGTGCATCAACGATGACCCCACGTAAATCATCATGTATGATGGGATCATCTGGTACCTCTTCATCATCAGCTTCCCCTGTTGGGTTACCAACATATTCAGGGTACATGTAGTTGTCATCGTTCTCTTCTTCTTCGTTATCTTCCATCATAACCCCTTTTTCTCCGTGCTTGGTCCAACAATTATAGCCGGGCATGAAACCAGAAGTTATCAGGTGGAGGTGAATTCTGTCTGTGTTAGGGTAATCCTTCTCATTCCGACATTTTTGCATGGACAACACATAAAACCATTCGGCCCCTTGTTATCCTTAGCCACATTGAGAAAAGATTGCACGCCATCCATGTACTCTTTAGAGCGTCGGTCAGCGTACATCCATGGATGACTCATCTGCAAATCACCGCTAAAACCCATTACGATAAACCAACATAATAGGAAACATATCATATTCATTAATACAAGTTCATCACATTAAAACCAAAGTATAGTAGTGACCAAATGTAATACATAGTTCTCATAAAACATAAATTAATTGAAACTAGAATACAACTATCTAAAGAATTTAAATCCAACAACAAATGCGATCAGAATCGCAACTAAGGTAACTATTGAACCAACAGCATAATGATACCAAGCCTCTTGACTAATGACATATTTTCTAATCTTTCTAAGCTTCAAGCGCATTGCATCCATCTTCATCTCGTGAACAGCGACGACGTCGGTAAGCTCGACCCCGTGAGCATCAACGATGTCGGCAATCTTCAAGTCCAATACCATCTTCTCTTCTAGGCATTGGAGACGAAGATCTTCACTTATCTTCAATTTTGCTTTCAAATCGTTGTTTTCTTTTTAAAAAACTCTACAATAGGGTCGGCTGGAATTTCCGGTTCAACTACCTCCTAAATAAAAATATATCTATGTCAATTTGGTCGGCATGATTGTTATAAACACGAAACAAAATAAATAGTGATAAAAATATACCACATCCGAATCATAGACCGGACGAGGGCCGACGGGGACGGATATCAAAACCATGACACTATACATAAAAAACATAAGAAAATTATACAAGAAAAATAATTATGCATTCAAATCATACAAGTAATTTTGTAAAATAAAGATAAAAGAAGAGGCTCACCGAGGTGGTGCCGGTCACGGGATGGCGGGGGCTATCGACGGCGGTGAGGACCGAGACGACACTAAAATCCACAAATAATAAATTAATTTGAGCTCAAAATACATAAAAAAATGAACTACCTAGCTTAGGCATTTCATCAAACACCTAGGTAGCACTATAAAAATGAAATGAGCTAAACTTGTATGGAAATGGCTAAAATTCGGCCGCCGGGTGAAAGGATCAAGTGTTGCTAACCCTTGGAGAGATGGGTGCCGTCTATCTTGACAAATCTTGGAAAAAAATGGGGCTACACTTGAGCTTGAGAGAGGAAACAATGAAGATGAGCTTGAGAGTTCAAAAATGGTGGCTGGCCCGGGGTGGGAGATGATATAGCGGGACCTCTAGTCCCGGGCTGTACCACGGCCCGGGACGAAAGGTCCACCCTCCTGTCTCCACCCTGCCGCTGACTGCCTCGGTCCCGGGTGGTATCACGGCCCGGAACTAGAGGTGCCCTACAACCCGGGACCCGACCTGCGCAGCGTCGGAGCAGCCGGCCCGGTACTAGTTCCCTCCTCTAGTCCGGGTTCGAACCACGCCCGGGACTAGAGCCCAACACCCCTCTCCACCAAAGCTCCTGTTTCATCTAGTGGGTGGCCACGAAGGGATTCGAAGGAAATAGAAAAAGAACTTGTGAGGCTGTATGCTAGGTGGCAGAAGAAGAAACTAGCATATAGGAGTGGAGCAGATATGTTGGATGCTTTTCATAAACCGATTTTATGGGTCGAGGAGAGCGAGGATGAAGATGATATCTTCATGCCGACTGAAGCGAGCAAGAAAGCTGCAGCAGCGGCGGCGGCGTTGAAGGGCAAGGGTACGACATCGTCGAAGGACAAGGGTGTTGCGTCGTCGAAAGGCAAGAGTGATGCGGGAGGCTGCGTCGATGGTAGATGACTTTTCTTTTTCTAATTTGTAAAGTACCATGTATCTTCAATTTATGTTGTGTTTTCGCTACTACCGATATTTTGTTGTCTGTGTAATTTATGTTGTGTTTTTGCTACTACCGATATTTTGTTGTCTGTGTAATTTATGTTGTCAATGTAATTTGCATGGTTTGTTTAATATCAATGCGAAAAGTAGTCACCCATCAATCTTGGGTACATAAACAAACCATAGTTTTGGATAATTCGACCCCTTACAATGAACTACAAGAGATAAAAAATACATTTTACACGATCGTCGTCTTAGCTAGACCAGAATAGTTAATGACAACAATCTTGGGTACATAGACAAACCATAGGTTAGTCATACTCCTGCCGGGACTAAAGGGGCTTATTTGTTCCCGTTCGAGCCACCAACCGGGACTAAAGGGGCTTATTTGTTCCCGCGCAATTTTACCAACCGGGACTAAAGGGATTCCCACCAATAAGGAAGAAGCACACGGATCGTGTGTTTCTTTCGAGCGCTTGTGAGCCGTTGGATCAGGGGTGTGTTTCTTTTGAGCGCTTGTGAGCCGTTGGATCAGCACTAGCACAACCACTTTGTGAGCCACCAACCGGGACTAAAGGGGCTTATTTGTTGCCGCGCTTATTTGTAATAATCATCTCTTTATTTTAAAAACGTCCTTAACAACATCCCATACAGTGACATAAAAGGTTTAATACATTATTACACATCACTAACAATTACATTACTACATAAATGGACTTGTTGCTCGGAGGTCGTAGCATTAGGGGGAACGGCGGGAGGAGCCAGCTCCGTTCCTGGCCGCCTGGTTCTCGCGCGCACGTTTCCGGCGGAGGGCACTAGCCATGGAGGATGATTCTTTCAACGCCCAAGCCAGCTGGGAAGCCTCCTTTGCCTTGAGCTGGCAGGCAGTCTTGGCTCACTGAACACGGTCGTCGCGGATGGACTACAAGGAGGCTTCAATGGCCTTCTGCATCTGCGGCCCACCGCCCTCTTCCCCATGGTCGCTCCAGTCGAAGTCGTCGTCGTTGTCCTCCTCCTTGTCGGGAGGGACGGCGGCGGCTGGTGGAGGTGCGGCGTCACCTGGTGGAGAGCTCGTGGGCATACGACGGGATAGGCTCCCGCGGTAGCGCCCAAGCGCGCTCTGCCGAGCATGCTCGACCTCGTCCAGAAGGCGCTGCGGCAGGCGTGGCGGATCCATCTCGTGGATACGATGTCTTCGTGGCCGAGGGTTTACCCCATCGGCGACAATACTACATATAGATCTGGGGTAGGACACGTACGTGACCAGGGCAGCGCTTGGGTAGGACACGTAAGAAATAAGGCGGGAAGCAATAGACCTTTAGTCCCTGTTCGAGCCACCAACCGGGACTAAAGGGAATCCCTCCAATAAGGAAGAAGCACACGGATCGTGTGTTTCTTTCGAGCGCTTGTGAGCCGTTGGATCAGGGGTGTGTTTCTTTTGAGGTCTTGTGAGCCGTTGGATCAAGGGTGTGTTTCTAGTCCCGGGCCGTGATACCACTCGGGACTAAAGGGGCCACGACCCTATATATAGCATCCATCATTGGCAGTACACGGGTAGCAGAGAGCAAGATTTCTGAAGGTGAACCCTCCCCTCGGTCGGATCCAAGCAGCGGCAAGGGTCTCTGATGATTAGCAACATCCCCAACACTTGTTCGGATGGTTGCAGATCATCAGGGACGTCTTGCCGCTGTCTGGATCGAAGGCCGATTTGCCGTCTCACGACCACGCGATGATTTGCAGTATACAAAGCATTCGGATTCCCGTCATACAGCCCTACGGTGCATTTGATATGCAGTCACTCACGAGGCACCGTAGGGCTGTATGACGGGGAAACCGTGTGTTTTGGTCAGTTTTTTTCTTTTAACTTTTGCTCCACACCGCCCTCCGTCCCCTACCCAGGGTGCTGCCCTCTCCCTCCCCTACCTAGGTGTTTGATCAAATTCCCCACTCATTTGTTCGGACGGTTGCAGATCATCAGGGACGTCTTGCCGCTGTCTGGATCGAAGGCCGATTTGCCGTCTCACGACCACACGATGATTTGCAGTATACAAAGCATTCGGATTCCCGTCATACAGCCCTACGGTGAATTTGATATGCAGTCACTCACGAGTCACCGTAGGGCTGTATGACGGGGAAACCGTGTGTTTTGGTCAGTTTTTTTCTTTTAACTTTTGCTCCACACCGCCCTCCGTCCCCTACCCAGGGTGCTGCCCTCTCCCTCCCCTACCTAGGTGTTTGATCAAATTCCCCACTCATTTGTTCGGACGGTTGCAGATCATCAGGGACGTCTTGCCGCTGTCTGGATCGAAGGCCGATTTGCCGTCTCACGACCACACGATGATTTGCAGTATACAAAGCATTCGGATTCCCGTCATACAGCCCTACGGTGAATTTGATATGCAGTCACTCACGAGTCACCGTAGGGCTGTATGACGGGGAAACCGTGTGTTTTGGTCAGTTTTTTTCTTTTAACTTTTGCTCCACACCGCCCTCCGTCCCCTACCCAGGGTGCTGCCCTCTCCCTCCCCTACCTAGGTGTTTGATCAAATTCCCCACTCATTTTTTCAGATCTCGGCGACGATGTCCGGCCTGTTGGATGCGAGGGGCGATGTCCGGGACTGGGCCACACTCGTTCCAGAGGGAGCCAGTCCCTGAGGAGGTGGTACGTCAATCGCTATGTGTTTATGTTGGATACGCCAGCGGTGTATAACAGTAGATGGATGGTTCTTCATAGGGATCCTTCTCACGTGAGTATTGCCCCTGTGATGGTTCCTGCTGTTTGGGTGCGTAGCGCCGGCCACTCAGCACCCCGTGGCTTAGGACCCTGCAAAAGTTAGTGACATTATTCGTGATGTATTATGGTTAAATAAAAATGGACCCGAGATATGTAATATGGTTTTCACCACATAAAGGTTTAATACATTACTACACATCACATAAAGGTTTAATACATTACATTACGTTTAACACATCACCAACATCCCTATCTAGTGTTGTGGTTTTCTTCTGCGCCGTAGCCATGGAGAATATTCATCATTTAACAGGATGGATGGGTCAGTTTTCACTGTGATGGGTGGAATTTCATGAAACTTATTATAATCTTCTGACATGTCTGTCTTGTCATCCACTCCCACGATGTTTCTTTTCCCTGAAAGAACTATGTGGCGCTTTGGCTCATCGGACGATGTATTCTTTTGCTGATTTCTTTTTCTCGGTTTGGTAGACATGTCCTTCACATAGAAAACCTGAGCCACATCGTTGGCTAGGACGAATGGTTCGTTCATGTACGCAAGATTCTTGAGATCCACTGTTGTCATGCCGTACTTTTGGTCTACATCTACCCCGCCTCCTGTCAGCTTGACCCATTTGCACCGAAACAAAGGGATCTTAAAAGAAGGTCCATAGTCCAGTTCCCATATCTATTGTATGCAACCATAATATGTGTCCTTTGTCCCATTGTCGTTTGTTGCATCAAATCGGACACCACTGTTTTGGTTAGTGCTCTTTTTATCTTGGGTTTCCGTGTAAAATGTATTCCCATTTATCTCGTACCCTTGGAAAGTACATATAGTCGAAGATGGTGACCTGGCCAACAAGTACAGCTGATCTTCAACAGTGGTGTAATTCATGAGATGTGTCTGCAACCAACTGCCGAAAGTCGCCTCGTGTTTCCCTTAAATCCAGGAGTCATCCTTCCCCGGGTTTTCGGAGCGTAGAATATTCTTGTGTTTCACGATATACGGAGCCACCACGGTGGCATTGTGTAGAACTGTGTAGTGTGCTTGAGTGAAAGAATCCCTGTCCATACATACCGTTGCTTTCCTTCCTAGTGTGCCTTTTCCAGTCAGCCTCCCCTCATACCGAGATTCAGGAACACCAATCGGCTTAAGGTCAGGAAGAAAGTCAACACAAAACTCAATGACCTCCTCTGTTCCATAGCCCTTGGAGATGCTTCCTTCTGGCCTAGCACGGTTACGAACATATTTCTTTAAGACTCCCATGAACCTCTCGAAGGGGAACATATTGTGTAGAAACACAGGACCGGGAATTCTAATCTCTTCGACTAGGTGAACTAGGAGGTGCGTCATAATATTGAAGAAGGATGGCGGGAACAACAATTCGAAGCTGAACAGACATTGCACCACATCAATCTGTAAACCTGATAGACTTTCTGGATCGATTACCTTCTGAGAAATTGCATTGAGCAATGCACATACCTTCACAATGGCTAGTCGAACATTTTCCGGTAGAATTCCCCTCAATGCAACCGGAAGCAATTGCGTCATAAGCACGTGGCAGTCATGAGACTTTAGGTTTTGGAATTTTTTCTCTTTCATATTTACTATTCCCTTTATATTTGACGAGAAGCCGGACGGGACCTTGATACTGAAAAGGGCTTCAAAAAATATTTCCTTCTCTTCTTTGGTAAGAGCGTCGCTGGCAAGCCCTTGAAACTGCCCTGGATGCATGCCGTCTCGTCCTTTATGACGTTGCTGGTCCTCCCATGCTTCCGGTATATCTTTTGACTTCCCATACAAGCCCAGGAAGCCTAGAATATTCACGCAAAGATTTTTCGTCAGGTGCATCACGTCGATTGCAGAGCGGACCTCATGGACTTCCCAGTAGGGTAGCTCCCAAAATATAGATTTCTTCTTCCACATGGGTGCGTGTCCGTCTGCGTCATTCGGAACAGGCTGTCTGCCAGGACCCTTTCCAAAGATTACATTTAAATCCTGGACCATACCAAATACATCAGCACCAGTATGGGGGACAGGCTTCGGCCGGGGTTCTGCCGTGCCATTGAAATGCTTGCCTTTTCTCCTTAAGTGATGCATGTGCGGAAGAAAACGACGATTGTACGGGTACACATTCTTCCTACATTTATCCAGATATATACTTTCAGTCTCATCTAAACAGTGCGTGCATGCATTGTATCCTTTGTTCGTCTGTCCTAAAATGTTACTAAGAGCAGGCCAATCATTGATGGTTACGAACAACAACGCTCGTAGGTCAAATTCCTCCTGTTTGTGCTCATCCCAAACACGTACACCTGGTTCGGCCCTTCATCAACTAATGGCCTTAGGTACACATCAATGTCATTGCCGGGTTGCTTCGGGCCTTGGATGAGCACTGGCATCATAATGAACTTCCGCTTCATGCACAACCAAGGAGGAAGGTTGTAGATACATAGAGTCACGGGCCAGGTGCTGTGACTGCAGCTCTGCTCCCCAAAAGGATTCATGCCATCTGTACTTAGACCAAACCATAAGTTCCTTGCGTCACCTGCAAAGTCCGGGAACTCTCTCTCGATTTTTCTCCACTGCCGACCATCAGAGGGGTGCCTCAACATCCCGTCTTTCTTACGGTCTTCCATGTGCCATCGCAACAACTTGGCATGCTCTTTGTTTCTGAACAAACGTTTCAACCGTGGTATTATAGGAGCATACCACATCACCTTGGCAGGAACCTTCTTCCTGGGTGGCTCGCCCTCAACATCACCAGGGTCATCTTTTCTGATCTTATACCGCGATGCAGTGCATACCGGGCATTTATCCATATTCTCGTACTTCTCACCGCGGTAGAGGATGCAGTCATTAGGGCATGCATGTATCTTCTGCACGTCTAATCCTAGAGGGCAGACAAGCTTCTTTGCTTCATACGTGCTGGCGGGCAATTCGTTCTTTCTTGGAAGCATCTTCTTCATTAGTACCAGCAACTTTTCAAATGCCGAGTCAGTCACACCGGTCTCTGCGTTCCACTTCAGCAATTCCAGTGTGCTACCCAGCTTCTTCTGGCCATCTTCACAAGTTGGGTACAACAATTTGTTGTGCTCCTGTAATATCTGCTCGAACTGCAACCTCTCCTTTTCTGTATCGCAGCCTCCCCTTGCATCAGAAATGACCCGACCAAGATCATCATCGGGCTCATCTGGTGCCCGTTCTTCACCCAATTCTTCTTCTTCTTCTTCTTCATTGCCTTCCATTTCGGTATCAGCGTATTCAGGGAACATAGATCGGTAGCTGTCATCATCGTTCTCTTCTTCATCGCCGTCTTCCATCATAACCCCTCTTTCTCCGTGCTTGGTCCAAACATTATAGCCGGACATGAAACCGCACCGAAGCAGGTGGCTCTGAATGACTCTTGAGGAAGTGTGATCCTTCTCATTCCGACATTCAACACATGGACAAAACATAAAGCCAACCCCATGCTTGTTCGCCTCGGCCGCAAGGCGAAAAGAACGCACGCCTTCTCTGTAAGCGGCAGAGCGTCGGTCACCGTACATCCATGGATGGCTCATCTGCATCATAGAACTATATATCAAACGCAATCACGATGCTAAAATTACTACCGCGCGGTCTAAACGAGAAAATAGTTGCTAACCTTTTAGGACACTTGGAAACAAAGAGGAGGAAGCTTAAGTGTGGCTCGGGCACCTCATATCATGTTTGTCTTGTGTGAACTCAAGTGGCATCGCTCTAACAGGCATTTCACCGAACACCTCTAGTGCATATGAAGAAAAAAAAACTAGCACCAACCTACTCCACCTCCACCAGGAAAAAAAATAGGAGAGGGGGGGAGGGGCTGCCATATTGTAACAGCCCGGAATTTGGAAACCTAAAAACCCGAATAAAATTTCCACTTTTTGTGTTCAGTTGCATCATGGCATCCATCTTAAATTGCTAAACAACACGATACTTGGTTTGGAAACATTGAAAAGTGAAATGCCAAACTTGCTTTAACAACTCTCAAAACAATGGAGGCAATTAAACTTGCAAAACAAAAATACTTGACCTCTTATATTGTCAAGGAAGTTCCAAAAGTTCCAAATATAATCTTTGCAAACTATTTTGATTTGTAAAATAAAATAAATGGAGAGAAACTCAAAATTGCCTGTGAGCAATTCCTATTTTATTTTCCTACCAAATGAGTTTCAAATAATCTGGAAAAATATGGGGAGGCTACCTGAATTTTCCCATAATTTTTGAACTAGTTTAAGTACCTCAATTAAATGTTTGAAATAAATGGCAGAAAGGAAATGAAAACAACTTTGTTCTGAAAAGTTTATCCAAATGACCTGCAAATTCTACCAGTGGTGTTTCTTGGCAAATAAGAATTTACTGCAAAGTTTCATCAAGTTTGGATTTGATTAAAGGCCCCAATTAAATCTCTAGTTGCTGCTGCTTTTTAAAAAGAAAAAGGAAGAAAAGGATTTGGTGGTGAGGGAAGAAGATTGCCAGGGGGGATTTCTGCAAAGGTTCCATCCTCTTCCTCCTGTTCACCCTGTGCGGCGGCATGGACATGGCCGGGAGGCGCCCGAGCCACACATCGCACCTCGCGCCTCGTTGTCGTCCATCCGTGAACCCTGGCCGAGTAGAAGAGTACCTCGAAACCCTAGCTCGCTCCCCATCCCCTTCTCTCCCCTCTGTTCTTCCCGTGCCCACCGAACCCGAGCCATGGCTGCCGAGTTCCGCCGACGCATCGCCGCCGCTGTAGTCCTCCTCGAGGCAAGCCGAGGCCACCACGAGCTCCGCCTCGACCACCTCCTCCTCTACGAGCAAGGAATCGACCGGGGGAGCTGAGGACCGCCGTCGCCGCCCGCTTCTTCCCGAGCTCCGGCCGCGGACGCCGCGGATGAATTCGTCGCCGGCAAGCCACCTTCGCCCACGCCGTCTTCCCCAACGTGCTCAGGGTGAGCTCGCTGTCCTCCGGGACATCCCCATTTTCCCTCCCCCTGCTCTGTGCATCGCCGTCGCGCGAGATGAAGCTCGGCCAGCCGCCGCGACCGCGCCGGTGTCGCGCACGGATACGTCGCCGTGCGGTCTCGTACTCCACCTCCCAGCACGCACCCAAGCACCCACACGTTGCCCGCCGGGATGCACACCCACGCGCACGAAGGCGCCGCCGCTGGAGGTCGTCGCCGGCCGTTGTTCCCCGTCGAGCGGTGTGGAGTTCGTCAGTTTCGTCGTTTGACTCCAAATCGGATATTCCGATTCCTACGTAACCGGATACTCCGAGTGTAGTCAGTACAAACTTTTCCATATTTCCATTTTCGAACGGATATTCCGATTCTACAAAATCCGGATATTCCGATTATGAGCAGCCCAAAATAAAATTCCCTTTTTCACTTATTTCTCTTCCGAAGTTGGTGAAATAATTCTGTTATTGCTTAACTAACTTATAAAAAGGACAATTAGAAATGTATCAACTTTTTATCAGTGCGCCTGGAAAATTTAATAGAAGGCAAGAAAATTAATAGAAACTTTTAAAATCAATAACTTTGAAATCGTTTACCCAAAATTTGAAATTGAGGTATCAAATTGTCCAGAAAAATGAAACTTAACCAAAAATATAACTCATCCATGAAAATGAATCCTTTAAATGGTGAAAATAATTGAACTTTGGAAAAAGTAATAACTTTTTTAAATAATGGTCCAACAATTAAGTTTGACCTCTCAGAATGTTCAGCAAGTGAAATCCTAACGGAAAACATCATTCTCATGCAGGTACAATCATTTTGTGATACTGGTCATAACTAGAACAACATGTTGGACATTAAGATAAATATGGGTGGTTAACCGAATAACTCCTAATTATACTTCGGGACCCCATTTAACTTGATGATCATGTCTAGGATCTCTTATTGCATTAAAATGTCATATCATCATTTTTGTATGCATTGCACCATTGCCATGTGTTGATTGTTGTTTTTGCTTTCCGGTGTTGTTTGCTCTCCGGTAGATCACGAGTTCGGAGTTGAGCATTATTACTCCGACGAGCAGTTTGACTACTCCGCTCAACAAGGCAAGCGTAATCCCCCCTCTGAGCATATCTTATCCTATTTTCCGCAAATATTTTCTCCACTATAATATTGCATGCGGTTCTAAATGTCTTTTGTTTGGATTAGATTATCCTATAGAATGCATTAAGGTTCCTTATGCCATTTACCTGTTTCCCCTCCTAATTACCATAGGTTGTATTGTTGGCCATGAAATATCTAGCTATGCTAGTTGATGCTTAGCCCTGCTTAGCTAAAATGCCTAGAGGTACTATGGTGGTACATGTTGGAAACAGGTGTGACTTGTGACAGTGATGTTGATGGTGGAGAAATTGTGGTGATGGATAATAAAATGCTAAAAGGTGGGGATGAGAGGCCACATGGGATGTGGTGGGTTGTCTCGTTCTCGCCGCCTAGGTGCGAGTTCTTTACCTCTTGAACCAAGATGAGCGTACTACCATGCGTGGGCTATATGGAACCCCCATCGACCAACTAACTTGAGCGGGACTAGCCAGGGTCCTCTAGTTCGGGCTTCCATTTGCGTGTGCGTGAAGATGGTGGCCAAGACTGGGATGAGGATGGTTGTGTTAGGAAAATGAGTGGCCACGGGGCACGGTGTCGATGATCCGTGCTTCGTCCTCACTGATGATCCTGGGTTAGCCCTTAACAAGGTAAAGGTTGTAGCCGTTTCACACTCAGCCGGCTTTCCTCGGAAGAGAGCTAAGCGTAGGCAATGAGTCTGGCGGTACGCGTGGATAAGGAGCTGGGAGGTCCCTCGTGGAACCTGGCGCCTTTCACATTGTACACCCCTGCAGGGATAAATCTTTTCGAAAAGCCGTGTCCGCGGTTATGGACGACTTGGGAAGTGAAGGTAGGATCATAGAATAACTCTAACGGAATGATTAAAAACTGGGTACTAGAGGTACCACTTCAAGATTGTAAGGTGAGCTTCCTCGAGGGTGATTCGGGGAGGTGCCTTGGTGAAACAGGTACAGTGGTTGATGGTGGTTGATCATGAGAAAGGTGATCAAAGTAAAGAGTTACTTCTTACCCCCTTTCAAAATAATCTGATTAGTCGATGCCATGGAGTTATGTCTCTCTGAAATAAAATCAGCTTTATGCAAAACAGCCATAAAACCTTGAAAGCCAATCATCGAGCATATATTAGCTCTTAATCTTGCGAGTTCGTCGAACTCAACGTCGTTTGCTTGTTTTCAGGAGAGGACTTCACCGACCTCGAAGGTGGGTTCTTTGTGGACGTCGACGAGTAGTCTGGGGTTCCCAGGTGGCAGCTTGGGACATCCCGGAACAGCTGGCGCTGGATGTTTATGTGCAGGCCTCTTAGGCCATAATTTGGTTCTTGTTGTTTAGAACAACATAATTTGCTTTCGCTTGTTGAAATGTTGGGTCTGTGACCTCTGGTTGTCTTTTGCTATCTTTCTCTATTATAAGAGTTGCTTATAATGATTTGGGTCGTAGAGTCTGTAATGTGCCAGTTGTTCCACAAGTCTTGATCTCTCTATTATGCCTTGATAGTGTGTCTGGTGGTATCGGATAACCGGAGACACAGTATCACTGTATAGCAGTCAGGTCGGGGCGCCACAAGTTGGTATCAGAGCAGTACTGCCTGTAGGAAACCCTGTCTACTGGTCGACGTTGAGTCTAGTGTTTGTGAAAATTATTTTTAACCTAAAAATGAGTTGTGAAAACCATCTTAGGATTCTTTTTACTCCTTATCTGGTTACCTTCTATTCTCGGAGCAATCTTATCTCGATTTGGGTTCAAAGTTTCACTTCTCATCTGTTACTTCAAAATGATTAGGATAACCCCGAGGGTGGAACCCAAGCCTACGTGAGATGTGTACCATATGTGTTATGTGCCCAGTTGATTCCGCCGCGCTGCAATCCGATGTTAACTCAGTGCTTATGAGCCCTTGTTATCCGTATCTAGTCTAATTCTTTGTTCCTTTCTTCGGGTGTTAGACCAAGGACTTGAACAAAAGGTCCCGGATTGTGCCAACTAGTTCTTGCTAGTAGTACATGAAGCTGACCTTTAACCCAAGCCCTTTCTACGTGGCCTGTGAGGTCATGTTCAACCTTTTATCACATTTCAGTTGGCTATGTAACTTCATCTTTTCCCTAGCCTTGTTCTAGGTTCTGTCTTGAAGCCATCGGGGTTACAGCCAGGATTCTCCTAGTAAGTCTTCCACCTATGTTCCTGACTCTGCTTCATCTCTCCTTTGGGCATGGTTATCACACTTGAGTAATAACCGGTGCATCTTCGACATCTGAGGTTTTTCCCCTGAACATGTTTGTTACCCTTGCTCTTCTTTCCGACCCGTGTCTTCCGTTTGACCGTCATGTTCTCACCGTGCATTGGTGTGTTCCGATGCAAGCCACTCTCTTGATCCGTCAAAACTTTCCACTTCGTCTGGTTAGAAGAAATGAACCCCGTATCCTGTCCACTTCTCGGACCATGTCAAAGTATCGTAATCTTAAGAATGAGGGCCTTGTTTAGCTTTTATTCTGCTCCACCTTAGAGTGTCACACTCTTGTATATCAAAGTATTGTGATAAGTATCATGATCCTCTTGATGAAGTGATGCTCCCACACTTTGTTACTCTTCGTTCTCCGAGTAACTTGTTACTCTAGAATGATAAGACGTGAGCAATGATGTGGCTATCGGATATTCTCTGCAGTTCTTACTGTGCGGAGATCCAAGGACTTTCCTTGTCCTCCTTAACATGATCGGTTATCCGATCACTAAGTTGAATTTGGTTGTGTTGCCAAGTTCGTTTTCTCCGGTTCCCTCCCTCGGTCAACGAGCTAGGTTCACGCCGAAGCTCCCAAAACCATCTCCTTGTGCCCCGAACGGCATGATCCTCTCTCGAACTCAAGATCCACCGCTATGTCGTGTTATCCTGTAGATGGATCGTGATATTCTGTTGTTCCTTCCAAAAGCCTTGCCAGGTTTTCGCCTGCCCAAGCTCAACATCACGGACAACTCCTTCCTCCAAGAAATTCGTGCTGGATGTCCTGAATTATTCTCTATCTGTATAGTTCATACTCAAAGGGATGTCTAGTCTGTTCATGTTGAAACTAGGTGGTATCTCTTCTTTGGATATGCTATCCTCCAAATCTTTTGGTTTGAATCGAGCTATCGTCAATTCAAACTCCGACCGATCCACCTGAAGGTGTTAATCTGAGCAATGAGTATGCCCGCTTATGTGACATATCAGTCGACCATCTTGGAGTAAATAGATAAGTTGGTTGTTGAGCCCATCAACTACCTCTTATTTTTCCTCCATGTTTGAGGAGATTTATATGAACTAGTGGACGTAGCATTGTAAACATGTTAGCACTAATTTCTGTCGCCCCAGGGCATGTGTTCTCGAAGTTAGAAATGATTCTCTTTGGTTCACGTGCGATTGCCGAAAGATGTCGCCGCGGATCTGAGTAAATTGAGTTGTATCCTCAGAATCATCCTAACTCAATCCTGTTTGTCCAAATATTCTTTGTATGGTACGTTGTTACCTTCCTTCCTGGAGAATTTCGTCTATGCCCCAAGCCGCTAGTGGAACTGTTTAAGAAGGAGAAGGATTCCAAGAAATCCTTTTGTCTTCTTTGATGTTCCCAAGTAGGGCTCATCCGTGTCTCCTTGCAATTAATTCATGTAGGTGCAAATGTCTTATGACAAGTTGCTAATATGTGAGTTCCGCAATCTTGTTCCTCCTTTGGAGTTGGACCTTCTAGTCTGACTTATAGGGATTCTAGCAATTGTAATCCGTTGTTATCCTTTGCAAAGACTGTCTATTCATACATGTTGAGTTTGAAGTATCACTACACCTAACCGGATCTGAATCGCAATCAGAAACGACGGTTGGTGATCCTCAAGAAGCTTGTCCTCGATGTCCAGAACATCAAGAAGTTTCCCAGATGCTAGCGTTCTCGGAGTTTCTAAAGTGAGTTCCTAAAATTCTCTTGGTCCATCTTCCCGGTCCTTCTTCTGTGATCCGCATTGCTCCTCCGTGAGGAAAGTTCTACTCAAGCCGTGAAGCTTAAGTTGCCTCTTCATCTGTTCGAATCCCGTTTCAACACTCTTCCTCAGAACTTAAAGCCTTGTGCAAAGTTCGTATTCTGAATCTTTGAGAAATAGTTGTCTATCAACTAGGAACTTCTTGTCAATCTCCCGTCACCCGTATGTGTCTCGTAAATGTCAATTCAAGGGATGCCTGAAATCCACTTCCTAAGATTCTACCAGGAGGTACTCGGTCGTTGCATCTTCCCTAAGATTCATCCTTCTGGAGAGTCTTCCCTTCTTTTCCTATGGTGTACTCTGTTCGTGAACTCGGAGTGAAGCCGATGAAGATCTTCAGGATGCGCGGAATCACTCGACACCGAGAAGATCGTTGAAGGCCGTCGTAACCTTTTCCCTCTTTCCTACTCTAAGAATCTCGGGGCGAGATTCCTGTAAGGAGGGTAGAGTTGTAACAGCCCGGAATTTGGAAACCTAAAAACCCGAATAAAATTTCCACTTTTTGTGTTCAGTTGCATCATGGCATCCATCTTAAATTGCTAAACAACACGATACTTGGTTTGGAAACATTGAAAAGTGAAATGCCAAACTTGCTTTAACAACTCTCAAAACAATGGAGGCAATTAAACTTGCAAAACAAAAATACTTGACCTCTTATATTGTCAAGGAAGTTCCAAAAGTTCCAAATATAATCTTTGCAAACTATTTTGATTTGTAAAATAAAATAAATGGAGAGAAACTCAAAATTGCCTGTGAGCAATTCCTATTTTATTTTCCTACCAAATGAGTTTCAAATAATCTGGAAAAATATGGGGAGGCTACCTGAATTTTCCCATAATTTTTGAACTAGTTTAAGTACCTCAATTAAATGTTTGAAATAAATGGCAGAAAGGAAATGAAAACAACTTTGTTCTGAAAAGTTTATCCAAATGACCTGCAAATTCTACCAGTGGTGTTTCTTGGCAAATAAGAATTTACTGCAAAGTTTCATCAAGTTTGGATTTGATTAAAGGCCCCAATTAAATCTCTAGTTGCTGCTGCTTTTTAAAAAGAAAAAGGAAGAAAAGGATTTGGTGGTGAGGGAAGAAGATTGCCAGGGGGGATTTCTGCAAAGGTTCCATCCTCTTCCTCCTGTTCACCCTGTGCGGCGGCATGGACATGGCCGGGAGGCGCCCGAGCCACACATCGCACCTCGCGCCTCGTTGTCGTCCATCCGTGAACCCTGGCCGAGTAGAAGAGTACCTCGAAACCCTAGCTCGCTCCCCATCCCCTTCTCTCCCCTCTGTTCTTCCCGTGCCCACCGAACCCGAGCCATGGCTGCCGAGTTCCGCCGACGCATCGCCGCCGCTGTAGTCCTCCTCGAGGCAAGCCGAGGCCACCACGAGCTCCGCCTCGACCACCTCCTCCTCTACGAGCAAGGAATCGACCGGGGGAGCTGAGGACCGCCGTCGCCGCCCGCTTCTTCCCGAGCTCCGGCCGCGGACGCCGCGGATGAATTCGTCGCCGGCAAGCCACCTTCGCCCACGCCGTCTTCCCCAACGTGCTCAGGGTGAGCTCGCTGTCCTCCGGGACATCCCCATTTTCCCTCCCCCTGCTCTGTGCATCGCCGTCGCGCGAGATGAAGCTCGGCCAGCCGCCGCGACCGCGCCGGTGTCGCGCACGGATACGTCGCCGTGCGGTCTCGTACTCCACCTCCCAGCACGCACCCAAGCACCCACACGTTGCCCGCCGGGATGCACACCCACGCGCACGAAGGCGCCGCCGCTGGAGGTCGTCGCCGGCCGTTGTTCCCCGTCGAGCGGTGTGGAGTTCGTCAGTTTCGTCGTTTGACTCCAAATCGGATATTCCGATTCCTACGTAACCGGATACTCCGAGTGTAGTCAGTACAAACTTTTCCATATTTCCATTTTCGAACGGATATTCCGATTCTACAAAATCCGGATATTCCGATTATGAGCAGCCCAAAATAAAATTCCCTTTTTCACTTATTTCTCTTCCGAAGTTGGTGAAATAATTCTGTTATTGCTTAACTAACTTATAAAAAGGACAATTAGAAATGTATCAACTTTTTATCAGTGCGCCTGGAAAATTTAATAGAAGGCAAGAAAATTAATAGAAACTTTTAAAATCAATAACTTTGAAATCGTTTACCCAAAATTTGAAATTGAGGTATCAAATTGTCCAGAAAAATGAAACTTAACCAAAAATATAACTCATCCATGAAAATGAATCCTTTAAATGGTGAAAATAATTGAACTTTGGAAAAAGTAATAACTTTTTTAAATAATGGTCCAACAATTAAGTTTGACCTCTCAGAATGTTCAGCAAGTGAAATACTAACGGAAAACATCATTCTCATGCAGGTACAATCATTTTGTGATACTGGTCATAACTAGAACAACATGTTGGACATTAAGATAAATATGGGTGGTTAACCGAATAACTCCTAATTATACTTCGGGACCCCATTTAACTTGATGATCATGTCTAGGATCTCTTATTGCATTAAAATGTCATATCATCATTTTTGTATGCATTGCACCATTGCCATGTGTTGATTGTTGTTTTTGCTTTCCGGTGTTGTTTGCTCTCCGGTAGATCACGAGTTCGGAGTTGAGCATTATTACTCCGACGAGCAGTTTGACTACTCCGCTCAACAAGGCAAGCGTAATCCCCCCTCTGAGCATATCTTATCCTATTTTCCGCAAATATTTTCTCCACTATAATATTGCATGCGGTTCTAAATGTCTTTTGTTTGGATTAGATTATCCTATAGAATGCATTAAGGTTCCTTATGCCATTTACCTGTTTCCCCTCCTAATTACCATAGGTTGTATTGTTGGCCATGAAATATCTAGCTATGCTAGTTGATGCTTAGCCCTGCTTAGCTAAAATGCCTAGAGGTACTATGGTGGTACATGTTGGAAACAGGTGTGACTTGTGACAGTGATGTTGATGGTGGAGAAATTGTGGTGATGGATAATAAAATGCTAAAAGGTGGGGATGAGAGGCCACATGGGATGTGGTGGGTTGTCTCGTTCTCGCCGCCTAGGTGCGAGTTCTTTACCTCTTGAACCAAGATGAGCGTACTACCATGCGTGGGCTATATGGAACCCCCATCGACCAACTAACTTGAGCGGGACTAGCCAGGGTCCTCTAGTTCGGGCTTCCATTTGCGTGTGCGTGAAGATGGTGGCCAAGACTGGGATGAGGATGGTTGTGTTAGGAAAATGAGTGGCCACGGGGCACGGTGTCGATGATCCGTGCTTCGTCCTCACTGATGATCCTGGGTTAGCCCTTAACAAGGTAAAGGTTGTAGCCGTTTCACACTCAGCCGGCTTTCCCCGGAAGAGAGCTAAGCGTAGGCAATGAGTCTGGCGGTACGCGTGGATAAGGAGCTGGGAGGTCCCTCGTGGAACCTGGCGCCTTTCACATTGTACACCCCTGCAGGGATAAATCTTTTCGAAAAGCCGTGTCCGCGGTTATGGACGACTTGGGAAGTGAAGGTAGGATCATAGAATAACTCTAACGGAATGATTAAAAACTGGGTACTAGAGGTACCACTTCAAGATTGTAAGGTGAGCTTCCTCGAGGGTGATTCGGGGAGGTGCCTTGGTGAAACAGGTACAGTGGTTGATGGTGGTTGATCATGAGAAAGGTGATCAAAGTAAAGAGTTACTTCTTACCCCCTTTCAAAATAATCTGATTAGTCGATGCCATGGAGTTATGTCTCTCTGAAATAAAATCAGCTTTAAGCAAAACTGCCATAAAACCTTGAAAGCCAATCATCGAGCATATATTAGCTCTTAATCTTGCGAGTTCGTCGAACTCAACGTCGTTTGCTTGTTTTCAGGAGAGGACTTCACCGACCTCGAAGGTGGGTTCTTTGTGGACGTCGACGAGTAGTCTGGGGTTCCCAGGTGGCAGCTTGGGACATCCCGGAACAGCTGGCGCTGGATGTTTATGTGCAGGCCTCTTAGGCCATAATTTGGTTCTTGTTGTTTAGAACAACATAATTTGCTTTCGCTTGTTGAAATGTTGGGTCTGTGACCTCTGGTTGTCTTTTGCTATCTTTCTCTATTATAAGAGTTGCTTATAATGATTTGGGTCGTAGAGTCTGTAATGTGCCAGTTGTTCCACAAGTCTTGATCTCTCTATTATGCCTTGATAGTGTGTCTGGTGGTATCGGATAACCGGAGACACAGTATCACTGTATAGCAGTCAGGTCGGGGCGCCACACATATATATAGGGCCAGCCCATTAGTCTCAGTTTGAGATACAAACCGGGACTAAAGGTGGCCGCAGCCCTTTAGTCCCGGTTTGTATCTCAAGCCGGGACTAAAGGTCTTATCTTCCTGTTTTTGCATTTGTTTCAATTCATTTTTCAATTCGGTCTCATATTAATTCATTTTCAATTCATTTTCAATTCAATATGGGTTAATTAAGATTTATGATAAAGTAATAATAATTATTAATTCATTTTCAATTTCAATTCGTTTTCAATTCGGTGTCATATTAATTCATTTGAATTCATTTTCAATTAGAAGGATTAAAATATTTAAACATTTTGCAAATAGAACTCATTTGAAGATTCAATATAGCACTGCGAAGATTTAAAGTTTTTACATTAGAAGCCTCTCACACACCACACACCGTACATCTACTCATCAACATTAATGTTGAGACGATCAAAAGGGGTATCGTAGCCATGTAGCATCCAGTGCCTCCTAGCAATCTCGAAGCCCAGCCGAGCGTCTAGAGCGGCATACTTCACTTGCTCGAAGCTCAATGGAACGTTGCTCCAACCAAAAATTAGTTCATCATCTTCTTCTTCCTCGTCCTCCTTCTTCCTGTTCTTCTTCTTGTCGTCCTTGTTCCTCTTCTTCTTCTTAAGATTTGTCCCAATAGTAGCATTGGCCAGATCATAGAGACTCGGAATGAGATTATTGGTGGGGTTCGGGATAACCTGTTGGAGGTCGACCACAGTCGAAATGTCAATTCCATAGTATCGTAGCATGCGCACATCATTGTGGATAGCAGCACCGCAGAATCTGATGGTGTTGTCCCGCAAGAATTCCTTCAGCAGCTGCGGCACTTCATCAGCCCAACAAATTTGGAACACCAAATTCTCGGTCGCCACCGAGAGTTGAAGGACGGCGGCGCGCTGATTTTGTCGACCCTCGCGAGGGTAGGTGAACTCGCAGTCCAGGCCCACACACTTGATCGGTACGGCGTCCAGGAACTCCTTCTTGACGAAGCGGATCCACCTCTCCACCCTTGATGCACGGGCAGTGACCGTGACCGTGAAAATCATCTCTTCGGCGTTGAGGTGGTACACCCGAGTTCGCGCGAGCGGCTCCGCCATTGGAATGAGAGGGAGAGGTAGAGGGAGGGCTTTGGGAGGGATTAGAGAGGAGAGAAACTCTAGATGTGTGCTTATGGAGAATGTGATCATGTCCATTATATAGTATTAGAGGGGGAGGTGAACCATCGCCGGCAATTGATTCACTGGCCGGTGGTGAACACGAAGCGATCGCCGGCGCTTCGTTTTCGCGATCAATGCGATCAATGCGCCGTGGCGTTTTCCAAAGCGTCGCGGCCGCGCGGGAAGTGAACGGTTTGAAAACTTTAGTCCCGGTTCGTGTAACGAGCCGCGACTAAAGGGGTGCCCCCGGCCGCATCGGGGTGCATACCCCTTTAGTCCCGGCTGGTTACACGAACCGGGACCATTGCTCCCTAACGAGCCGCGACTAAAGGGTGCCGAACGCTTCAGCGTTTTCGGGGCGACGTGTCCGGACCATTAGTCTCGGCCCGGGCCACGGCCGGGACTAATGGCCCGGACGAAAGGCCTGTTTTCTACTAGTGCATGTTTATCCCAGTCCACCTTCCCTCTTCGATTTTTTTTTTTCTGTAAACAAACTGGTTCACCTCCACTGACTCCAACCGGCCCAGACGAAGCTGTGCGCGCCTCCATCGACCCGAAAAAGGATCCAAATGAGCTGCCAGGCCGGAAACGAGACTCCATCGATCCGTCGCCGTGCGCGCGCGTACGGTCAAGTTATCTGAAGAGAAGAAATCAGATCTATTGAGGACCTCCACAAAAAGCCAATCAAGGATTTAATAACGTACTACTCGCGCGATCTGAAGCAACGACGCGATCCGTCCGGTCCGGAAAATAAATCCAGCCTCCTAATCATTCTCCCACAGATGCAAAACTAATACACACACACACGTGCATCACAAGAATGGAGTCGATGGATGGATCCGAAGAGTAGCTTGCTGACCAACTGATGACTTACGGCCGGTTCGCCCACCCGCCAGCGATCATGCCGACGACGAGGACGTAGCGGCTCCCCGCCATCCGCCGCCGCCGCACGCCAAGCGACACAAGTCACGCGCAACCCGCACGCGGACCGTAACGATGCCCTCATATTTATAGACCCGGAGGCACTAGCTAGGTTGGAGACGAGAGGTGCGGCGGAAAAACAAGGTTTTCAATCATCGGTTCCTAATTTGATGCTCTTTGGAGGGAAGAGAGATGCTAATCTTGGGATGGACCGCTCAGATTGTATTGTCACACGGATCGCTGACTTGGACCCTCTCGTCGCTACTAATTAATCGGATGCTCTGCACATTT
Source organism: Poa pratensis (assembly GCA_947311845.1). Classification (NCBI taxonomy): domain Eukaryota; kingdom Viridiplantae; phylum Streptophyta; class Magnoliopsida; order Poales; family Poaceae; genus Poa; species Poa pratensis. The sequence continues at coordinate 78,708,718 of CAMZMU010000043.1, read as the reverse complement.
GGATAGGCATCCCGTAATTAGTGCAAGTCACCTAATAAATAGTAAATCCCGTGACTTTTGCTAGGGATCTCGAATAACTACTGCAAATCGCATAACATAGTTGGCTAGTAATCTCGTCAACATAGTGCAAGTCTCCTGGGGAATCCTTGTAACAAATCGTGATCGTTTCTATGAGGGAAACCGTACAGAGAGGAGCATCGTACAGATATCTTGTTTTGTACTCATCTGCATTTGCATTCCTAACAAAACTTCTTTTCTTTTTTGACAGATAGATAGATCCATTCCTACCAATTTTTTTTTTAGATAGATATATCCATTCCTACCAAACTTTCTCTTTTTTGATAGACTAGGAAATATGCCCGTGCGTTGCAACGGAAAAAACTAAATTGTCGATGCAACAGGTGAGAAAAAACTAAATATGCTCAGGGACATGTGCCACCAACCTCACCCCATTTCGGGAAAGTATTCACCTCACTCCGGAGTCCGGGAATAGAGAAACCAGAGGAATCCATCATTTTTTCGACTTTCCTTTGGATTTATTATCATAGACGAATACAACACTGCACCCAACACTGGCACCGCCAATGGCTTCCCTGTCGATTTCTCAGCATATGAAATTAGATACATGACATGCAACTCCCAAATAATGATCAGCACATATACCAGGATAACATCAATGAATTTTTTATTGAGCTGATCTGATAGCGGTTGACACTAAATCAATTATTTGAATTTATAAGAATAGCTATTTTGAAGACAAAGATTTGGCATGTACACCATGTAAATTTTCTCACTGGACATTTAAGCTTCACTGTGAACAAATTAACCTATATGCCTAATTGAAAAAACATTAAGTGCCTTCTAGTGAGCATATCTTATAACTTATAAGCTTCTATGTCAAATCCAGATATCTCCTTGAGCATACTTTGATTCGTGAAGCTCCTTGTCATGGTCGGACTGCATTATAAGAGACGTGTACGTCCAGTTTCTGTAGGCATTAATTAGGTAGTTGTTTGGCTTTACGTTTGGAGTTTGTTTTGTGTTAGGAAAGAGTAATAGGAAAGAGTCAAGTCCGTGTCTGTCTCATGGTTGTAACTCCTTTATAAGGAGAGGGTTGTAATCAATAAAGAGGTACAAATAGAGTTATCAATCTGTCTCCTACCTCGTGCTTCTCTCCTACCCTGCGCCCCTCTCTATGCGCTTGCTGTTCTAGATATCCCTGCATCCTACCATGGCTAGCCGGCGGCGAGGCTACCGGCCGAAGCCGCCCGTTCACCACGACTATCACCTGAGATCTGGTACTGGTCGTGACATCTTGGTATCAGATTCCATGGCTGACGATGCTGACGCCCTTAGCGCAGTTCAAGGAGAAATTTCCATCGTTCCAGCTCGAGGACGAGCTGTTTTCCGAGGAGGGAAGAGATGTCATGGTCGGAGTGCATTATAAGAGACGTGTACGTCCAGCTTCTGTAGGCTTTAATTAGGTAGTTGTTTGGCTTTACGTTTGGAGTCTGTTTTGTGTTAGGAAAGAGTTTAATAGGAAAGAGTCCAGTCCGTGTCTGTCTCATGGTTGTAACTCCTTTATAAGGAGAGGGTCGTAATCAATAAAGAGGTACGAATAGAGTTATCAATCTGTCTCCTACCTCGTGCTTCTCTCCTACCCTGCGCCCCTCTCTATGCGCTTGCTGTTCTAGATATCCCTGCATCCTACCACGGCTAGCCGGCGGCGAGGCTACCGGCCGAAGCCGCCCGTTCACCACGACTATCACCTGAGATCTAGTACTGGTCGTGACATCTTGGTATCAGATTCCATGGCTGACGATGCTGACACCCTTGCAGCCCTTAGCGCAGTTCAAGGAGAAATTTCCATCGTTCCAGCTCGAGGACGAGCTGTTTTCCGAGGAGGGAAGAGATGTCATGGTCGGACTGCATTATAAGAGACGTGTACGTCCAGCTTCTGTAGGCATTAATTAGGTAGTTGTTTGGCTTTACGTTTGGAGTCTGTTTTGTGTTAGGAAAGAGTTTAATAGGAAAGAGTCCAGTCCGTGTTTGTCTCATGGTTGTAACTCCATTATATGGAGAGGGTCGTAATCAATAAAGAGGTACGAATAGAGTTATCAATCTGTCTCCTACCTCATGCTTTTCTCCTACCCTGCGCCCCTCTCTATGCGCTTGCTGTTCTAGATATCCCTGCATCCTACCACGGCTAGCCGGCAGTGAGGCTACCGGCCGAAGCCGCCCGTTCACCACGACTATCACCTGAGATCTGGTACTGGTCGTGACACTTCTCTGCATGGTGTGGTTGCTTGATCGAATCTTGCAGTGCTGTCGCTGTCGCTACTCGACGCCACTGTGCACTTGGCATTGGCAACTTACGCTTGAGAACGTAGAACTGCGACGAATAATCTTTTGCCCATGCGCTATTGTGCCCATGCGTAATCTGGACCATCGATTTCAGTTATCCGACGGCCACAATTTTGCGTTGAATATACGTTGGGTCAACGCTGAATCTCGCCGTCGGATGGCTGAAATCGACGGTCCAGGATTGCGCATGGGCGCCCATGGGCAAAATCCACGTTCGAACTACGACCTCTCGACGCCGACGTAAACTTTTGGTATCCACGTGTTCCTGCACTTAAGCTGTAAAAAAACATGAGATGGTGTGTTCATTAGATAATCAGAATCTTAGTCTTCAATTTGGTAGGATAGTTGAGTCAGGTTTACTTATACCACATCAGTTTTGTACACTTGACAACACCGTCTCCTCCTTGTACTTATTCCACATCGGTTGATCCAAAAAATATTACCTGTCCACTATATAAGTCAAAATATATAAGATGGGCATATAAAGGGTAGATCTATTCCAGGAGAGAGGGCTAGGAAAAACCATCATCAGTCTTTAGTGGCAAAAGACAGTGCATGGTTTATTGCCTAATTTGTTGTACATGCTCCTTATGGCACAACAATTTACACCAATTTACAGTGCCTTATGAAGTTCTTTCCGATCGGAAGAAACCATGGTAATATTTTGGTCTTAGAATGGGCTATCTAACATCCTAGCCCCCCTCTCCTCTTACTGTGGGGGAGCTGGAGAAGCACCTGAGAATCCCAATGATGATCATGCTGAAGAAAAAGTTTCGCACTGAAACCAAGATCATGCTGCCCGCACATCAAGGTTTGAATCTCAATGTTACAATTTAGAAGTGTAATTGCCATCTGGACACAAGTAGTCAGGCGGCAGCCAACTAACACATGTGACCTGATCGATCCTTTCTACTGTATTGCCCCGAATGGGATTCATGGGCGACCAAATTACATGGCTGACACAAATTACATTGATGAGATACCTTGTCGATATTTTTTTCAAGAACAATGCCATGCCTGCATAGATGGAGCTAGTGGTCAATATCGTAGCAATAACCTTCAATATTTTGAGTACTTGGAATCAGCTCCATGCCTTCAAACAGATATAAACTTGAATTTGGAAACACCGGATGCTCATTTTACACACTTTAACTGAACCATTAGAACATTTCTAAAATGGTTAAAAAGGAATATTTCCAAACAACATATATTTTGTTTCCTATAAACAATGTTGGCACATCACTGAAACGATCAGGCCAGTTTTTGTTCTCTCCATATTTCCTAATTTTACTTAGCAATGTAAGCAAAAAAAAAGTATTACAACCAGCCAACTCGTATCATTCACCAATGGAATCAACAAGTGAGTGCTTTGGGACTTGGGACAATGGGGATTAGGCATACCATCGGAGCAGCAGGTCCGCAAGCAATCGTGCATGCTCTAGATTAACATGCCCGGAAGCCACTTGGAGCACGGGCGGCGGGCATAGACTGGGACTGGCCATGAATACCAGGGCACTCAGTGTCTGCTCGGCGGCTGTCTTACACTCGGCTGGGCGCTGCTGGTTCTTGCTCCATGTGCGGCCAGGACAGCCTCGGCGGCGGTGAGGTTCAGGATCCACAGATTCACCTTAGGTTCAACCGGATCATGTCCAAAACAAAAAGATCCAGGCCTCCATACATCGAGCCACGTGGACTCGGTGTTGCAGTCCTGCTGCTCTTGCTCGTGACCTGGGGGAACGGATCCGGCAGCTGTGTGAGGAGGCGCTGGAGGAGGACGTGCGAGGGACGTCGCCTAGGTTTAGCAGGAGGAGGAAATACAGGACGTCGTCCGGATGCGGGAGGAGAGGGGTGGGGCCATAGCGAGGGGGCACGGCGAAGGGGTGTGACGAAAGGGTTTGACGAAGTGGGTCGATGGCAGACCAAGGAACAAAATTCTCTTTTTAGATAGGAGAGATAGGTAGATGCATTCCAGTCACACGCGCATGACTAGTCTAAATCGCGTAACACATGCACCGATTCCGCTAGTAATCCCGTCAACAGAGTGCAAGACTCTTCGTGAATCCTTCTAAGAAATCGTGATAGTTTCTTAGAGAGAAACCCGACAGAGAGACAAAGATCTTCTTTGCTATTCATCCTATTAGAATTCCTACCAAAACCTCTTTTTTTTTTTTTTTGCGAATCACAGTACAACGCAGACGCTCACATACACGCGCATACACTCACCCTATGAATGCACACACACACACCCTACCCCTATAAGCACCTCCGAGATACTGAGCCGGCGGTTGGGTCTTAAGATTGACGAAGTCACCACGAGCGCCTCGCTGTCGACGGGAACGTCGCCTCCCACTGAACAATATTCCGCCTAAATAAGAAATACCAGCGTCAAACCTGGGGTTTGAACTCTGGTGGGCTAGGGGTACAACCACCCTCCTAACCATCTTGCCATAGGCAAGTTCTCTACCAAAACCTATTTTATTTTACATAGATAGATAGATGCATTCCTACTAAAACTTGATCCAGCAGCCTCGACCAGAGAAAAACAAACAGCTCCTCGTCCAATAACTCCACAAAATAATCAGCAGCAGGGCATAAGATAAAGGAATCCACCGAGGCACCGCATCCCACGTAAATTTCCAGTATTATACACACACGATTTGATCTTCATTTCATTTCAGTACATGCTGAAGTTTTTTTTTAAACAAGGGAAAATACATACATCTTAAAGTATCGAGAGGGCTGCCACACGTACAATCGAGCCACTGGATTAATCATCATACAGTGAGCCAAGGGCCAACAACCGCTCGCGAGGTGCAAGAGGCCCCGGCCAACACAGGCGTAGCCGAAACATGTAACGCCAATCGTTCCTGCACAAGTACATCATACACTTGAATAACAGATATGTTTTAAGTAGCCGGGACAACGGAAGTCATGCAGTACTAGTATGAAAATCTGTAGCAATCAAGAACAATGTAGCCTATTTGTTAAGTTCTTTATTAGACTATTTGACCCATTCCTCTACCTTATGATGTTTCACAAATAGAAGAGAGACATAGAGCTTCAAATAGTGATCACTTGCATTTGCATTCATCAAACCAGCTAGGACCCAAATAACCCAACAGCTCCTCGCCCAATAAGTAATCAGCACGGCACAACATAAAAGTCCACTTAATTTCCATTATTATACACACTTGTTGATCTTCTTCTCTCTACATGTGCAGCTTTATTAAAAGAAAGGGAAAATACATCTAGTATCAAGGCACGAAATGCGACAACAATGACGACTTCGCCTGGAAACATGGCATGCAGTTATTCAAGACTTCCGGCTAGAAACATACAGGATCCGCAAATGTCAAACGGCATACCCTAGGACTATAAAAACATATCAGATTTCGCAGCCCAAGACCAGACCAGCAATCCAGGTGAAGATCACCCCAAAAGACCAAGATGATACCTGCAGCCAGAATGCTGAGGCCATGCGGAGAACTGGCTGCTGCTCCGTTTCCAACTGCGGGTGCTACAAGAATCTGCATTTGATCCAAATCCGGGTGCTGCTCTTTCCACGACCTTGTTTGCGCTCTCAAACCACAACGATTTTCTCACCCACGGGTCAGGATGCCTGCAGTGCAAAACAATTGAGAGTGATACACTGATAGATAGGTGCTCATGCAGATTCAACTAACGTGTGCAGGCAAGTTGCCAAGCCTATCGAGTTATCCAAATCTGCACTAGCCAAGTTGGAGGAGCAAATGAATCTGGACGAAACTGGAAAAAAATTGCACGTTTCAAAACTCCATATCCTTTATCTCCTCTAAACTACCCAGTGGGCGATAGTTCCAAAAAAAAGTGCAACTCTTTTCCAGAATTACTAACATGGAGGAGTTCAATTATTTCTAGAATTGCACATGGAATAGGGGAAAGAAAATATAAAGACTTCATTTCTCTGTGCATTTTCAGCACCTGATGCAACCGTCCTACAACCACCCATATAATCAATACAACATGCGTGCATGCAAAACTAACCCTTAGAGCCTAACAACCTGGCAACAAACATATCATCATCATCCTCAATGCAAACAAAAAAAAAGCATGTATCTATACATTAACTGACACATTACAGCATGAACGCCTCATTCTTTATATTGTAAGGTACATCCCGTCAGAAATTCGACTTCTTACGAAACTGACTTCTCAAAGATCCTAATTATACGGCCACCACCAGTCCACCACTCAACCAAAATCATACCCAGCAAGTCATCGCCTCCATGGCCATGCTATCACACATACAACCACATAGAGCAGAGGATCCAGAAACATACCCTAAACCCATGGAGGTCATGGAACGGCGGCGAGCCAACAACCACCCACTATGCGTAGCCGGAACATGCAACGATGTCAATCCTTCCTGCACAAGTACATCACCCACTTGAATAACAGATATCTGTTTTAAGTAGCCGGAATGGAAATTTAAACCCATGCAATACTAGTATGAAAATCTATAGTATAATCGAGGACAATGTAGCCTGCAGCAGCTCTAGACACAACCGCAAAGCAGCGAATACACACTCACACAAAATAGTTATGTTCTAACAAGTAAATCTTTGAATCATAACGTACTACTACCCTCAACTGTGAAAATCGTCTGTACTAATCTACTAGCATAAGGACACCATCGAACCAAACATGTCTAGTAGCCTCTACTGGAAATCAAATCTGACCAAGTTTCAATATTCAATCCACATCACTGGGATGTTTATGTGTTGAGAACATTCAGTCAAACAAATCCACACTTTCTTAACTGCTCTCAGGTTAGAGCTCACATGCCTCTTAATTATGACCACTCTACTCTACGTCCACACCAAGACTTTGAAAAGAAATAAGTAGCACTGATGAGTGATGACACTACTTAAGCGCCAGGTCAATACTAAGAGAGAAAGAGTAGGGTAGCCTACACAACCCTAAAGCAGCAAGTACAAGCTGATGTAGAATAGTTCTGTTCTAACAACTAATACCTTACTCTATCGAGTTTCTCTAGGCATGATGCATATAAGGGAAACATTTGAACCATGGGTAGTAACCTGAGCTATGAAAATTCTAGTAATCTAGCATAACGATATCGTTAAACTTACCACCTGCAGTAGCCTCTAGTGATCGAAAATGATCTAAATGATCAGATTTCAAGATAAAATGCACATCAATAGTATGTTTAGCCTTGAGAAGATTCAGTCAAAATAATTCACACCTTCCATACCGCATATCGATTTTGCACTCACATACCGTTATGGGCACCCTACTTGACATCGAGAAAAGCAGCTTGGAAGAAAATATTGCAACTAGCAAGCATAAAACAACAAATACAGTACATGAAGCCATCATTTGTGTCCGCATTTACTATGTGCATTTTCATCACCAAATTGAAACTGCCCTAAACCTACTACTCAATCTAAATCATAGCCAGCATGTCATCCGCCTCGATGGCCCGAACTCACTACAGCCACGTCCATCACATACCACATAGAGGACACGAGCCAGACACTTACCATAAACCCATGGAATAGAAGAAGAAGGCCATCGCACGACGGCGATGGCCAAGGTGACGGAAGAAGAGTCCAAGCCGAGGGTCAACAACCACACAGATGGACAGGAGCCCATGGCCAGCATCGCCATATCCTGAACATGCAATGACAATCCAAGTAGATCACAAACTCGAATAACATATATGTTTTAAGTAGCCAGAACAACGGAAATTTGAACCCATGCAGTACTAGCATGAAAATGTATAGTATAATCTAGAACAAAGTAGCCTGCAGCAGCTGATCTACGCAATACCACAAAGCAGTAAACACACACTCATGCGAAATAGTTCTGTTCTAAGTTTCTAACAAGTAAATATTTGAATCATATAGTAAACTCTATCAATCTAGCATAAGGATATCATCAAAGTTATCACTTGCAGTAGCCTCTAGTGATCGAAAATGATGACTAGAACGGATTTCAGAATTAAACGCACATCACTAGTATGTATAGCGTAGAAAAAATTTAATCAAGCTGATCCACACCTTGCAATAACTCATCTCGAGTTTGCATTCACGTACTACTTATCTACTCTACATCCAGACAAGGTTTTGAAAAAATTTGCAACTACCAATCTTAAACAACAAATACAGAACATGTAGAGATTATCTCTGTCTGCAAGTAGATACACCACTACATGGACATAACAGAAGAAGGATTTAGCAACAGTCTCGACACTTTTTAACAGACAAGTCTGTCTATAATTCTGACAAGGTAATTGGCAAAGAAGTGCGTATAAGTAATCATAAAACAAAAAACAAAAGGCAAACCGAGCCATCACGCCCGTGCATGCCAGAAACAGCTCTAGATTCCCCTACAGGATACCTGGTGATGTAAAGAAGCAGGAATTTGGCAGTGTAAACAAACACACATCGAACAATTTACCACTGCATGCTGCATCCTAAGATAATAACACATAGATAATTCATTCATCTATTTAGTATGGCAGGAATAGCAAAATAGCGAACTGTAAAAGTCTATACTAGGTAGTTACTCACCTTCATAGTCTATACTACAAGGAGAATAAGAGACAGGGAGCTGAGTGAGTGTGGCTACGGTCACCGCGCAGCCTTCCTTTGAGAGCACCAGTGAAGGATGGCGTGGCCACCATCGGCTGGAAAAAATTGACGACACCCAGATGTTAAACCTAAGCTGGTTCTTATACTCTTTATCAGTACAGGAAATAGTAGATACAAGATCAACATTTATGTCAACTTGTCAAGTCTATAGCAAGTTTTTATGGACTGGGACAGATTTCCATACATGCATGCTTTCATGGTCGAACAAAGGACTGACTGATTGCTGATTACATACATGGCATGTCTTGTTTTGACAATAACAGTACAGGTAAAGAACTACAAAAGCTCACAAAAGGTAAAAGGTGCAATTTTGGTTCACAAATCAGAATTCTACAAGCATCAGGGTTAGTAACAGCATGCACTTGGACACTAATACAAGTAGATACAGAGCCAACCCTACTGGATGCAGCCACGTGATCGAAAAGCCATCGACAGACCAACCACCGCCATATTGACACAGTTATTAGTTATTTCCGAGACAATATTGCTCGCCACAATCTTCATTCATTCATGACCCAGCAGAACACTTAAACCAAAATGCATGGCAATATGTACACCAAGCATGCATGACAATAGGAAAGACGAAAGACATACGCTACGAGTAGCGACACAGGGCCTTCCAACAGAACTGTCATCACGTCGACGGCGACAATGGCGTTAGCCCTGGCAAAGTAGCCAAGCCACCCTTGCTGTACTCCTTCCCTGCACAACACAACACACGGTGACCTCAAAAACTCAATCTTGGGAGTTGGGACATCACAAGAAAACCATTATCGCATTAAAAATAATAGAATGTGAGAAGCACAAACAATGTAATAACGGAAAAGAGCTTATTATATAGTCAGAATCAAACATAAGAAGATTAATAGCAGTTTATCCTAAAATTTTCACATATTAGGACCTTCCTATGAGTAAACCATGGACATCAACTTATACAAAGCTACAAAAATATGGAAACTTACAGAATACACGATGGTGCATCAGAAAGGTTTAAATAACCGTTCCATTTAAAAAAGGTAAACTGAAGTTGTACAGCAAGCAAATGATCAGGAAAATACACCGATAATCTACATTGAGCTGTGAAGCCCACAAAAATCGAGCATAACCAAACCAGAAATTGCATAATGATATCATTTTACTTGTAGCACAGGAATAGGGAACATTTCTGTTCTTATCAACTTATTCTTAAGCCTAAAACCAAATAAGGAAATTGGACAAATATGCAACCACTCCATAACAGTGTCACGTACTCCTAATCAAACCATCAGGACTAACTAAAAACACTAGTAACAACTATACAGTGATCTAAATCACGCAAGGATCCACCATACATTCCATCCAATAAAACCACAAACTAAAACAGAACCAAACCTTGAATAAGGGAGAGGGGGTGTAGCCATGGTCGAACGTCACCACCACCGCGGTTGCGGCGCAGTGAAGTCGCCACCCTCGCACGGCTGTGAGGGCAGAGATGAAGGAGGAACTAGTTGAAGCTGAGGGCCAGACCAGAAAACAATGGCACTGCTTCCTGCACAAGTAGATCAGGTGCTAATTATGACATGTGCTATATATGCCAAACAGAGGGTTATATGGGCAGTAAGTAGATGGAACAGTTTTTATATTGCAAACAATCCAGGTGACTAAATGAACTATGGTTATAGAGCTGATATGCATCACCAGACAGTATGAATTGCCCAAACAAATACAGTATTAGTTTTCTTGAACAATGGTATGGAGGTTATAATTAGATGAAAAAAGATCCAGCAAACAACAACAAATTTTTAAAAATCCTTAAACCAGAATTAATAGAGTAGATAATACAGGGTTCTCGACGGTGTAATGTTATCTTCCTTACAGAAAATGTAAGATAGCTAGAGTAATGTAAGTAATCTAGATACTTGATAACTTCACAAGCATCTCCAAATCTGCAACAGAAACGTTTCACTTGTAGCAGTCATTAAACTCCCATGGAAAGCATGACACTTAATGTAAACATTCAGTGATTTTGCATCGCACTAAATGATTACATGATAAATAAAAATGAAGGTAACAACTCGCATCGCAACCCAAAGGTCATATACCAGCAATTGTGCTCTAGGCAGCCGCAAACTAGAGAAAACAAGTGTGGATCTTGTCGCACAGACAAGTGCTGCTCTCTTGAATTGTGCAGAGTACATACATCCACACTTGTGTCAAGACACAAATTTTTCCTAGCAGAAAAAATTCTGAGAGAACTTTTCTAACATATTCTTCACATTTCTCAAGAACACACACAATGCACACAACAAATAAGGATCTGCCACAACCATAACGAACCACCAGGGTTGGATAGAGTGAGACTACCTGAACACTCAATTGATGGTGATGCCAGCAAGCATGCCCGTCCTTGGACACCGAGTAAGTCCTGGTGGTCCATCCTCACTGTCGACATGAGCAGTGTGCCACTAGAAAACTCATCGGGATGGACACAGACGACGCCGGTGCTTCTTGGCGAGTGGAGCGCGTTGGTCTAGGGTCAGCAGAAAAGAATGTCAAGTGTAACTGATGAGTTACTGCCGACGACGACGCCGAGGACGTAGCGGCTCCCCGCCATCCGCCGCCACCGCGTGCCAAGCGTCCCAAGTCACAAGTCACGCGCAACCCACACGCGGACCGTAACGATGCCCTCATATTTATAGACCCGGAGGCACTAGCTAGGTTGGAGACGAGAGGTGCGGCGGAAAAACAAGGTTTTCAATCATCGGTTCCTAATTTGATGCTCGTTGGAGGGAAGAGAGATGCTAATCTTGGGATGGACCGCTCAGATTGTATTGTCACACGGATCGCTGACTTGGACCCTCTCGTCGCTACTAATTAATCGGGTGCTCTGCACATTTGGATAGGCATCACGTAATTAGTGCAAATCACCTAATAAATGGTAATCCCGTGACTTTTGCTAGCCATCTCGAATAACTACTGCAAATCGCATAACATATTTTGGCTAGTAATCTCGTCAATATAGTGCAAGTCTCCTGGGGAATCCTTGTAACAAATCGTGATCGTTTCTTAGAGGGAAACCGTACAGAGAAGAGGAGCATCGTACAGATATCTTCTTTTGTACTCATCTGCATTTGCATTCCTAACAAAACTTCTTTTCTTTTTTGATGAGAGGAGGAACAGGCACCCGAGTTGCTTTGCAAGCTAGAGAGGATCCTTCGACCAGGCTTCTTTAATTCTATACAACATATGATCTTGCATCTCCCGTTCGAGGCACAAATGGGCACTAGTAGAAAAATGTCCTATGGTCCCGGTTCGGTTTGGCTATCAGTACCGGTTGCAGAACCGGGACTGGACAATCGGGACTAATGTTGGTCCCGGTTGGGCCACGAACCGGGACCAATGGGTGTCCACGTGGCCTGTTCTGGCTGCTCGTGGGGGGAGACTCATTGGTCCCGGTTCGTAATACGAACCGGGATTGATGTTTTGATTTTTTTTTTTTGAACAATGATTTTTGTATTTAGGGTTTAGGGTTTATTTGGTCCACCTCTTTGTCCCGTCGCCCGGCGCCTCCATCCACCCCCTCTCCCTCTCGCCGGTGCCTCCGTCGTCTCCCTCTTCTTCGCATCGCCGACGTGCTCTCCATCTCTCACTCGCCGGCTCATCGAGGCCAAGCTTCGATATTTCTGTGCAGGTACTACTCGCCGGCTCATCTCTCACTCGCCGGCTCTCTATCTCGCACTCAATTCGATGGTACTACATACAACAATGAAGGAACCACTATTACACATCATCGTCATGAATATATTACACACATCTCATTCGTCGTGCTTGGTCGAACATATTACATGTACACACGAGTTTCATGCATATATACATCTCTTTTACACTCGCATTTGAACCTTTCCATAGTATTCTCCCTTCGGATCTAGGACCTCTGCATCTAAGAATCCCGCAATTTCCTCTTGAATTGCTCGTACGCGATCTTGTGGTAGAAGACCGTCCCGCAGCCGTTCGATCTAATTTAAAGAAAGGGGTCAATATATATGAATGAAACTAAACATAATTGATGGCAATAAACTAAAATTGTGAATATTATTTATGTACTTTAAGTTGTTCTAAGTACCGGCTGCCCGTCTCTTGGGTCGTCTGGCGAATGAACTCGCAAACGTAGTATCCACATAAATTATTCCCATGTTCCTGCCTCAAAATAATAATCAAGCATGATAATGGTATTGAAACTAAAATCAAATAGATGCGCGGAATAATAATCAAGCATGATAACTTACATTTATTTGTTGAAATGTAAGCTGCGGCGCCCAAATACCCCTAGCCTTGGCGGTGAACCGTTTCCAAGCCCTGTCCGGGAAAGAAAATGAATAAAGGAGTTATATATTAATTACTTGCTACCAGGGAATGAACGGAAAGTTGACGATACAGTGTCATAATGATTGAAATTACCCTTAGAGGCATTCCTGCATGTCCGCCCACTCCTTAAGGGGTTTACGTTTCGATTCCATGACTTGTACTACTCCTTTGTCAGGTTTAATGATTAGCAGAATAAAGTGGAAGCTGCGCACGCATAAGTCATCAATTATACACTTAACATCGAGTAAGCGAAATAGAATGTGTACAAGACAGTAACACTCACCGTAGTTGTAAGGAAATAGTATTTCCCTTTTGGTTTTGGAAAAACTTAACGCCCTTACCAAGTTATCCTCTGTGTCGATGTAATGACGTTGGAGAGTTTTTTGATAAATGTAATATGGGTCAATGAACCCAATGTCATAGATTTTCCTCTTTTGCATTGGAGAATCTTCATTCTGCATAATTAATATAGTGATGAGTAAGATTATACATGCAATGAATGAGCTGAGCTAGCTAGGGACTTAATTACAGAAATAATACTGACAGACAATAGGCACTGAGGATAGATTTATCGATGGCGTCTTGTTGGTATAACTGAAATAATTCACAAAATTCAATCATTACCACGCCATTTCCATGCCTGTAATGCTCGTTTCTATAGGCCACGTAGATCCAGCTTTCCCCTTCCTCACAGGCTCGCATGTACCACTTATGCAATATTCGCATTTTTGTTGGTAGACCGTTGACTAGCTCAGGTTTGATGAGAATATGCCCGTGTCGGTATTGGTATGCTACTTCCAAGAACTCTTGTAATTGCGCTAAGTACTGAGGAATAGACATGCCCTGAGCAGCGGCCGCTTCTCCGTACATTGCAACAAACTCAGGATCGATAGCGACAGCACCTGTGCTCGACCCCTCCTCGGTATTGGAAAACACTTTGAGCGGGGGGCACGACTGGTTTTTCTGTTCTCCGAGCTGGGGAACTGATTTCCCGCTTGCACTACTACTCTTCGACCGCTCCTTATTTGCCTGAACCGACTTGCGAATAGAGCGGTCATAGTCTGGTGTCAGCCTTGGCGGGGGTTGTTCAAGGGTCTTCAGCATTTTGAAGACGGCGGCTTTTCTTCTGGGGTGGAGGGGAACTCTGCCGCTTTCGGCTTCTTCAGGCTAGCCAACCACTCTTTATGTTGGGCATTTGTGATCGCGGCATTTTCCTCCACCGTATAGTCATAAGGTCTCATGGGAAGATTCTTATGAGGTACTTTTGGGAGGGGCGACCTTTTACGTTTCGGTGATCTCTTACCCCTCATAGTACCAGCGGTGGGCGGAGACGGCTGACGCGGCGGCGGAGACAGCTGCACTGGAGACTGGTGAGGCGGCGGAGACGGCGCTGAGGCGGCGGCGGTGAAGAGGACTGTTGCGCTGGAGACTGGTGAGGAGTCGATGGCCTTGGCTGCCAGTTTGGAAGCACGATGAATTCCTTTGGCCATAGAATGGTCCCTTTTTTGGCTTCTCCAAGTTCAAGCACCTCCCCATCTTCACCTGCAGGGTGTTCCAGCTTCAGCTCCTCAAATTCTTTCATCACTTCATCCACCCCGACAACAGCGTAGCCATGTGGAACCGGAGAGAAATGGAAAGTTGGATTAGGTCCAATTGGTACGGCATAGCCGACCGCCACCTTCATGGTTAAGTTAAAAACTTTCACATGTAGCTCACAAGGTGTGCTCTCCGTGATATCATCCACTGGGTAGCGACAAAGAGGAGCCACCGTCAGTGCATCATCATTACCATCCTGGAGCTCCGTGGAAGCCACGCTGCTTTTCCGATTCGATGGGCCGCCGGTACCATCGCATGCAGCTTCTACCATGTGCCGCTGAGATTGGCCGCTAGTACCTTGCTGGCTAAGTGCGGCAATTTGATCCTTCTGCCGCTTTAATTCTTCTTCTATATTACGCAGCGGTCTGCAGCAGCGCGTGCTTCCATTGCCTCCCTTTCCTTTCTCCTCTGATGGCTTCTATCAGGAAATTTCTTCCTGTCCTCGGGAATCGCAATTTCTTGGGCTTGGAGCCTGGTACGCCTCGTGTTCGTCCGTCGTGTTCCTTATTCCCAAGGGCGCGTGTGAGCTCGTCATCCTCTCTATCGGGACAGAACCGTCCCTCTTCAACATCCTTTACTGCATTTCTAATGCCTTCGATGGGTAGTAGGGGCTTATCTTTGTGTGTTCTTTATATATGCACTTCCCTTCTGCGTCCAACGTGCCCCCATGCCCGTAAAACCAATTTCTTGCCCGTTCGATCCATGCGAGTGGCTCTGGAGTGATCCCTTTAGCCAGCAGGTCGCCTCAAGTTTCTCCCACTTAGGCATGCTAAAGGCGTAGCCACCAGCCCCATAGTATGGTGGTAGATCTTTTTAGCAGCATTTTCCTTATTTTTTGCAGACTTTTCCTGAGCTTCCTCCGATTTCTTGTACACAAATTCTTCCCAGTCGTCCCTTATCTTCTCATACCCTTTATCGAAGTCTGGAGTCTTATCTTTCTTCACAAACTCGTTGTCAATCTTTTCTTCCAGTTCTTGAATAGCTCGGCCATCTTCTTAAGTGCCCACTTCTTGACTTTTTGCTCTATGTTTTGCTGGGCAATCTTTTCTGCCTCATTTGGATCCTCCTCATCTGGATCCACCTCTGGCGCGGCAGGGTGAAATTAAGCATGAGCTTTTTCCAAAGGTTTTCTTTGCCCACGTCGCCGACATATCTTATTCCTCCCGCCTTTGGCTTATGCCATTCTCGAACGGTGATCGGGATGTAGTCCCTAACAATAACTCCGCATTGCTTTACAATTTTTTTGCAACATCAGGGGGAGCAGTCAGTGTGCCGTCTTCAGCGACTTTTTCGATCCTGTACCTTTCTTGGTCACCCAACTTTTTGGCTGGGCCTCGTTTTGTCCTTACAGAAGATT